>QAPG01000010.1:361657-590951 GCA_004366825.1 Colletotrichum spinosum | reverse complement strand
TCAGACTGGTCGGACTCTGGATGGGTTGGGGAGTAGTCATGAGTTGGAGACGGAGAATCCGAGGACGGGGGTGTGTGTGTGTGTGTGTGTGTGTGTGTTCAAGTCGAGGTTGAGGTGGAGAGAGGGAGGATGATAGAGGTGGCAAGAGAGGTCAAGAAGGTACAGAGTTGAATTTCGAGTTTGATCTAAGGCAATGAAACGAAACCAAGCTTAGAACTGGGTTTCATACAAAATAGGCGCAGTGTGCCCGTAGAGTCGCAGTATAGCCGTCGCATGCGATGGAAGACAATAGAGAAGACGGTGGTGGGGGAAACAAGGTGAGAGAGCTCAAGTACCGCAGGAACTGTGAAGCACAGAAAGCGGGAAGATGCAAAGCAGAGAAGCGGCGTCCAATGCTTGCTTGCGTTGGGGAGGATTGGGACTCGGGAAAGGTAACGCAGTAGTACAGAGAAGGACGGGGAGATGCCAATAGAGCGACGTGAGGTTGCGGTAGGTCGAGGGGAAGACAAGGTAAGGTGAAGCAGGTAGGGAGGGGGGGGGGGGTTCCCTTCGTCCTCGTCGTCTCTTCTTTCTATACGTTGACTCCAAGGTGAGTGGTTGAAGCACCTGGACCTTCCCACCCGTACGACATCGCAGCGAGTTGAAATTGAGAGGTTGGGAAGCTGCCGGGCCCACTTGCTAGGTTCGAGCCATCACCACCAATAGCATGTCGCTATTGTCAAGGGAGCGGCCGAATCCCAGGCCCTGAATTGGGTCGAGTGGAGACGAGACAACGGGCAATGCACGGTACGTACCCGCATGCTACTACCTCAGGTGCCTTACTCTGTGCCTTCTACCAAAGTACGGATACTTATGGCGCAAGGCACTCATCACAATGTACCGACTGCACTCGACTGCGCTGCTGCACAGCGGCTCCTGGCGCTGGGCTGAATGGGTGACAGACGCTCGACTCCAAGCAAGCTATTCTGAACCGCGTACCTTGCCTTAGTATCCGTACCTACTCCAGAAAGACATGTAACACTCGATAGCAATCGCAATCTCTCTCTTTATCGGCACCCATGTCAGCCAGTGTCGCGTCCCGAGGGAAGAAGCGCGCTTTGCCCCTCGAACACAACGTTTAAGTGGTTGCATGTCAATCACGGGACCAAAAGACAGACGAGAAGGGAAGGCGGGGGGCCATGTATCATGAACCCAGAGGTAAACAAACACGCCGAACTCTGCACGAACCAGAAACCTCGATCGCGAAACGACGCCAACACAACGCGAACGCTCTGCACACTGTCCTTTGTTGTTTACTTTTCCAAACGCTATCCCCTCATGGAGAGTAGAGTACAGTTCGTGCTCTCCCTCTGCCCAACACGACGTAATAAATCCGCACCAAAAGAAAGCATTGTTCAAACACAACACTCCCTCACGCCAGACCGTGGCCTTGCGCTCGCTCCCTGCCTCTGTCTACGCCAGATTTGTGAACGACCTTCGACGACTACGAGGGGTCCCGGAAAACAAGGTGAGTTGGCTCCAATCAACCGCACTCGCTATCTTATCACCCCGCGTCCATGCTCCACTCTCCGAGCCCCGTCGCCAAATCAAACGCCCCCCGAACCGTCCCCCCCTGCGGATGCCCCATTCAGCGTCTCTCGTTCGAGTCACTTCAATCACGACCGCCTCCGACTGTTGTTACGAGCGCCTGCTCGCCCTTTATTGCCCTCCCTCGTGTTCGTACCTCGCACAATTCTTGTTCTTAGCCCTCTGCCCTGTCAGAATCGAGTACACTTTATGCAAGGACATATCGTCTACATATGGTCTGCGTTATGCATACCATCTAGCTGCATGAGCATATCAAGTAATGTGCGCAATAAGCTACTGCCTTACAGAACAACAATAGCGCAGCCTTTCTCGTGTAAATGAAATTCGATTTCTGCATACCGCTTTTATGATACTCAAGCTACCCAGCCCATTCGCAAAAGGGCTCAGAAAAACAATGTCATGCGTGGCTCGTGTCTACTCTAGCCCACGATCCTCCCCCACCCCTCCAACTTATATGGTAACGTCAGTTACCATGCGCTCGTCTGATCTCGTTCTGAACCCGCACGGCAAACCAACCCCTTCGTAAATCATGAACTGTGTCTCCGCTCCGCGATCCCCTGCGATGACTGAAGCGCCGCGTTTACCGACGACGCTCTCCTCGATTGTGGAAGGCGGGCCATGAGTCTTGAAAGCCTGCGCCGTGACACAGGCACCTTCTAATCAACCTTTGCGTTGGCTAGGCTCCTAGCTCCCGGCGTGTTCAACATGTTGACTTGCTTCACTGGCCGCTTGTACTTGCTCTGCTTCCGCAACCGCTTCCGAGCAACCATGACAGGAACAGAGCTCTTCGTGACTAGGTAGTTGGAGAACGATCCGAGGATCACACTGCCAGCTTTGTTAGTGTCGTCATCTTGCATGCCTATTGTCGTATTAAACTCACCCCTTGAGTGCGCTCCGGCCCCTGCTACCCAGAATCACGAGAGTCGGATTGACCAGGTCAATGATTTCCGTAATTAGGTGTTTGGGGTTCTTGCAGTGAAGAACCTCAACAATCACTCGTACCTGCAGCCGCGTCTTGCGAAGAAGCCTCGTTACCCGATCCGTAATGTCGTCCACTGCGCGAAAACGCTCTTCCTCGGCCCGGCCCCGCTCCCGGCTCGAAGGCGCAGGCGAAGGCGTGCTGTGCGAGTCGCTGCTGTTCAGCGCAGACGCTCGGGGGAGATAGGGAAATATTGGGCTATTCGTTGTGTTGGGCGGCGGCGTCTTGGCGTTGGACAAGGCGTTGATAGCCGCCGCTTGCTCCTTGTGCGCCTTGGGCTCGTCAGGGACTATGCCGTCCGTCGAGTAGATGCCCGTTTCCTCGTCAACGCAGTACATGCAGATGAGAGTGTCGCCATCTCGCAAGACAGTGCCGATGGCCCATTCCAAAGCGTGAGTCGACTCGTCGCTAAGATCCGTCGCAACCAGATATTTTCTCAACCGGTGATGCTCATCTTCTGCTGCCTTTTGGATCTTGTCGTACTCGCCTCGGTAGATGATGCGCAATGTTCGCGAGTGCTCGTTCTGATTCTGAATCGGAGTGTGGGAGAATCCCAGCCTCTGCGCACGCTTGATGTCCGTCAGCTCTTCCTCGTCGTCAGAGTTGACAGCCGAAGCCGGGCCTGAGCCAGGACCTTGATCGAAGGCCGTGGTGGGGTGGACGCCCGGCTTCGAAGGCTTTGACTTTTCGCCCTTCGGCTTGGTGACTGTGATCTGAGGGTCATCCAGAAGTGATCTGTACTTGTACTGAGGCTGCGAGCTGACCTCAATACCTGGATACTATTAGCACATGGTTGGGCGTAGGCGAGGGGCTGTCTTACGCTCTTCTTCGGCAGCGGCCAGCAAGCTCAGAGTTTTCCTTTCCGTGTCTGGCGACTTGGCAGCGTGCTCGGCAGCACGAGTAGACATCTTACGCCCCCTCTGCTCTTCGTCCGAATCATCGTGTTCCTCGTCGCTGCTGTCTTCGAGTTCTTCACCGTCCGGGCTGAGGTAGTCTTTCGTCAAGCGCCCAGCGCTGCGATCGTCGGGGTTGAGCTTCTTTCGAGCAGCAATCTCGGAGAGGCCGCTGCCCGAGAATACCAAGTTGGCGTCGGACAGTTTGCGGTAGGCAGTGGTGATGTCCACGACGCGGCCGTCGTCGAGAACAGCGGTCCCGGGTATCTGCTGCAATCGGCCACCGACGTTCGGCGAGCGAGACCGCATACTCAGGCGGCCGTGAGGAGACTTCGACTTGCTGTTCTGTCCTCGGCTCGAGCTTCTTCCGCTAGGCATGACGGGGTTGCTCGCAATGGAACCGTGTCGCGCCCTGTCACCGGGTAGAACAATGCCGGGGATGTCGTTGCCGCGCATGACGTCTGCCATGACGCCGGACTTCTTGCCACCTTGGGTATTGCGCTTTGGCATGGCTTGTCCGATGTTGTTAGTAGCAATATCGGAAAACTGGAAGTCTTGAGTGGGATCCATGCGGTTGACGGGGGCTCGGGGGCCAAAGTTGGGCTTCGGGCCGGAATGGGAGTCGGAAAAGGTTCTGGGATGAGGAGCTCGAGACTCGACGGGAGAGCTGGGTCCGGCGCTTGCGATCTGCTTCGGACCAGAGGTGTTGATGTCGAGCATACTCCGGACGGGAGCGGCAGGTGGAGCGCCAATGTCCAACATGCTGCGTACAGGCACGGCGGGACCGGTAGTCGGGCTCCTCTTGGTGGGGTCGAAGCCGACATCCAACATGCTCCTGACAGGCGAGCGCGGCGAGGTGTAGGGCGAGGGGGAGCGGGCGGCGACTGGAGAGCCTGGATTCCGCGTAGGTCGATTTGAACTTCCTTCAAGCAAGGCCAGCACATCTCTCCTCTCCTCGTCCAGCATAGCCTCAAGGCTCATGGGTTGGTGCGACATGTTGTATGTTGTCGCGGCGTGTGATCTGCGCACTTTGGCGGGGATGGATATCTCGTTGCGTCGGTCGTTTGATGACCTCTCGATAATATCGTGTCGCCTGTGCGAGTAGGCCGTCGGGATGGATTGTTCGTGGTGTATCGGTCTTGGTAACGGTACTGGCAATCGAATACGTATGTGAGCTGAATATTAGGCAGTGGGTGGTGGTAGATCTAGCGGGGGATGATCTTGCGATGTTGACGTTGACGGTGCAAGTTGGATGGCAGAAACAGCATGGTGGAGTGGCAGCGAGAGAGTCGATAGACAGAGATTCTAGATCATGGCTCCGAGGACCAGACCTGAACTGCAGGCAGTTGCGCAGCGATATGCAGATGACTAACTGCGTTTTGGTCCAAGAGGCACGAGTCCAACTTGCCAAGACTGAGGAGGAAGGTTGGTGAGAGTCGAAGTTGAGAGAAGAAGTGGGATTTGGGTTGAAGAAGATGGAGGAGCAAGCCGATTTGAATCGAAGTACGGATACGGTGGTGCCGACCTACCAACATACAAGTACCTTAGGTACCCACCTAGGTTCCTCGGGCACTCGAATGCGCAGTGGCTCAGGCAGTGCGCTACAGGTACGGGCTAGCGTAGACTGGCAGGCTGGGGAACAGCCTAAGCTAAGGGTACCCTGGTGGATATGGGGCCTGGGGGCAATTGAGTTGGGCTGGAAGGGTGGATTCACCAGGCACTTACGGATATCTTGCCTATTACCTCTGCAGGTTACTTGGGATGGGAGTGCGGGAGAGGCACAGTGTGAGAATAGTCGGCGACGCCTCAAAGACCACCCAGGAGAGGTAGGTTCGTTTGGGTACCTACCTTATTTAAGGCAAGGAGCTAGCATCAGTGGCAGCACCAAGCAGGACTGCCCATGCCCATGAGATGAGTGCTGATGCTGATGCAAAGGCCAGGCTCCTGAGTGCACAGTGTTAGTCTGAGTATCAGTCATGAGATCCATCTCGGTGCTGTTAGACCCATTCATACGAGTTACCTTACCCTCCATTTCAGAAAAATTGAGGTGTACTGTAACCACCTCCAGTTTCTACCCAGCCCAGTTTCAGCCCATCAGGTCATGCTGGCTCTCGACGCTACCTAAGGTACACTACCTACATGCACGCGTACTGTGAGTTATCCCGAAGCTGATCAAAGATTTGCCATTCTTATAGTTGGATGCTACACAACATTCAGCACACGACGATTTGCTGAGGGAGCACAGCTTCCAGGCTTACAGATTCGCATGAATATCTGTAGCACATGCAGCAAAGAGCTTCGTCATCACAATTCTTGGTATTGCTGGTACCTGCCACGTCGGGAAACCCGGTGAGGTACTTCCTGGTCTCTGTTCGCTTTGTGTCTGCACCTCACTCGAGATGGCAGTGGCCATTCGTCCTAATTGGACAGAGACTGACGTATCCTAGGCTGTCTAAAAGTCAATCGAAAGATGGGATGGCTTTCACGTGGTCGGCCCAAGTTCATCTGCTGATGATAGCAGGGAAAGGCGCCATATTGGCGTGCAGACCGTCTCATATCTTGTGTCGTCCGCAGGCTGACACTCGCACATTTCTTCAATGATTGTTTAGACTCTGATCGTGGATACCAAGACGAAGCTGTCTACTAAGATTACACTGAGGTTCACTGTCTACACATGACATCCATCATGCAAGAAGGTACGTACCGGGGATCTCTGTGTGTTTGGAACCAGAAACAATGGGGAAACAGCTGAGATTCGGGGACCACATGCCGATTGTTTCTGGGCCTTGACTGAGATTAAGGTAACTAGGTACCTTAATGGAGTCATACCTCTGGTTTCATAGGTAGGTAGCTAGTTGGAGGGGATATTGATACCAATAAAAACAACGACGAGAACACAACCTGATCGACAGAGCGCGATAGCCAAAATCTGAACCGCCACATCAGCTCTGGTCACCGCCGCAAACACCACGACATGCACCATGCAAGTCTCGACTGATGCAGAAACCCATTGCAAAGTCGGTGACGCAGCCCGCTCTCCACCGCAGAGCTTTTTCTCTTCCATGGTATCCGTATACACTTAGCGGACCCTTTCTTCCATCGCATCCATCACCTTTACCCGCGGCCCCCGGTTCTCATACCTCCGCCCTTTACCGAATTGCACCTCGTCACACCCCGAGTCCATCCGCCACCGCAACATGACCACAGTGCACCACCAATAGTACCATGATGACGACGCCGGCGTACATCGCCAAGCCCCGCCGCCTCTTGGCAATCACACAAAGTCGCCCGCTTGTTCACCGCGCACCGTGCAGTCAAGCCGGCCCACCGGTATCACAAGAAGGACCGGCCGGGGCCAAGAAGCAGCCCGGAGGCAGCCTGGCCTTGTCGCCCGTCCATTGTGGGTTCCAGATTTCTTGCGTCTGGAATATGCACTGCGCTTCGTCTGGGCGGCGGCGGCGGCGGCGCTCCGTCACATGGCGCTTCTTAGACCTCACCCGGAAGTCCAAATGCGGGTGAGGCTGAGTTTTTAATGTGTTGCGTGAACTTGCTGCCTACTCTGCAGTGTTTTGCAGAGTTTTGCTCTAAAAGACAAAATCCTGCTGCTCTTGGTCGCTATGAAATCGGGCATGCTGGCCCACCGACACTGGTTGACCCGTGTATACCTCAAAGAGTGTGTATGTCATGCAGCAGAAATATGACGCTACGATCTTTCTTCCGTTTATATATTTGCGCCAACAGCGCTGTTTGATCTCTGCACGTGTGAAATTGAAGTCACATCCACTCTCTGTCAACTCACAAGAGTTGGGTTACCCTGGAGTTGCAGCACTTCCAAACACCAATCGGTAAAAAGAGCTCCTGAACATGGCGGTCTTCCAAGTCAAAACTTCGGATCGCTGCTGTTCCCAAACCGGTCAATATGAGCGCTCTACGAGCTCTTGCATTGGTCTGGGATGATATAGTACAATATACAACTTTGCTACACTGGTGTTCTTTTGGAAACCCTCCTCTCTTTCCATTCTTTGACAGACAACAACTCATTACTTGCCGCCCTTGACGGGCTTAGCGGTCAAGTTGGCACGAGAAGCGGTACCCAGCTTGTGCAGCGCCAGGCGCTTCTCCCACACGGGCGACCTTCCCTCGACGACGGCGATAATCTCCTCGGAGAGCCTGTGCGCGAACTGCGTGCGGCCGGAACCCTTGGACGGCTTCTTGTTGACAACGTCGAGGATCCACTGGAAGGCAGCGCGTCGCCTCTGACGCACGCGCAGCGGCTGGGGCAGCTCGAGGGGGCGGCCACCACCGGCGCCGCCGGCGATGCGGCGGATCTGGACGAGCGGCGCGACCGAGTCGACGGCCAGCGTGAGGTATAACACCGGGTTGAGGGGCAGGTGGGCCGGGGGAGGGGCGTTGGGGAGCAGAGGGTATTTCGGGTTGATGATGGGCGGGGGCGAGGTTCGGAGGAAATTGAGGACCATGGCCATGTTCTGTCCGCCGCATCTTGTCAGCATTCAAATATCTTGCGCAACGAGGGATACACCGTAGAAGCGAGGGAAAAAACGCAAAAGAAACTTACCCGTTGTGCCAGACTCTTCTTGCCGTCCCTCATCATCAGGTTCGTCAGCTGGTCGAGGACGGGGTGGTACCGCTGCTTGAGATGGCTATGCGGCGGCAGCGGGAGCTGGGGCAGGGGAAACTTGTGCGTAGCTACGGGCGTCGGCCGCGGCGCGGTCTCGACCTCGACGTCCTCAAACCCGTCTGGGGGCGGGGCGATGCCGGCCTGGTCGAGCAGCGCGAGGAACGGTTCCGCCTCCATCTCCTCCTGCGTGAAGCCGGGGCGCGGGATGGCGCCCTCGTTGTAGAGCGCCTCTTCCTGGGCCTCGGTCAGGCCGCCGGGCAGCTTCTCCGTCTCCTTCTCCGCGGCCGACATGAGCTCCTCAATCGCAGCCTTGGATTCGACCTCGTGCTCGGAAGACTGCTGGGTCTGCTGGGTCTGCTGGGTCTGATTCTCCTTTTCTGCGGGGCCCCTGAGCTCTTCCAACACGGCCCTGGAGTCGATTTCCTGTTCAGAGGGCTGAGGCCGCCAGTTAGCCATGCTCTCTTACTTCTCTTCTCTGCTACACCATTGCGTGGTCTCATACCGGTTCTTCCTCTACAGGTTCAGGTTTCCTCAGAGGAGGTATCACGCTTCCACTTCTGCTCTGATCATCTGCATATCCACGTGTCGAAACAGCCCAGGCGATGGGTTCCTTCCTTGGGACAAGGGGTCGGGAGCGCAGTGCGAGGGCCCGGCACGCGGTTCGAAAACTCGGCCGCAGAGACATGATCGTCCACTGCCTCTTGTTGTAACTTCGTTCTCCAACGATAGCCGAGAACCGCCAGGTGCGGAGGAATTGAGGTTGCCTGTGGAGAGACGGGTTCGTTGTCGTCGTCGTCGTCTGCCGTGGTCGTCCCGTCGCAGAGGCTCTCCGCGTCCACGAAAATTATTGAGTCGCGCGGGTATTGCCGCTCCACTCGCTCTGCGCTGCATTGGTTGGCTGCTTACCTGTGCTGGGCTAGTCAATCTTCGGTCAGCGGTGTACGGTGAGTGGCGCACGGATAATTCCCGGGTGATGACCTAACGAGACCTGCCCTGGAGAGCTTCACTCCGGAGCTGCGAAAAATCCGGATGCAGAACCGTCTCCCGAGCTAGGGTCCATGGGCCCCACCGGTCGAGGACTCCGCGCCGGTCACAGTCGGGACAGGCCCGTGCCGTCACCGACCTCCACTATAGGTGGTGCTGTAGCATGTCCCTAGCTAATGTGAGCCAGCCGCAGCCCACCATCTGCACCTCCGAGATACTGCAGTCACACACCTCACCTCAGACAGGGTAGCACCAGATGAAGCATTCTTTCATCAATTGGCTATTAGAAATGTGGCTTGCAGAGACATACGCGCGCCCGCTCCCCGACATGACCCTTTCTCTCTTCATCCCTGGACGCAGTTTGGATTGCCGAGAAGAACACAGCAAGGAAAAAAGGGGACCTCGGGGACCTTCTCTCTGATTCAAGCAAACGCCTCGAGAGAGATCTAATTCCCACTCCATCGGCCCTCCAACCACCATCGCGTCCGCACCACATGTCTCTCATTCCCGCTTTCCCCCGCTTTCTCATATGCGCCTCCCTTGGGTTCGCGACGTTCAATCACTTGCATGTGCTGCCTCGTCGACCTTGTCCGCATGTTGCATGTGCAAGGAGGCAGGACCAGAACCAGAACCAGCACCACCAATCCACTCTTGGTGAGGAGCCCCTGGCCCAGCCCAAGCCCAGCCCATACACATCCAGCCAGCCCGCATCTAAGCAAGCCGCAATCGACCTTCAGCAGCGAATAACTTGATTCTTTTCCAGAATCCGCCCACGAGTACGGCGAGAAGGGTATCGAATCGCAATCCCGCCCACGTCTGTCGTACCACACCGCACCCTTGCAGGTCTCTGTCTCCCTCTCTCTCTCTCTCTCTCTCTCTCTCTCTCTCTCTCTCTCTCTCTCTCTTTTGTCCTGGCTGCTGGCTAGTGTTGCCCCTCATGACTGCGTCTCGACCAAATAGGCAGCCTACTCTGTAAGTAACTCTCTGAGAGAAAGAAACTATGGATACATCGCGGCGAAAGAGGCGTGATCATCCATCGATGCTGCCACGGCTGCAGAAGCTTGTGCGTGGCAAGACATACACTAATTACATAGGACGGTTCGGCCGGGCACTTGAGCCGCGCCCGCGCGGTACCACACCGCGGTGACATGCCGAAAATTGTACAGAAAACACTGGTTCTATTCCTTGTGCTTGCTCGCTCGCTTCTTCCCCGTTGATTCCCCGAGGTGCAACGTGTCTCCCCTCTTTCTGCCCTCAATCGGTTCGTCTCTGCCCAGAACCTCTGTGCTGAGTGGGGCAAAGATGTGCCTCGTCTGCCCCAAGATTGCCGTTTCTCGGGACTTGGAAGGAAGAGAGGCGAGGCAAACAAAACAAGGTACACGTATGCTTATTCACCTCGGCGCCTAATTTTTCCCCCTTCACGCTTCAATGCTGGCTGGCTGGGTTTTACAAACTGGACCTGGTTCGAAGCTGCTGCTTAGCCCGCTTGCTTGCTGTTGAGGTGATTGGCAGATTAGGGTTGGCTGGGGAATCTGCCGCCGTCCCGTTTCCGAGCAGGAAAAGGACTCCCTTAGCTCCGTTCTGTCTCCTTACCCTGATAGTCTCATTGATTAGCATTTGTCTTCTTCTCCTGTAACAAGGAGAAGGGGGGGGGCTCCGACATCGCTTCATGAATCAGGTGGCAGTAGTACCCGGAAGATGTCATCGTGGGGAGAGTTACCTACAGCTTGTCTTCTCGCGCGTGGGTGCAAAGATGGGTGAGGGAGAGTGAATTTTGCCCTCGCCCTTCCCATGCCAATCGACACCCCCTCGTCGCGCTCTACCCGTCTGCTAACGTACACAGCAGTTAGTTTGTAGCATGTCTCCGGCGCGTCAGGTCAGGTGAGGCGTATCTTCGTGGGGAATTTCTACCATGTCAGCCACTGATGCAATGTCGTAAGCTTCATCACGACCTACAATATCACACGACACGATAACGTGCGAAAGAAGGAGATTTCAAGGTTCGATGCAGCTGCATGTCCCAGTGGAAGAAGTGGATCGAATGAGCCAAAGAGAAAAGCAAGCGCTTTTCACGTTGGTTGGTGGCACCCCTCGTATGCTGGAAACCCTCCGAAGGGCTGGGTCTTGATCGACATGAATCTTGTTCAAGTATAGTCTCTCTAATTTCCCCTCTACTTCTTCTTCTTCTCATTATCCCTTGACCCTTCATGGTTGCTTTTGCCTTCACGACGCCGCTTTGATGGAGCAAAAACAAACTGTCCAAATTGCACCACCGCGTATCACTAGCAAGGGCACACACTCTGTAGGCCCCCGAACGCTTCAAACATGGCAGCATGGTCCAGATGACCGTCGGCTGTCTGCCGGTCCTGTTCCGCCAAGCTTCTGTCTCGTGTCGGAGTTTCTTCTCCCGTAACATGTCCCCTTAAAACAAACCCCCAAATATAACGAACAAAAGAAAAGTATGTGCCTTTTTTCGAAGACGCACGACGAAAGAGGCACCGAATACCAAACTCCCTAGCTGAACTGGTCCGGATGAAAGTTATGTGTTTCTTTTGCGCCATGACTCCTCCCCCGCCAGCCAACCAAAACACCAATCGTTTTCCTCCTCTTGATCCCCTTCGATCGAACGATTCGGTAGAAATGTAAGTTGTACGCCGATATTCCACGGTGTCCCTTTTCGCCGTATGGCGGTGGCCGATGTCTCCCAAATCCAACTCCAGATTGTATTCGTACAAGTGAGCAGGTCGAATAGAGAAGGATCAGGAAAGCAAGATATGAATGTAGGAAAATGGCCCAGAATAACGTCTAGCCGCTTCGCGTCCCTCGATGCAAGATGCTCGTGTGATGGTTGCTGTGCCGGATGCGCATAGGAGTGGTGATGGCGGTGCTATCGCTGCTCCTCACGCCTGCTCTACTTCCGTGTTCGACATCCGTCTACCAGCCGCCTCTACTATTGGCCGGTGAGCTAGGGTTCGATCCAGTAAGGTAGTTGAGAGCCATTTCGGCGGCGTCTTCTTTCGCGTTGTTGAGGTTCTTGCCGTCGTACCAGAATCGTGCGGAGAGGGTGCGTCCGTGGACAGTGACTCGACTCGACCAAGCAGTACGGCCACCTGGAAACAAATTCGACAGTCAGTCACGCAATTGATTGAAGGACTGGTGATTTCATCTGGCAGTGAAGCTTACCGCGGCGGTCTGAGACGATCTGGAATACAGGGGGTAAAATGTTGGCCTCACGGCAGGCGTCTGAGCGGCAGCCATTCAGCTTCATTTCCTTTAGGGAGTGAGGTGGTGGTTCTCTACCTTCAAGGCGCTCCTGCCAAGTTCCCGCTTGACTGTTGTACGAAGCAGACATGGCGGAGGTGGACGAGTAGGAGGTGCTGGAGTACATGCGGTGCGGTGGTGTGAGAGCAGCAAAGGCGAGCTCTCGATTCTCGGCGGTGGAAAGAAGAATGTTGAAGAGGAGAGTTCAAGGTAGGCAGGCTGGGCTGAATCGTCTTGGATGCTGGATGTCTCGAGGAGTGATGTATGGCGACACTCGACTGTTCTTATAGTTGGATGATGCAGGCCGTGAAGCGGAATGGGTATGTTCCCATCGGGCTGGAAAGGATATGATGTGGCAGGTGTAGATTAGCTAGAAGCCGTTCCAAAAGGCAAGGAATTGTTTGCGCAACAAATAGCAGATGACGGAGACGACGGGTAAGGAATCAATTGGGCTGGTACCCTACGGCATGCTGCATCTTGGGATGTGTGGACGTGGTGGTATGTGGGAGGAGAGGAAAGGAAGAGAAGAGAAAATGGTAGAGCATCCAGAGAAGTAACGACGAGACGCAGCATCACGTCCCAATGCCGTTTGGGTTTGGTACGGCAGGATCGCGTCGCTTTCCTGCCTCGGTTCTTTTTTTTTTCTTTCTCTCTCTTCCTACGCTTGTACTTTGTCACTTTGTCTTTGATGAGCAGCAGCAGCAGCAGTAGCGACGGCGTGGAGGAGTAGGAGGACTGTGAGAAAGTGTGTAAGAGAGGGGTGTGCCACTTGGGTGTGAGTGCCTCTGCTTTGCTCTGTCTGATGCTAGACACCATGGACCAGATCGGACGTGGGTAATGCGGTACCCTGCTGGGCCGGTAGAAACGTCGTGTTAAACTTGGATCCTTAGCGTCATCTTCTTCTCGATTTTCCCCCCCTTCCCCATTAGCTCTTCTGTGTTGCGTATTTTCCTAGAGATTTCTTTACCTTGTTTCCTTCTTACTTGCACGCCCCTGACAGAGACAAGCTTGCTCGCTGTTGAACCCCCCGCATCGTCGGTCTACCGGTACATGGGTACCGGCTCCCATGGGTAGTAAGTGGCAGCAGATGGACATGCCAGTAACACAGCTTGGAGATGTACATGCTATGCTATGCATCCAAAGGCACTGCGTATATCCGTACTCCGTACACAATCTGGGCTTGCACTTGAGACAAGATGGCATAGGCCATGGCGTAGGTAAGGTGAAGGAACAGCTCCGGTGGGCTTCCAGCGAACTGCTGATTGAAATGGCCTTGCCAGGCTCCCTTACCCGGGACCGGGGGAGGGGGGTTCAAAGAGCCCAAACAGAGCTGGCGTGGAGTGCCGACCCGTCGGGGTGGGAGAGGAAGATGATTGGGGAGCTTCAAGCCGCAAAAGACCAGGGCTCGCACATGGGCAGACGAGGGGTCTACTGTAGGGGGTGGACGAACATGACAGGCGAATGGAGGGCGACGAGGACGAATACGTGTAGAGACAGCAAAGGGCAAACGGTGGGCAAAGGCAGAGTACAAGCTGACCAGGGGCAAGACTGGAATCTCAAGCCGAGAAAGGGAGTGCAGACGAAAGGCTGCGGAAAGCGGATGCATACAGATGCATCCCAAGCAAAAGCCTAAGCCTGAGCCCGAGCCTGAGCCTCACTATACGGGCATGGAGTATCTGTACGGCGCGGAACAGATAGGTGGTCGCCCATTGCAATGTGATGGCATATACTACATAGTTTGGTGAACAAGGAATCCGCCAAAGTACCCAAGATACGCTTGACGTATGACATAGTACCCCAGCTCCCATGAGAAGGTCGTGGAACTCGAGTCGAGAGACACGGCGAGAGGGAGAGAAGCCAAGGACGGAAGGAGAAGTAGCATCAGCCCGGCGAATGTCAAATCGGGGTGAATGGCAGAATGAAAGGGAGTGTGAATAAGAATGGGGCAACGAGGCTGGGCGAAGTGCAAGTGCAAGACTCGCGAGGGATAAGCTGCTGGACTGGGCTGCGGTGGCACCATGACCACGCAGTCAACGCTTCAGCCAAATCCGAGTGAATCGCGGCCGGAGCTGGCATGATGGCATGGCACTTGATTAAGACACATGCACATCACATCGGCCAGCAATACAGGCCGCAGAAGATCAGGTACGGATACCTAGATACAGGTGGCAGGCCTGGCAGGCTAGGTAGCATGAGGTAGGGTGAGGTGAGGTGAGGTGAGATGAGATGAGATTAGGTGAAGCAAGGCCAGATAGCAAACCGCACCCAAGCCAGGGTCGTCTCGTCTCGACAATGACGAGAGCATTGACTTCAGACAACGATTGGGCAATCAAACTAGGGACTGCTGCGTGACTGAGCTATCGGCGGCCCTGAACACTGATGGACGTTGGAGGTGAGTGGGTGAGCACTGGGCACCGAGTAACCCAGGAAAGGCCGTCCAGGTGTGTGAGCTCGAAGAGCCACGAGAGCTCTACTATGTAAGCTTCAGGGCTTTAGGGCTTCAGGGCTAGGTATTGCGCCAGGGCCCCTCCGCGGCAGCATAACTCCGCCAGCCGGTGAAGCGAAACGGACCGGGGTGGTAATGCTAAGCAGTCAGTGGTTGGGCAGGGTGGTGGTCTCGTCTCCATAGCTTGTCTCTTGGAGGAAACTCGGTCAAGAGGGTTCGGGCCTCATCGAGACCATCCTCAAGAAGATGATGGACTGACGTTGAAGTATGTCACTCAAAGTTGCAGGGGATAAGGGCGAAGAGAGAGAAAAAAAAGGGCCGTCGAGCCACGTCGATTCGACGAGATGCGGCAGGTAACGGCGGGGGGCACAAGTGTCGAAGCAAGTGATGCATGTACTGCGAGACTGAAGCGGCTTAGACTGTGAGGGGAGAAGAGATGGAAAGGGGGTGGGATCGGGCAGCACTTGCTCCTTGTCGTCATATGGGGTGGGGTGAGGCGATGGAGAAGATCAGGGCAGGCAATGCATGGCAGTTGACGGATTGGGGTTATGCTGATGATACTATTCAGGCTGCTGTACACTACTTGTATGTTGATGTCGCTGCTGATGCGGATGCGGATGCCACGGTAGCGCTTTATGTCGTAGCTGATGTCGAATGTGAAGCTGCCGCTGTGCTGGCAATGACGATGACGCCGACCCCTGTAAATGACGAATTGTGAATTTGTGACAGTTCTGAATGCATCGTGGAACACAGCAGTATGTAGCAGCAATCTGCTGTGTATCCGTCCTAAAGGACACCTTGGTTCCTTGTCGGTCGTCAAATTGTGCTGAAATTATGCCACTACGTGTTTGCTGAGAAAAGTCGTGAAGCGACTATGGGGATGTACACCGAGGACAAGTACCTGGCTGTCGGTTCAAGAATAGCCAACTCAGGGACCTCAACATCGTGGCTAACAGACGGGATCATCCTGAATGACAGGCAGCCGCAAAGCCAGCTTGACTGCAGCCATCCAGCCTAGACGTACGCAGACTTGTAAACTAGCAGAGCTCCAGCGGCTCGTCCATTTCGACTCGGCACGCGATTTCTCATGTACATATTGCTTGCGTGCACGCGGTGCTGCGCCGTGGTCCATACACATACATAGTACAGCTTGCAGTCGGCGGCCGTTCAGATCAGTCTGTGAGCGTGGCATTGGCGGGCTGGTCCAGTCTGGTGGGCTCTTGGATGCACCGGGGACCATCGAGAGCTCCAGCCGGAGGCTTGCTAGCCTATTGCTATGGTAGTCTGTGAAGCTAAGGAGCCCGTCATGCTTCCCCGAAACGAAGGGAACAGGAGAGGGGGTTGAAGGAACCGGGAAGCCGGGGAACAGGTTGGCCCTGGCCGCCTGTCTGTCTGGTCCTCGTGGTGGTTGGTGTTGGGCGTGAACTGGCAGCAGAAAGAGCTTGGCCGTGTCCTTGTCTCGTGTCGTGGGTGGACCTTGTCATCTGAGAAAGCCGAATTTGAGGTCAAGTGGAGAAGTACCTGGAGACGTCGGCCCCTGTCAGTTCTATTTTCCTCTCCTTATCCTACTTATACTCCCTTGAAAGACTTAGTGCACGTTGTACGGAGTACTTGTATATCATGTCAGCTGTTTCCGCAGTTAAGTAGCGTGGCTACGGGGAACTCGACCGTCCGACTGATGGACATACATTCAATACGAAGAGAATAGTCCGTACGCAAAGAAACTTTGACGGTGGTTTCGCTGCGCTGTTTGGTGTCGTTCGTGTGCTTGTTCAGCTGCAAGCCATTGCTGCGCTTGTTCGGTGGAACTACGACCTGTTCACTCACCGTCTTTCCCATTCGTCACAGTCGGGGCGTACTTTGATGCGGCTCCTGAACCGAGACACCTCCTTCGTGTTCCTGAGGCTCTCGTACATGTGATGCCCAACCGATGCGGTGAGGCTTCTCACAAGGTCGTTGACGTTATGAGACTGGCGATATCGCCGGCCATGACTACGACTGATAGCAATTCGGCGGTCGTCTGGGACAAACGAAGAACCAAGCAAGCACATGGCAGCCACATAGGGAAGGTGTTTGCTGTGGACTGCAATAGCAGTGCGTTCCCGTGCAGAGAATAGTTAGTAAAAAAGTAACGAGGAAGGATGGAAGGATAGAAGACGAAATGCCGTGATCACCACCGCGTCCTTTCCCAGGATTCAGGCGGTCTTCAGGTAGCACGCAGCAAGGACAAGGTCAATGGTTTCCTTTGCTGGCCATGACCTTGCTCCCCCCTTTGCTTCAAACCAAGACCTCTCCAGCCGTGCCCCAGTCACCAGGCCATTTCCCGAACTCAAAACCCTCAAAACCCCTCCCTCTTGTTCCTGATCTCCGTCACTGACTTGCACCTAATTACAACCTCACATCTTCTTTGCTTTTTGGTCTTCCGGGCCGGTTCCGGGGACTTGGGTGTATGATTCAAGCCACGATTGAGAGGAGTCCGTGGTACGGAATTCCAGAGACTATTACTACTTGTGTGAGGGTAACCATCACCAGTACTAACGACAGTGACATCGACGTACCTCCCAGCCCACTACACCCCGGCTGCACCGATCCGCCCAGAGTTTGCTCGGTGGCCGGCGTTTGTCCATTGCTGGCCTGATGGGATGTCTTTATCTGCGGTGGTAAACTACTGTGGTAGATATCTACACTACCTACAAAGCGTGATTTATTGCGCTCTGTGTGTCCCTACATCGACTGTAGTGCCCCGTACACCCATGCTAGAAGATAGACACAGCAGGCCTGGCGAGGATCAAGGGTTCATCGGGGCGACTGGGCTGCTGGACCAGCCCATCGGGTCCAATTTCAATTCTCTCTGGATCTACGGAGGAGCATACCAAAAAATCCTGCCGCAAACGCCAAGGCGCACCCTTGTCAGCAGTGGGGCGGAAACAGGGATCCGGACCAGGGATCATTATACATACTATAGCTATATTCAATAGTAGAATGAGGCCATGTCACAGTTAGCTGAAAATTGATATTTTTAGTAATGATTTTATATTTAAGTATTCCTCCCCATATAGCATCCTTCTTTATATTTATTACTTCTATTTAAAGTGATAATTTGTTTAATATAATATAATATCTATTTAATTTATATTTAGATTTAGTTTTAGTTAAAATTATCTTACTACTAGTTCTAAATTTTTATAGTTTCTATTTTATTCTTTAAAGCTTTTTTTTTAATTATATTATATTTTATTTATAGCTATATAAACTCTATAGGATTAAGATTAAAGCTATTATTATATTACTCTAGTTTTTTAATATTATATATATTATATATATAGTAGTTAAAATAGTAGTTATATATAAAAGTCTTATTTTTTAAATAGTAGTTTTAGGATTTAGGGAATATATAAATAAGAATAGTTTTAGAAGTAAAATCTTTTTATAATAATAGTACTAATTAATACTTTTTTCAGACTTTTAAGCTAGCTTATTAGTAATATAATCTTAATATTAAATAGATTTATAACTTAAAATTTACTAGAAATTAAAGTATTATATATTATTATTTAACTCCTAATTAGAATACTTTTTAAGTTTATATTTCTTATTTAGAAGTTTAATTTCTTCTTTAGCTTTTCTTTTTTCTATAGTTATTTTAAGTTACTAATAGTATAATAAGCCTTTTATATTATATAAAAAATAGCTTTAGAATATAAACTTAGAATAACCTTTTTATTATTCTTAAATATAAGAATATATATAAGCTTTATAAGAGTATTACTATAATTAGTAATTTTTATAGTAATAGCTAAGTATAATAATTATCTTATTAGACTATATAACTTTTTTCTAATTATTAAAAGTCTAGTTTTTATACTTAAAATACTAAGTAAGATATTTAGTATATATATAGGCTGAGAAGTTTAGCTTCTTAATAGGTTTTATTTTTTAAAAACTAGTTTTTTAAAAAACCTTCTATATAGTTATTAAAGAAATATTAATATTCTTATTTCTTTATAGATTACTAGTAATATTAATATAGTTTTTTTATAATTATAATAATTATAGTAAACCTTTTAAATAATAAGTTTAGTAATAGTTTATTTTAAAAGCTAACTTTTTTAAAAGTAATTTTGAATATATTTAGGAAGAATAATAAGTTAGAGAACTTTAGGATTAAAATTAGTAATTTTAATACGTCTTAGGATGTTTCTAATAGTATAGTCTGAAATCCCTAAGGTGTTAATAATTTCCCTAGATATTATATAACTAAAATAGTTCTATAAAATAAGAATATATATCTAAATAGCAGGATTAATATATATTATAGTAATAATAAAAGAAATTAATAAAATAGTAGTATCTTAATAATTATAATATTTTTTTAGTATTATTATTGTTATTATTATTATTATTAAAAAAATGGGAGGGTAAGAGAAGTTTGAAAAAAATTCAAACCGTACTAGTGCCTAGTTAGGTCTAGCGTATTTTAAAAAGGGGAAAGTATAGAGGAATAAGTAGGTCAAATTGATAAATCGCAAGGGTGCGCCTTGGCGTTTGCGGCAGGATTTTTTGGTATGCTCCTCCGTACTGCGTAGTCTACTCCGTACCGCAACCTCGACCTCCTTTTTTGTTCTTCCCCTTCCTCGTCTTCGATGCTGTTGCCTCATCTTGCTTTACAAAGAGACTCACCGACATGTGCCTGGTGAATGGATAGCCCTATCTGAGACTGGCAACCAAACATACCAGTACTAACACTTGGGCGCTGGTTCGGTACTCGGGGGGTGATGACATTCGTGTAAGTCCATTGGAGACTCGCGAAGATGCGGGCACAACGACGAGCGAATATCTGCCCTGGCAGTCCAATCCAGCCCAGTCAGCCCCTTGCCGGAGCTACGGCAAGTGTTCGGGTCTTATTTGCTGTCATGATTAGCGGCAACCCTCCCTCGACCTTTCCTTCTGCCTCCTCATAGCGAATATTGACGGGACGATGATGGGTAGCGGTCAAGCAACAAACCCATAACCCCAGGCAGAACGCCATTTCAACGTTTGAACCCGCCGGTCTGGGCTGGGCTGATTGTCCCCTACAACTCGCACAAGGCCGAGGATACTCACCATGGTTACACACAGACAGCGGATCCAACGGGACCGTCGCATGAAGCCGCTGGCCTCCTACGTGTCTTTTCTAGATACCTGGGCCTCCCCATCACTTCTTGTTTACGACGATAATCACTCTCCGATCACCGGAGAACCAGATGCATATCTCTCTTTCACCATTGATTCACCTACCCACCGCTGGAGACTGCAAAGGCTGAGGCGAAGCGACCCGTCAGGTTTTCAACATGCCAGTTTCCCTCAGTTCAATAGTCATAGTGGCCTGGTCAGACCTGCAGGATCTCTGCGTGCCTCGGTGGAACCTGCATATCCGAACATCCCCGACTTGCTGGGCAGCTTCATCGAGAATCCCAGTCGAGCCCCTGATCGAGCCTGATGAAAATGACGCTGCGAAGCGAGTGTCTGACAGACGATTCCGTGTCGTCTGCGATCAAGACAAGGGGCAGCTCCAGTGGAGCCGTCGTTGGTGGGCAGTTACGTGTCAATCCTCCGCCGCCCTGCCAGGCGCGGCCAACGAAGCAACGGCATCTAGACTTTTCTGAATGCAAGAACCCGGCGTCAAATGTACATCTCCCGCCTTGTCTCACCGAAATACCTCGAACATCCTCCACGGTAGATGGTTGACTGCGGGAGAGCGCGCGGACCAGCGTGTTTACGCCCCCCCAGGCCGCGTCGCTGCGCAACTTGTTCATATCCCCTGGAAGAGAGATACCTGTCGAAGGCAGAAGCAAGACTTCTCTTGGCTCTGCTTGCCACTTCATCTGTCTCGTCACGGATAGCTGCGTTATGGAGCCCAGAGCTGCACCGATATGGAGGTTGGCATTGCTATGCTCTGCATGCCATCACCCGCACACATTACAGAGAGGATGTGCCTGTAAGTGATCGTCTTCGCATGTCTCGGTAGCCCAAATAAGGATTCATGGATATCTATGATTCTCAGGGTTATTGAGTTTCGGCTCATGCAGCTTAGGGATCGCCTGACGTCAAGAAGCCGTGCTGTTCCTGACATCCGTCCTCGGTGATGTTGGCGCAGGAACAAGTCTGATAGAAACACGCCGCTAAGTGATTCAGCGACGTGTGAGTGGATTGGGCGAGATGTCAAGGACACACCCAGCCGGGAGCTACGCCGACACTCTATGCGGCCGTCGCACGCGCATGTCGTGGTCCACTCCGATAGTGACGATGCTGCGAGATCCCCAGACAATCACCAAACGCATCATCGACCTGCATCGAACACGACCTTGTTCTCAACAGACGCAAAGAGGCCGACGAATAGAAGCGACTTCAGCGACGACAGTACTAGGAAAATGATGCGTAATGAAGAAGGCCAACGGCATGCTGCGGGAGAAAGCAGGGCTATCGAGCCTAAAGTCGACGCGAGAACGCGGTCGTATCAATACCAAGAAGCTTTCCGAGCGCTTGCATGACCTGCAGCGAAGCCCGGCCCCGGAAGCCCAACGCCATCATCGCCAAGGTGGAGATTGTTCAATTCTTTTGAAAGAGGAAAAGTGCATATGCAAGCCGTCACGCTGCAGCTCGGCAGGCCGGCCGCCGTCAGACCCGGCGCGTGTCTTATGGACAAGCGGATTCCAGCCCGAGACTCTCGTGTTGAAAATCTCCGTTCCGTTTTCCGCTGCGGCGGGCCTTCCGTGTGTCAGCGTCCTTCGTATCGAGCGACAGGTAGCCGTTGCACGAGTTTTTTCTTCTTCTTTTTTTCTGGGGGGTGGACTTGAGGTCAGGGCGGCATCTGGCGATACCACCAGTCAGCAGCCGCTGCTGATGGCCGCGTCGATATCACCGCTGCGGAGTCGGACTGGGAGTGAGGTTGCGCAAAACACGAGCCAAGGGAAAGCGCAGCCAAGGTCTGGAAGACGATCCTTGAAGTCGATTCTGCGTTGTACGACGTGTTTAGACAGATACGTCGTGATGCCACAGCCATCAAGGGGGGCTCTGGACCATGGATGGATGATGTGACCAGACCATGCCACGCCAACGCCAGCCCCAGTGTCGATGCCAGGCACCTGACGGCTGGTGCCTCAGTCAAGTGCTGGTTAGGTATCAACGCTCAAGGGCACATTTGACTGGTCTGAAGCCTCGCGAACGCAGATGATTTTGTTTATGATGGAGGGGAGCACAACGTCACCGCTGACAACAAACCCCAGCAGGATAGATCAAGATGTGGAATCCGTATAGTAACTTGCAGCCCATTCATCCAGGCTTCATTCTCTGGTAGAGCCAGAAGCCTACATCAGATGGCGAAAAAACCTTTACTGTACGACACCAGGATGAAGCCACAACGCGACGGAAGTAGTCCCGTGGACGGAATTACCTACCTTCCAGGTTTGTTTCTGCATCATGTGATATGTGAGGGTGTCCCCTCAGTGTCTGGGTACCTTCGGCACCCAGTAATGACAGCGCACGGAGTGTTATATTAGGTAGATACCTGCGTAGTAGGTACCTAGGCACCTAGGTGCATTAGTAATCCAAGGCCAAGCTCATAGCGGTTGCACCTTTGGGAGAAAGACGCGGGGGACTTAGCGGAGGCCGAGTTACCTCGGCATCCCCACCAGGGCTGAAGGCCGCCCACTATGGAGGTAGTGGAAGGTGCCGAACGGCCTGGGGAAACCCACTGATTGCCCTGAACGTGGACCTCGTGGACGCGAGGTGGCTGAATTGATTGACCTACAATCGGTATTCATGGCCGGAACGAGTCAGCTAGACTGCCATCAGAACCATAACGTTGTCTGCTCTTAATTCCCACTCCATCGTCTTTGCTTCCCACACCAACGCTCTTGGTTCTCTTACTAGATCTGTTGTCTCTTTGCCTGCCCGCGTCGCTCAGATTGAGAGAGAGGTGCTTCCGCGTCGCACAATATCGCAATAGAGAGGAGAACGGAAAGACAAAAGAACGTGTTCCCAATCGAATCGCATCGAAACGACCCCGAATCGCCCTGCCCAACATGCCCTTCGACACTGAGTTGACCCGACGGTTGGGTATCAGAGGTGCGTCAGTCAAGATGATATGCGAGAACTGACGGCTGCAAGGCAAGGCGCGCTTGCGACGTAAACGTGCAGCCGGGTATTCTCATCGGCGTCAACGTGAACCATTTGCAGTCGAACAAGTTACGCTGACACGAAGTTCTACCCGTCCGCAGTCCCCATCGTACAGGGTGGCATGCAACACGTTGGCACAGCCGACCTCGCCTCCGCCGTCTCCAACGCCGGCGCCCTGGGCATCATCACCGCCCTCATCTTCCCGACCCCCGAAGACCTGCGCAAGGAGATCCGCCGCTGCAGGACCCTGACGCAGTACCCCTTCGCCGTCAACATCACGCTCCTCCCGGCTCTCGTGCCCCCCGACTACGGCGCCTACGCCCAAGTCGTTATCGACGAGGGCATCCGCATCGTAGAGACGGCCGGAAATTCACCTGGTCCCGTCATCAAGCAGCTCAAGGCGGCTGGCGTCACCATCTTGCACAAGTGCACCACGATCCGCCACGCGCAGAGCGCCGTGAAGCTGGGCGTCGACTTTTTGAGCATCGACGGCTTCGAGTGCGCCGGCCACGTTGGCGAGTCGGACATTACAAACTTTATCCTCCTCTCGCGCGCGCGGCAGTCCCTTAAGGTGCCCTTCATTGCCAGCGGTGGCTTCGCCGACGGTCAGGGACTCGCAGCGGCGCTGTGCCTGGGGGCTTGCGGCATCAACATGGGCACGCGCTTCATGTGCACGCTCGAGGCCCCCATTCACCACAAGATCAAGGAGGAGATCGTCAAGGCCCAGGAGACAGACACGGCGCTGCTGCTGAGGAGGTGGAGGAACACGACACGCTTGTACCGTAACAAGGTCACCGAGGAGGCGCTCAAGGTAGAACAGGAGAGTACCTCGGGCGAGTTCTCGGAGATTGCGCCTTTGGTCAGCGGGAAGCGCGGTAAGGAGGTGTTTGTCACGGGTGATCCGGACTATGGCGTGAGTACCCCCGGCGCTCTTCTGCCGAGGTTGTTGCTATGCTAACTGTGGCACACAGGTCTGGACCGCCGGCCAGGTTATTGGCTTGATCCACGACATTCCGTCCGTTAAGGATCTGGTGCCCAGGATAGAGAAGGAAGCGGAAGCTGCGCTCAAGGAGAGGCTGTCACTGATCAAGCCGTCGGCGAAGTTGTAGAGTAGTATTGCTGCGATGTAGATGTGCAGAGTGTTTGTGCGATGCCCATGTTTGTTTATGATTTTCCGATGCGTTTTCCACACAACGTGATGCGTATGCCTAAGTCTCTAAACTGAAATCTCCAGCTGTGTCGGGTGTCTTGAAAGTGTCGGAGAAGTCTGGAAGCAAGTGCTGGCTTCGACAGCTTCCTATTGGCCGCCTTTGTAGAATTGACTCGCGAAGCATCTTCACATGGGAAAAATGTACCGTGACAGAGAGGAAAACACGGGGTAAACCCCAACTCCGTACGGAGTATCCATACAAGTACACCCGCGCATCTGACGCGCAACCTGGAAAGCCGAGCAAACACGTGGCCCACTTTCTGCTTGTTGCAGACACAAAGACCTTGAAAGGTATCTGTACCGTGTAAATACTCCGTATCGCGCACGCAGTAGAACAAAGAAAAGGCCCGTCGTCCGTTGTTTTGAGACGAGAGGACGAGGAATCGTTTCGTGAACTTATAAGTGAGAACAATTTCAAGTGCCGAAGATTACTGAAATATAGCCTGAAGATGAGGAGAACACCGGCTATGCTCGACAATCCGGGCGCGAAGAACAACACAAACGCAAATAAGGCGTCTCGTGACAATTCGAATTGGAACTTCAGGTGCAGCTTGTGACGCAAATCATTGGGGGGCGAGCATCTGTTCCTTCAGCAGCTGGAACCAATGGCGGCCCTGACAGTGTCCCCCGCAACCTGCGAGTCGGCCCTGGCTCCAGTGTTTACAAGTAAAGGTGGTGGCAGAAAGTGGAAGCAGCGGCTGTGGCATGTGACAACTCGATCAAGCATAGTAGCACACACAGAGGATCGGGCAAGTAAGTTAGCAGGCCCTCCCCTTGCTGGCGGGACACGCCAGTGCCTGTCTCCGGGGCGTCGCACCAATGCGGGCTCTGGATGCTGGAATGCCTCGGTCGAGTCGTGTCGACCGACGTTCGATGGCCCAGCTGACATCAGCACCCACGCTCTAGACTGCTATCTCTTTGTCCGTCGCCAGTTCCAAACATCCGAGGTTCCTTGCCATCTACGACCCGAACAAGATATTATCCGACACTCTTGTCCAATCTTGTCTTCAAACATACCTATCCCCTTCATCAACCGTCTTTGGATCGTTGCCCCATTTCCCAGTCCACCCCTTCCACCTACGCTCCCCATACCTTCGAAGCTTCCTCACACATACACAACCATCAAAATGGGTGGTGAGTGTCCGGCTTGCGCACAAGCCCAGTACTTGCCTTCGCTGCTAACGACGATACCAAACAGCCCTCGAGAGATTAACTCAGCTTGGTGGCCAGTTCACTGGCGGCAGCAACAAGGAGAAGCTTCTCCAGAAGAACGCCGACGATGTGAGTTGCCTCGAATGCCCACACGTCCAACCTTGCGCCTCTGACAGCTCTCATCGCAGGTCGTCGTTACCGCTGCTCTGCGAACGCCCTTCACAAAAGGAGGAAAGGGTGGCTTCAAGGACACCCAGGCCTCCGACCTAATGGTCGGTGCCCTCAAGGCTCTCCTCGAACGCTCCAAGATCGATCCTGCTCTCGTTGAGGACATCGCCGTCGGCACCGTCCTCGCCCCTGGTGGAGGTGCCACCGAGATGCGTGCCGCTGCTCTCGTCGCCGGCTTCCCCCAGACCACCGCCGTCCGCACACTGAACCGCCAGTGCTCCTCTGGTCTTCAGGCATGCGTCGATGTCATCAACCAGATCAAGACTGGCATGATCGAGGTTGGTATCGGCGCGGGCGTCGAGAGCATGTCCACGCAATACGGGTATGCTGTGATGGTTCCCCTCCTTCGCAACCGCTGCTGACTAGATACATCACAGTCCCGCTGCCGTCTCTGAATTCTCCGAGCTCCTTGAGAACTTCCCCGAAGCCGCAAACTGCAAGGTCCCCATGGGTGTCCTGTCCGACGACATGGCTCGCGACCTCCGCATCGACCGCTCCAAGCAGGACGCTTTCGCCGCATCCTCCTACGCCAAAGCCACCAAGGCCCAGCAAGAGGGTCTCTTCATCCAGGAGATTGCCCCTCTCAGGGCCAAGTTCGAGGACCCCAAGTCTGGTGAGACCCGCGAGATCCTCGTCGACAAGGATGACGGCATCCGCGCCGGCGTCACTGCCGAGTCCCTGGCAAAAATTAAGCCCGCCTTCGCCAAGGACGGCAGCATCCACGCCGGTAACGCCTCCCAGGTGTCTGATGGTGCCGCCGCTGTCCTCTTCATGAAGCGATCCACCGCCGAGCGCCTTGGACAGCCCATCCTTGGCAAGTTCGTCTCTGCCGCCATCGTCGGTCTGCCTCCCTTGTTGATGGGCCAGGGCCCGGCCAAGGCCATTCCCAAGGCCAACGCCCTCGCCGGCATCGCTACTGAGGACGTCGACATCTACGAGATCAACGAGGCCTTCGCCTCCCAGTGCCTATGGAGTGCTGAGCACCTGGGTATCCCGCTCGAGAAGGTGAACCCCAAGGGCGGCGCCATCGCCTTTGGTCACCCGCTGGGCTGCACCGGCGCGAGACAGGTTTCGACGCTGCTGTATGAGCTTAAGCGCACAGGCAAGAAGATTGGCAACACATCCATGTGCATCGGTACTGGTATGGGCATGAGCGCCGTCTGGGTTGCTGAGTAAATGGTACATGAACAATGCCGGTTGTATTATTTGTGTTTTAATTTAGCATCTAGGCCGGACCGCGTTTTATGTCAACGAAATGGTTCTGGATTTGGGCTGGCGCAAAATACACGATGTTTTCTCTCTCTTTCACTTGTATTTACGAACACCAAAACCGTGCATCTCTACCAGTGTACGCGTGCCGTACTGCTTGAGCTCTTGTCCTCTGCCCACTGCCCAGCACGTATTCCCCCAGGTACTGTACTTCGGCTGACCCCGTAGCCCGGTCCACATGTCGCCGTGGAGGAAACAACAAGTTTCTTCTTCGCGACCAGAGACCAGCTGCAGCCTGCAATGAAAAAAAAAATGGACGAAACGCCTGTCAGACGTCCATCGACACCCACCCCGCCCACGCGCCCTAGGGCAAGACCGCAGCCGGGGACGAGATCATCACCACTCTCTATACAGTCCACTGCGACAGCGGACCGCCCTCCTTGCGGAGAGATCGAGAGTAACCAGAGTACTTCACTCTAGGGTGTCGAGGATATAAATCATCAACCAGGGTGGGATCTATGGCTCCTTTAGGGAACCTAGAGGAGGTCGAATACTATAGAAATGATTCTCCTGTTGGCGAGGAATTAGCGATAGCTCATTATTGCGCGATATGGATGGCGCGGAATGGGTTAAGGGTAGGTAGGGGTAGACATACTGAAGTATTGTCGACATGAAGAAAAGAAGAAGGGCAAAGTTGAAAGGAGCGCGGCATGGACGGCTTTTTATAGAGGGATCCGAGAGGGGAGGCAGGGCGCTCGGGCGTGGGGCGGTTCGGCGCCAACCTTTGGATGGGAAAGACTTTGAAAAGTTCGCTTTTTCTTTTCTTTTCTTTTTTTGCGGTCCGGAAAAGGTGGAGGTCGGTGATGATTTCAGGTTGACTGAGATGTGGAGTTGGAAGTGTGTGCTTTCTGAGTACGGAGGTAGCTGAGCATCCGTACATGCGAAGACTTTCGGCAGTTGATGATGGAGATGGCTTCGTCTTGAACGTGACCTGCCTGTTGGCTGAGAGGCTTACTCAGACCGCGGACACGGAGGCCGGTGGTGCTTCTTCGAAGTTGAAAGGCAAAGAGCTTGATTAACTGCTCTCACTCCTCTATGTAGAAACACCTCGCTTGAAACTCTGCCGCCGGTATCTTCTCGTGGGCCTGCTCTTCCACTGGGCTTCACAAGCCAGAGCAAGCATCTTGAACTCGGCCTTGAAGGGCTGGGCTGATTGAACATGCTACATTATGAGCGCTTTGGGACCGTTAATCAAGTTAGTCCCTCCAAGGCACCATTACGGTTTCGTGGTGTAGTTGGTTATCACGTCAGTTTAACACACTGAAGGTCTCCGGTTCAAGTCCGGGCGAAATCATTTTTGTTGCCCTTTGCTGCTGACTACTCTGATAGAATCGTCATCACTACTTTTTGTTATATAATTTCTTGATAATACCGCCTCTGGCAGTGCGGAAGCTTCATATTCACCATATGATGGTCTCTATGATATGTATCTATGGTTACGACGTTACTAGTTAGTATGCAGGTACTCTTCCACAGTAGCAGCAGAAGAAGCTGTGACCCTTTTCTAATGTTTGGCTTTCGGAACACCGAGATACGAGATGGGTGGAGGTACAAAAACTATAGTCGGATGTTGACACTCCCTGTTGAGGTCTCAAAACAGAATCTAAGAGGTGAGTGGTCGCGTACTCCTGCGGCCCCCAATGGCCCCCATTGAATGATGCCCTAGCCAAACAGTTACGAGCGTGTTACTAAATGTGAGCAACTGTTTTCTTGGAATCAAAGGTCCAGCCTCTGGTTCATGTCCCAGCTGCTAGCTTGAGACTAAAAGTGAAGCCATGATACTACAACGCATACGTCGCGTGCTGTCATACAACTGTGTTGCGCCGGTCACAGTGACTAGGACATGGGCCCAGGCAAAAAACGAGCGCCAATCCTTCCGATGCCCCCCTTCCCTTATTATTGAAACCATTCGTGAGTGCGGCCTGCCTCATCACACACAGTCCCGGAAGGACGACGCCAAGTTAAGGCTGAAATCTGAGAGAAGAAGCGCCCCCAGGAGCCGCATCTCTCTCGATTCACATCTTGATGCACAGTGAGCTTCGGAGTGCCAACGAAAGTTGCTAGAGCCAACGAAAGTTGCTAGACTACCGAACCGGTCACCATCATATTTCTACAGGTTCCATCCTAAAGAAAGTCTGGCTATGTGGCCACTGCTCAGCTTCGCTTTACGTCAATTTTGGATACCAACCACCGACTGTTGTCTCGTAAGTTTTGAGCGCCAACGCTCCACCGGACCATGTCCGAAACCGTCATTACGGGATCATCGTCCTTACGGATGTTATCATCGAGACAGCGTCCCAACACGTCGTCAACGCGTATTCCGGTTCTCGACGTAAGGCCCCCAGAGAGGTGGCCCTTGACTAGAACCGCGGTTTAGTAGGAGCTGACCACGCGCGGCCTAGGAGCCGACTGGTAATGGAGTAGCCTGCGGAAAGTGGAAAAACGAAATGGCGAGCCCCCGGATGCTGTCGGGACACACCAAAGTGCCATAAATAAAAGCTATGTTGATCAAAGGTTGCGTTGAATCCTTTGAACTCAGAAGACCTCCGATCACATACGCCACAGAGGCGTCACAGTGGCATACACATATTGCATCAAGGGCTCCGAAGTGTTATAAACTTTTCATTAGAATATCCCTCATCCACACTCCTCATAACCACCATCTGTCTGATTGCCTGAAGAAACGAGTATCGTTCTGTGGGGGGTATTGGTGCCATCGCCGGCGAGCGATGCCAGGCAACTCGTGCGACTCAAACATACAACCGTAAACGCCGTCCTGGAGCCATACTGCGTGCGAGATGGCAAGCGACGCATCCCAACGTAACCTTTCCAGCGAAAAGAGAACAGGCCTCCCTTGAGGAGCGGCCAGCCTCTTCTGCTCAGAAAAGCAGCGAAGGAAGTCCACGCATACATGAAAACCGTGGCGGACGATGCGGACATAAATCCGGCAATCGTCTGACGCGACAATGCATGCCGGAAACCTCAATGCCCTTAAAATGCAGTCGATAATGCCTCCCAAAATAACTTTTCCCAATCCGTGATGAGCAGTGACCTCGCGAGCGTGTCGTGGAAATGCACACTTGTTGAGGTAGAAAGGATGCCGGGTAACAGGGGTATGATGACATAAGGAAATCATGCTCATGACGTTGCGTGATAGGCGAAGAGCTGGTTTGCCTAAGCCTTAAGCTCCTCGGTCTTCTTCTCGCCCTCCTCGCCGCCCTGGGTCTTGACGTACTCCTCGTACACTCCGAGCGCCTCATCGACCTTGGCCTTGAGGGAAGCCTCATCCTCAATACTGCATCCATGTTAGCGGGATTCATCTCGCTCCTGCGTGAGGATGTTTAACTTACAGGTTGACAAGCTCGCCGTTATCCATCTCGAGAAGCATGCCGGTGATCTTGCCAGCGAGCTCAGGCTGCATGGCCTGGATCTTGGGGAAGATGACCTCACCGAGGATCTGCTTCTGCTGGCTGGGATTGCCGGCAGCGGCGTCGAGCTGCTGCTGGACGACGCTGGGGTTGCCTCCCTGGGCGGGAGCACCGCGACCACCCTGCTGCTGCTGCTGCTGCTGCTGGGGGAAAGAAGCGTTGCCGTTGCCGTTGCGGGGACCGTTGGCACCACGACCAGCGCCGGGCTGGTTGCCCTGACGGGTGTTGGGAGGGAAGCCGGGCATGCCGGCCATGGGGGGAACGGGACCACGTCCGCCCTGGGGACCGCCGCGACCCTGCTGGGCCACGTTCTGCACCTGCTGGATGGCAGCCATGAACTGAGGGTTGCCACCCTGAGGGTAGGGAGCGCCGGGAGGGAACTGGCCGGGGAGACCATAAACAGGAGGCATCGCCTGAGGAACTCCGCGTCCGCCTTGTTGGGGGTAGGCGGGGAACTGACCGGGGCGTCCACCCTGGACAGCAGGCATGGCCATACCGGGCTGAGGGAAGGGCATGCCACGACCGCCCTGGGGGAAGACGGGCTGCTGGCCAGCTGCGTAGAAGACGGGAGGCTGCATGTACTGCTGGGGAAGACCGGCGGCGGCGGCGGCCTGCTGCATGCGGAGCTGGTTGCGAGCCTGGATGCTAGCCTCGAGCTGGCTCTTGCGAACATCCTTCCGCTGGGCGAGGGCGACGTAGAGGGGCTTGCCCTCGACCATACGCTGGTTCATCTCGGCGACGGCCTTGGTGGCGTCGTCGGGGTTGCTGAAGCAAACGAAGCCGAAGCCCTTGCTCTTACCATGGGGCTTCTTGTCCGACTTCTTGTCCTTCTTCTCAGCGCCCTCCTTCTCTTCGGGCTTCTCCTCGACCTCCTTGGTCTCCTTCTCCTTCTCCTCGGAAGAGCTCTCGTCGTCCTTGGAGTCGGTGACGTTGTCGCGCATGACCTTGGCGGAGGTGATGGGGCCAAAGTCAGCGAAGAGACCGCGGAGCTTCTCGTCGTCAATGTCGTCGTCGAGGTTCTTGATGTACAGGTTGACGCCCTGGTACTTGGTGGCCTTCTCGAGACGGGCAGCCTCGTAGGACTTGCGCAGCTCCTCCTCGCGCTCGTGCTTCTTCTGAGCGCGGCCGACGTACAGGTCCTGACCCTTGAAGTCCCTGCCGTTCAGGTCGTCGACAGCCTTGGCGGCGGCCTCATGGGTGGTGAAGTTGACGAAACCGAAGCCACGGCTCTTGCCCTCCTGGTCGCGAGCGAGGGAGGAAGAGGTGACATCACCGAACGGGGTGAACAGATCGCGGAACTCATCGTCAGTAGCGTCTGTCTGGATGTTCTTGACGTAAACGTTGGTGAAGTTGGCCTTCATCTCCTCGAACTTGCTCTGTCTATCCTTCTTGGGGATATGGTGGCCGACGTAAACCTTCTTCTCATTGAGGAGCATGCCGTTAACATGCTTAATGGCCTGGGCAGCAGCCTCATCGGTCTCGTAGTGGACGAAACCGTAGCCCTTGGAGTTGCCGTTCTCATCCTGAGCAACCTTGCAGCTCAGGATGTTGCCAAAAGCCGCAAAGGTGTCGTGGAGAGCCTTGTTGTCGATGGCGACGTCGAGGTTCTTGATGAAAACGTTGCCCTGGCCAGTCTTGCGGAGCGCGGGATCACGCTGAGACCACATGATGCGGCAGGGGCGGCCCTTGATAAGGGTGTAGTTAAGCTCCTCAAGAGCCTTCTCGCCGTCGGAGGTCGTGTTGTAGTTCACGTAGGCGTATCCGAGAGAGCGACGGGTAACCGCGTCACGACAGACACGAATAGAAGCGACAGAGCCAATCTGGGAGAAGAGCTCGAACAGCATGGCCTCGGTGACGGAAGGGTCAAGCTCGCCGACGTAGAGAGAGGCCGAAGCCTGGGGGTGAGGCTGGGCAGAGCTGGGGGTAGGACCAGCAGTGTCGGCATTGTCGCCCTGGGCACCGGACTCAACGTTGGTGTTAATAGCGGGGGCGTTCTTGGAGTCGGCGCCGTTGAGCGAGGCGTTGCCGAGGTCGTTGGCGAGCTGGTCGACAGCGCCGTTGTTCGTAGCGGTGGCCATTGTATCGGTGTTGGTGTATTGACACGAGGGAAGGATACTGCATCAATGAGGCTCCGTTAGACTACTGTGGCAGAAGGGCAACATATGAAGAACGCGAGACCAGATGCTTCCGCCGCTCAGGTGCGCATGATAGGAGCGACAAGAGAACGGTCCAAAAATGCCAGAAACATACCAATTCAAGGTTGACGATCGGTCTTGTTACGGAACCGGCACGATGAGAGCGGGTGATAAAGGTAGAGAAGCGACGACGTTCAAGTCTGGCCTTTCTAGTGAAATGTGTGACGTTTGACCGACACACCAAGAGACGCACGTAAATGCGGGCTTGACAGCAGGTGCTCGGATGAAGCTGTGGTAAAGCAAGAAAAAGAGAGGAGGTTCGAAGAGTGGCCTCTATGACTTCCTTGCAAAGCAGAGCTGATGGAGGGGGATGGGGATGGATAGATGGAGGTGGGAGATTTTTGAGGGGGGTTTTCAAGTTTTTTTTGGAAGTTTTTTCTTGATGGAAAAAAGTGAGCGAGACAGAGAAGTACGAGAACGTACTGGTTGTCAGACCCTCTTTAGATGTGAAGGGGGTAGTTGTAGGGTTTGTGTAGTTGTTGGAGAGAAGAAGAGGAGAGGGGAGAGAGAAATTTCAATGGTGCCCGTGGCTTTTGGAGATGCGATTTTTTTTAATTGGACCTGGTGCAGGAGCAGGAGCAGGTGCTGGTACGGTACGTAAAGGTACCTAGACAGGCTGGCACGGGATGGGCAGTGAGTGGGAAGGAGGACTAGTCTTTTCCTTCCTTTCCTTCCCACATTCACCACCTATTCGGCTCACTCCAGCTCAGGGCATGGCAACGCAGAGCTTTCTGCTTCTGCCCGTTCGCGAGTTTCGTTTGACCGTCATCTTCTACAATCATCGCCTCATCGCTAGCCGTTTTGTTTCGGTCAACTGCAAAAAGCCGGTTGAATCATCTTCGTCCGTTCTCCAGAGTACCTTGCTGACTTTTGGCCCGTCTACTGCAAAGCCAACCGGGATGTTCACCCACCGCATGAATTTTCATAAAATTGATGGCTTCTGCCCCACCGTGATCTATGAGCCCAGTAACACTCACTCCAGACCATCCGTACACTGCGGACTAGATCTCTATGTGCCAGAATAGTACTTCAGGGTTCTCAACCGTTTGTACCACTCTTATCTTCAGATGCTTACTGTGGCACCGCTACCGCCTCTGATAGTGCGTGTCATTGGCAGCCTATCACTGTGACTTGCTGCAGAGCATGACTGGGTATCCCCCCATCACTAACAGCACATGCGCTGTGCCCTTTCCTGTCCCAGAACAGCAGCCACCCGCACAGAAGACTGGGAGAGTGCCCTGTTGAACATAACGAGGGAGGCACAGAACGCAGATTCGAGCGGCCGTACGTGCGTGTATGTGTTAATGTCGTTGCACCCATGTTGAACCACATTCGTGTAGATTTCGATGTCAGAGGCCAGGCTGGGTGGCAGTTAGCTGCGGTTTCTCACCGCCAGGGGGGTCTTGGCTCGAGACGAGAGAGGAGAGAGGTGGTAGTGACAGGAGGCTTAGCCGCCGGCCTTGCGTCCATTCCTCGGCTACCGCCATTTCGATGACTGCCCAGCGAAGACCGTTTCGTGCTAGCAAACGCCCGACCATACCGGAGATGCCTATGATGCAGCACCGGCATTTGCGTCAAATCGGTAGCTGTCGCCTTAAACAAGTGGTCCGTGTGTTATTTGGGAGACTTTTTTTTTTTTTTGAAGTGTGATATTTGCATTCGGTTCTCTTATCATGGATGTCAATTGTCGTTTACATCGTATACCCAGCTCTACGGGGTAGATAGTCAGGAGCGGATGTCGAAAGAGAACAGACAGTAGCCCCAACAATGAGATGGATCGCTGATGGATTGCTTGAGCACCCGAGTTCAAGCATGAGCATGAGCATGCGCATGAGCTAGAGCATGAAGTAGACCCAAGTGTCTGGGTTGATTCCCTCACGACTTGAGTATCAGATGGCGCGCATTGCGTTGGTTTTCTCGGGAAACATCCTAATTACCCCTCCATTCCCACCTTTGAATACACATCGACCGCGTGTTTCTTCGCCGACACTTACATGAGTAGGCGCAGAGGAAGATTTTGAGTCAGCCAAGGCGCATCGCGAAACATTGCCGGTACAAACTTTTTCGCTGCCCTCTTTCGTTTCCGATACAGCAGATGAAGTAACTGGTGACTGCATGGAGAAATAATCAGCCATGCGGCTCTGTGGTGCGTTTGGAAGCCTCCTGATCTCACCGCAGCTTGACCACAGACGAAGCTTCGTAGTCGTCTTTTTGATGGACAGTTTCCACAAAAGCACAGCTGTTGTGCGCCGCATGCCCTTTCTCCAGAATGTGTTATCGTGAAAGCCCGCCCCTCTTATCGGTCCTGGCACTTCCCCGGTTATGGTAAGCCGCTTATCAGGTTACCAGGCGCTACATCTTAGGTACCCAGTAGGCCTGGTACCTACCTACCTAAGAACCTACATACTACCTACCAGGTACCTAGGTAAGGTAACGGCTGTCCCGTGCTGGAGCTCCAGACGTCAGTGCCGGCCCCTCCCAGCGTCCCCGCCGTCCGTTATCGCCGATTACGATTACATACCTACCTTACCCATCTGAACCCTGAAGCTTCTGGAAATCGAGTCGACTCAACCGCGCGACTATCATCCTTTTCGATCACATATGTTCTCATCTTCGACCCCTTTCTGTATCGTGACCGACCGTGTCACATATGTTGAGTAATCATGTTCCCTACATTCACTGGTAACTCGAGGCGACCTCGAAATGTGAACCTCAGTGGCCAGAATCCCAACCCGTTCGCCGCTGCATCATGGGCTCCTTCCGCAGGATCGGGGCCCTCCAAGACCGTCTCGAATGCCCAGGCAGAACGCGCACAAAGACAACACGACAGAGAGAAGCTCAAGGCTGTAGGAAAGATACAAAAAACATGGAGGGGCCATCGGGTTAGGAGACGGCTGAGGGACTCTCGCCGGGAGGCTTACGATGCCCTTTACTCGCCGAACTCGAGCCTGAGTACACAGCAGAGATTGTCGACGGCTTTTCCACTGCTGTTGACGACCTTTAAGTCCACACAAACCGACGATCTGCGGCGCCTCTTGCTTTTCTCTAGGGAACTGAGCACGACTGACATCGAAATCCTCGAACCTCCCCAACTTCACTCCTCTCGACTTTCGCGATTCGTTCCGATTCTGATAGAAGCCCTCGATATTCAAATCAAGAAAGGGTTGGTCATATCCATATGTCGTCAGATCTAGACGACATCCCAGGCTGATCTTGTTCCGGAACCGCCTGCTAATAACATTCATAGAGGCCAACCAGATGACACCCACCTCCTCCTCGAGCTCCTCGCCCGAATCGTCGCCCGAATCGTCGCCCGAAATCCCGACTCAATCTTAAAGTCACTTGTCCAGTATTATTCTGTGCTTTCCCACATCGATTGCGCTTCGAAAGTCAGCGATGCGGCGCTGGCGGCCACCTCCAGAGCCGTCCTTGTGCCTCTGGGCGCTGCTCCCGCGGACGGTAGTTCCAATTACCAGCCACATTTGGCATGTGCCCCTTGCTGACACAGCAGCAGAACAATATCTCTTGCACGCATACGAAGCTTTTGCCCTGTCGTTCCTGACCACACCCGACCTTCACCTCGTTGAAAGACACACCCAAGTGTTCGCCCAGAGCCTCGATTCCGACCTACTGGCATCGTCAATAACAAAGGCCTACAAAGAGGGCCATATAGACGGCGTAAACCGAGAAGGCCAGCTATGGCTTCTCGCACACTTTGTTGGTCTAGGTCAACGGGCTGACGCGGGGTCGCAGGGCTTGAAGCGATTGGATGCACTGCACCTGCAATTGTCAAGTCTGTCGACCGAGATCAGTGTGAGGATGTCAGTCAAGCCGGCAGATTCAAGACCATCGAACGCCGATCTCAGCGGCAGCGAGGATCACCTGCTTCAGTCGCTTCCCAGCTACGTTGCACATCAACTTGCATCGTTGGTAGACAAAGATGGCATCTCGGTGCTCCTTGCGGAGCTCACCACGTGAGTTGGCTCGATGCACGCTTTAGGGGACAATGAGCTAACCATACCTAGTAACTTTGGTGTCAAAACCACTAACGGAGACATAGAAAGTGCCAGTCTGCTTTCTGGTTACGTACTTACCCTTCTTCGGTGCTTCCCCAACCACGGCGACGAAATTCGCATGAGGCTCTTCTTGGGAGACGTTCCGTCGAGGGCGGGCAGCTTGCCTACGATCAAGTTCCTCTGGCAGGCTATGAGCCAAACCAGCGTATACGTGCAGGTACTGCACAACTCTGCTTCTGCGGTTGAATTGCTCAAGACATACCTCTCCCTGTCGGCGCCGGCAAGCTCCGCCCAAGAAGAAGAATGGAGACTGGTCTTGCTGTTCCTCGAGCTGTACATCTTTATCCTCCGCCTGAGCGATGACGAAGACTTTTTCAGCAGCATTTTCCCCGCTCTACTGAAAAGCAACGACCAGCCCTCGCGTCTCAGGTCCTGTGGTCTCTTGCTTCAGGACGTGACAAAGCTGACGATTGTGCTCAAACACCTCGCATTTGCGCTTCACTACAACGCATCAGATATTCAGCAGGGCTCGATCAACCACGACAGAAGCTCTTTTGGCCAACTTGAGCACTACTTTGGAGCTCAGCACTTGAAGGCGTCACGAGAGGCCAAAGTAGCAAATGAACGGGTCAATGCAGCACTTACACGGCTTGATCTAGGCAGCCTTCGCGGCATTGTCACAACAGCCCTTCGGCTTCTCTACGAACGAGACTCCAGGCGACCTTTCCTTCCCAAAGACCACTGGCTCATGACATCGAAATTTGACATGGAGGGTTTCGTCAGTGCGGTGGTGGCAGAGCAAGAGCGTCGACAGAACGAAGAGGGTTCTGATTCAGATGACTCAGATGGCGACGTGGATGAAGACACCAATATTGGTGGAGTGAATAGCGTCATCCGCACCTTGGCTGGCCATCGGGTTTCTCATCATGCCCAGATCGAAAAACTTCGAGCCCAGCAACGAAAGGCCCAAAGAGATCGCATGCTGGCCGTCATTGGGCCAAAACTGGAGGTCCTGCGACACATGCCCTTTGTCATCCCTTTTGATACCCGTGTGCAAATCTTCCGCCAGTTTGTCCATCTTGACAAGCACAAGCGCAGAGAAGGAATGGATGCTGACCATTGGAGGATGGCCATGCTTCATGACCCCTTACGGTCCCCCGGCAGAGGTCCAGCTGGGCGCCATCATGGGAAAATCAGGAGGGGACAGGTGTTTCAAGATGCATTCGCACAGTTCTTTGAGCTTGGCGAAGGTCTCAAGGAACCGATCCAGATCCAGTTCGTCGACCAGTTCGACACGGTGGAGGCTGGAATCGATGGCGGTGGAGTTACAAAGGAATTCCTGACAAGCGTAACGACAGAGGCATTCAGCGAAATGGACGGCATCTCCCTCTTTACTGCCAATAGCCAAGGTCTCCTCTATCCCAACCCGACAGCCATGGACGAACTCAGAGAGGCCTTGAGTAAGGCCGGGATGCCGGGAAATTCTGCCGATTGGCAGGAACAAGTACAGGACCTGCTCCGCCAATTCGAGTTCCTCGGTCGTATCGTCGGCAAGTGCATGTACGAGGGCATCCTTATCGACATTGCCTTTGCCGGGTTCTTTCTCCTGAAGTGGATTTCTGGCCAGACAGGCGAAAACAGCTACCGTGGGAACGTCAACGATCTTCGCGACCTGGATGAGGAGCTGTATCAGGGCATGCTTCGTCTGAAGAACTACTCGGGCAACGTCGCGGACTTGTCGTTGGACTTCACAATTACCGATCAAGTGTCACTTCCAGACGAACCCGTCCGCACAGTGACGAGGAATCTGATTCCAAACGGGGAAAATGTGGCTGTCACGAACGACAACCGTCTGTTGTATATATCGTACGTCGCTCGACACCGCCTCGTCGCCCAGCCCGCTCAGCAGACGGCCGCCTTCCTCCGCGGCCTCCGCTCCATCATTGCGCCCTCATGGCTTTCCATGTTCAACCAGAACGAGCTGCAGCGTCTCGTGGGCGGCGACAGTTCCGAGATTGACCTCGAAGACCTGCGGAGGAACACCGTCTACTCGGGCCTGTACGAGATTGGCGACGATGGTTTAGAGCACCCGACCATTCAGCTTTTCTGGAGGGTAATGGTCGGCTTCTCCGACGGAGAGCGCAGAGACGTTCTCAAATACGTGACAAGCACGCCGCGGGCACCGTTGCTGGGATTCTCTCAGCTGAGCCCGCACTTCAGTATTCGAGACGGGGGCGAGGACCAGGCAAGACTGCCGAGCACGAGTACGTGTGTCAATCTGTTGAAATTACCACGATACAAGGATCAAGAGACTCTTCGGAAGAAGTTACTCTATGCCGTATCGTCTGGGGCTGGATTCGACCTCAGTTAAGCAGCGGCAAAGCTCATGATGTTATGATATAAACGATAGATTCGTGTTGAAATGTAATTATACCGAGACCGCGCTCGACTGTAGCCGCGACTCTTCTCTGCAGCACACACACACTGAACGATCCACTGGCCGTCTTTGAACTTCGTCGATGCCCAATTCTTATTTGATTGCGCCCACAGTGAACGCGCCATTTAACTATTATTATTATCAGCCACTGGTGTTCTCGCTCACTTCCGTCGCCTCGTGTGTCTCCTGGCGTAACCGAAGACTTGCAGCCACCCTGGGCAGAGCTAAATACTGATAGTTTGTCGATAATGTAGTGTGTAGCTCAGATGTGACCACTCTTCTAGTTGGCGTAGCTTTCTACAGCTATTACAAGCTAAACCTCACCATGTCTGATGGATTCTATTTCAAGAACGCCAGTCTGGAGGAAGTCTCGTCACTGGTAGCTCTTCTCGAGGAGATGAGGCTTCCTGTCGCGCAAATCCAACATCATCTGCCCAAAAAGGCCGTTGGCCCAAGCGAACCTAGGGGAGGTTCTTGTCAGCAGGGGCAAATTCCAAACAAAACGCAGACACGTTGTCAAACTCACCAGGACCGAGTCCAATCCGTCGCGTTGTGGCTGTTGATTGACTCGTGTATCAGGCCCAACTGATTCGTGGAGCTCACCAGCTGCCTCAACCCGCTCTCAATCTCCGCGTCATCGTCGGACGTCAAGAGCTGCGCGACCAACGCCATGGGCCACGCCATGCCCGGGCCGACGTGCGGCCCCCCCGTGGCGTTGAGCACGCTGCCCCTCATCTGATAGGGGTTCGACGAAGAGAGGATGAAGCGGCGGGTGTTCTGGTAGACGGGGTCCTTTGCGTCGAGGTAGCCGTAGTGCGGGGCCGACAGGAGGGAGGGGATGTTGGCGTCGTCCATAACGTTGTGGCTGCCGAAGCCGTCAATCTCGTACGAGTAGATTTCGCCAAAAATCGGGTGGGTGGTTTTGGCGTGGGCCTCGATGCCGGCGCGCACGCGGGAGGATGTGGTGCGCATGCGCTCGGCGAGGGTGGCGTCGATGGGGTCCATGATGGCGGCGCAGGCGTCGAGGTAGCGGGCGAACATCATGTTGGCCGGGACGAAGAGCTGGTAGATGCAGCTGTCGTCGCTGGGGCGGAAGAAGCTGCGCACGAGACCGGTGCCGCCCTGGGTGGGGGCGCCGTTGCCCTTGTTGGAGAGAGTTTCCGAGGCCGAGGTGTCCTTGCGCTGGAAGAGGGCCGGGGACGGGTTGAGGGTGCCGTCAGCGGCGTAGGTGCCCACGAGGAGGGCATCGGTGGTGTTGAGGACGGTGGCGACGGCCTTGGCCCAGGAGAAGCGGGAGAAGAAGTCCGCGTCGCCTGTGGCGGCGTGGTAGTCGTGGGAGACCTGGAGAAAGGCGGCGAGGGAGTCGAGCTCGTATTTGCACTCAAAGAAGGTGCTGTTGGAGTACTCCGGGGCGATATGGTCTCCGACTGCCCACTCGTTGACGGTGGCCGGGATGCTAGACTCCTCGGGGGGCTGGAAGGCGTTGCAGTGCGGCGCGTTGCGGATGTAGCGTGCCTGGAGGTTGATAAGGCCGCGGTAGAGCGAGGCGAGCGAGTTTGCGGAGTCGTTCTTGGTGAGGAGGGAGCGGTAGCTCTGCAGCTGGTTGGAGGAGTCGCGAAGCCACATGGCGTTGATGTCGCCCGTGATGACGAAGCTGAGCTCCTCGGACGGGTTGTCTGCGGCTTTGCCCTGCCATGCGACGGTGGTGTCGACGGTGTTTGGGAAGGTGTTCTCGAAGAGGCGGTACAGATCCGGGTCCTTGACGGCCGACTTCATCTCCGTGATGGTCTTCTCGACTTCCGGGAAGGAAGCCGTACGGCATTCTGGAGACGGACGCTGGTAAGAGAGCTTATGGACGCCATCCGAGAAGGGCTCGTGGGGAGTCGCGGCGTAGTCTGTAAATTGCGGACAGTTCTGGGCGACGGCCGAAGCTGTGCCGGCGAGGAGTATCAAGTCAAGGAGAACCATGATGACTGCCGTGTATCGAGCTGCCAATGCCTGAGTTTCGAAGACCAAGCTCCTGTCAGGATCACGGGACGCCGCATTGCCTCACCATCGGAGGGCAGCACATGCTTTTAGACGCCAACGTGTGCGAGTCGGGATGGCCGAAATGGCTTGCTCTGGTCAGAATGGAAAATGGCTCTCGTGACCTCGGACTATGAGCGGGACTGGTTAAGATGCGGGGGGAAGAAACTTTGCACATATATTGTGACCTAATGTGTTGTTGTATTGCAGGAGATTGTGATGTCGTCGTGCCTGCAGGTGCCCACAAGACCAACCGTTGCCGGCACCGATGTAGGTGGGGGATGAGGAGAAGCTGCTGCATTCAAGAGACTCAAAGCGGCAGGTATTTGGTCCGAAGCTCAGACCATGATGTTTGTTTGTGGTGATTCTGGCCGGCTCCAAAATGAATATATCGGCAAGAGATGGATGGCCTGCTCTGAAATAGTACGAGAGAGGTCCCTGAGCCGCTTGATGGCACAGGGTAGGTCCTGGGCCGGCCCCAGCAGCTTGTCAGGGTCGCCGGCCTCGGGGTCTTTGGGTGATGCGGTGAGATGGACACGACGAGATCGACGATATACACATGGTTCTCCGGCTTTGTGCACCGGGATCTCTGCGTCAGGCGTCGGGAACGGCAGCCACTCGACTTGGCGCATGGAGACAGAAGAGGTATGCTCGGTATATGCAGCGAATGGGGTTCGCGAATGGTCCAGTGTCTCGTTGGAAGTATGTCGTTGCAGTGGTTTGTTGAGCTGTGGTCCTACTTCGTACCGTATGGCGCAGGGCCGCGAGCGAGTGTATTGACAGCTGCTTGCGACACAGCGCAGCGAATGTTGGAAGATGCCGATGGCAGTGTTGTGCCCACAAAGTTGATGTTTGGGGGGTTGTCCTTTGTTTCCTTCCTTTTTTCAGCGTCGTGAAGAACCCCTTAATTGCCTCAGTAGGCACTATCGGTCTGTCGGTACTTTCAGCATGAACGATCACTGTATCACGGGCAGGAGCCTCAGCCAAATGTCATAGACGCCGAGTATTACCGGTAATGTTATCTCAATTAACTTCTATCAACCTTAATCTTCAACCGCCATCTGGGTGTGGCTGGGGAACGCGGACACTGAGTGCCCCATCGAAAATGGATACGAACTCTCGCTTAGCCAGTCCCCTTACATACTTGACTGCGTATGTATATATGTCAATGCCTACCTACTTGTACCTACCTAGGGCACCTTACAGTAGTATGCCTGATTGCAAGGCACTTGGGTAGTGAGAACAAGAAGCTTTCACCCACGCCATCGCAGAAAGGAAAGCACATTTGAATCTCACTGGCAGAATCTAGAGAGCCAACCTCTCTGAGACGGAAAAGGCTTCGTGACGGGCACAACGTCGAGTGCTGCACAAACTGTGACGAACGCGGAGACTAGATGTTACAGCATCGCAGGGGAGCTGGAAATGTTCCTTCAGAAAGGGTGGGCAGGTGGCTCTGGCTCTGGCCATGCCTCGCGGTCGCTTGCTGCACGTCTACGACTAAGGTACCTACAGAGGTACTGCGTACGGAGCACAAGTAATAGGTACTTGGTTCGCGGGTGCGGAGCAATGCATCAGACTGTTAGCAAAGTCAAATTCGTGTTTAATTTAGCCGATCGAAAAGCTATTGACACCTGCAACCTCCGCGCTCGAATTGGCGCGCCCAGAACACCAGATGGAAGTCGTAAGGCCAATCAGAACCCACCCTCTTTGCAGAAGAAACGGCTCACTTTGGTACTTTAACCGTCGCCGTCCACCGTCCACCTTTCCTTCTTGCAAGCTGGGTGGATGGTCATCCGCCGGTGCTCCTCGAGGCCCTCATCCACTGAAAGCCCCTAGCTAGCCTGACTGCGGAGGCGTCGAGATGGATGCCACTTTGGGTCTCGCGTCTCTGGCGACGAGACAGGAGAGATCGCACCCTTGTCCACCTCCTTCCGAGTCCCGTTCGGTCGTGCCCAGATTTACGGGCTGTACTTGTAGGCAGGGACTTTTGCTGCTCATGTACCTGCAAATGTGTCCTGTTACCTTATAGATCGCTGCATCATCATGTCATTGTTTGAACGTTCGAAATCCAGGGGTCGTAGATACAGTCTTTGCTTCACTACCCGGTAGAAGCAACAGCGAGTGGACAGACGCCTTAGCAAAAGCCAAGACTGGCCGACGCCGCTCACTCAAGTCGAGACGAGACGCCGAGACCAGTCTGAACTCCAGCCGAAGTTGAAACATTCCAAGAACGTCGACGTTCGCTGCGTACCGGGGTGTCCAGCCCTCGAACGACGTCGAGGCCGCATTCGAACAACAGTCGTTGCATTATTCGTTGTCCAAGCGGATACTCTTCTGTTTACTCCGTACGTCCCGTTCGATCCGTGATCGACAGTAGCATCGAGTCTTTGGACCCGAGTCAGAAGTCTCCAACGGTCAGTACGCGACAAATGGGGATGCTAGTCAGCACCGCTAACAGGTTCGCAGTCATCTCATTCTCCATGCGGATTTGAGAGGGGCCTTCTTTGAACATAGATAGCGCTCGTCTATCATTACGGCAGGTATCCGCGGGACGACGTTCAACAGGTCTCTGTCAATCGCAGGCTAGATGGCTGTTCTCGTGCCCGCCGCTGGTCTGTCCAGACCGATTAGACTGCTTGTATTTGCCGTCGCCCTTGTGTTCCTAATATGCTGGTGGTCTTCCTCCGAAAGCCGTGGGCTGTTGTCGCTTTTCCCCTCAAATTCGGGCTGGAAGGCGGACCATGCTATCCTCAGGAACATTGACCCCTTGATTGGAACTGTGAATGGGGGTGCGCTTTATGAGCCCAGCTGATTTTCATCCATCGTGCTAACATGCAAAAGGCCATGTTTTCCCTGGCGCCACGCTCCCCTACGGTTCGTCATGTAGCCTTGTTCGGTATCTTCCCCTGCTTACCGTGCTTGTAGGCATGGCCAAAGCCTGCGCCGACACCGATTCTCGAGCCGAGAACGCAGCTGGCTGGGTCTCGGACGACTCCAAGATCACAGGTTTCTCCCATTTCCATGATTCAGGCAAGTCATGATCTCTGCCGCGCCTTCTCAGTGACTAACGTGGACCAGGAACTGGAGGAGTAAGATTCCGGCGTACCTAGTTGCAACAGACGTGGCTGTAACTAACAGCCGGTAGTCACCGTCTATGGGAAACTTTCCCCTGTTCGCTCATCCAGGCTGCCAAAACGACAACTTCACAATGTGCAAGTACACTACCGAGCAGAGAAGCCTGCCAAGAGTCAACAACTCGGTCTCGGCCAGTCCTGGCTACTTTGCCCTCGACCTGAGTAACACCGTCCGCGCCGAGATGACAGCAAGCGAGCGAACTGTACTCTACCGGTTTACTTTTTCGCCAAAAGATACCGTCTCGTATGAAGACGTGGTCAATCATGGCACAATCAAGGCCGTCAGCAGTCCGTTGATTCTCATTGAACTCACCGATATCGCCCAGAGCAGATCCAGAGGCGGCATCCAGGTGTATGAGTCGGGCCGCGTCATTGGCGAGGGCACTTTCCGGCCCTCTTTTGGACAAGGTAACTACAGAGCATTCTTTTGCGCCGATTTCAGAGGCGCCAAGATCAGACAATCGGGAATATTCGAGGGAGAGAACCCTCGCGAGGACCAAAAGTACCTGACGGAGTTCTCGCGGGGTGTCCATAACCCAACTGGTGCCGCAGGCGCATGGCTGCATTTCGAACGCCCCGAGAACAAACAGATCCTCGCTCGCGTTGGTCTGTCGTTTGTGTCCGTGGAGCGAGCTTGTCAGAACGCCGAGAAGGAGATTCCAAAATTTGACTTTGAAGGCACCGTGGACACGGCCAGATCTGTCTGGGCGGATAAGCTCTCGGTGGTGCAGGTCGACGCGACCGGGGTCAGCGAGGAGATGAAGACTACGTTCTGGTCTGGTTTATACAGAAGTTTGCTGTCACCGCAAAACTACACGGGCGAGAATCCGTTGTGGAAGTCGTCTGAACCTTACTTTGACTCCTTCTACTGCATCTGGGACTCGTTTCGAGCCCAACATCCGTTACTGACCATCATCGATCCCGAGGCACAGACACAAATGGTTCGGGCTTTACTGGACATCTACAGATTTGTCGGAAAGCTCCCGGACTGTCGAATGTCGTTCTGTAAAGGATTCACGCAGGGCGGCTCGAACGCTGACGTAGTCATTGCCGATGCTTATCTGAAGAACATCAGCAACGGCGTGGACTGGAAGACTGCGTACGAGGCCGTGGTGTCTGATGCCGAAGGTAGCCTACCGTGACACCGTGATCTGTTGGCGAAGCACCCATCTAACAAGGTGATAGTTGCATCGGAAAGTTTTCGTGTGGAAGGTCGTGGCAACCTGGAGAGCTGGTTCGGGCTGGGGTACATCGCCAAGGACCACATCGACGGTGTTTCTGGCGGGCCAAACAGTCGGTCCATATCTCGCACCGTCGAGTACGCCTACGATGATTTCTGCATCGCCGAGATAGCGCGCGGACTAGGCCAGATGGGCGACTACGAAAAGTACATGCAGCGCAGCGCCAACTGGCAAAACCTCTGGAACCCGGAGCAGCCAGACATCATCCGGGACAAGCAAAAGAATGAGGTGGAGAGGACCAAGTACAAGGGGTTCCTGATGCCGCGGCTCATCAACGGCTCTTTCGAGTACCAAAACACGCGCATCTGCTCGCCCAACACGGAGCAGCACCTCTGCTACTTTGACACGTGGCAGGCGACGTACGAGGGCTCGCCGTGGCTGTACTCGTTCTTCGCGCCGCAGGACATGGCGACGTTGATCAAGCTCATGGGCGGACGGGACGCCTTTGTCGACAGGCTCGAGTACTACCACAGCGGCAACATCGTCTACATGGGCAACGAGCAAGGGTTCCTCACCGTATTCCAGTTCCATTACGCCGGACGGCCCGGTCTGAGTTCCCGCACCGTGCGGAGCTACATCCCGTCGCAGTTCAACGCGAGCATCAATGGCATACCCGGCAACGACGACTGCGCCATGGGAGCGTTCAGCGGACTCGCAATGATGGGATTCTTTCCCGTGGCCGGACAGGACGTGTACCTCCTCGTACCACCATTCTTTCCAGAAGTCCGACTCAAGTCGAGGGGAGCCAAGCCCGTTGTTATCCGAAAAGTGGCCAAGAACGCAAAGGAGCTGGCGGAGGGTATATACATCCAGAGCGCGAGGTTGAACGGCAAGCCGTACACGAAGAACTGGATATCACACGACTTTTTCTACCACGGCGGAGAGTTGGAGTTGACGGTCGGCTTGAAGGAGAGCGACTGGGGTACCAGAGAAGAAGACGTGCCGCCCAGCTATGCGGCAACGCCAAACAAGGTAGCTGCGACGAGGACACAGCGCTGAGCGGAGAAGAAGCATGTGAATCCTGGTAGTACAGACCACGTTTATACGGTATGATGGTTGTTTTATTTTCTTTTTTTCGAAGCGGCCAGTGTATTCCTCGCCGTAGGCTTGGACCGGAATCGGCGAAGTAATATATGAGCCGAATTCGTTGTCAGGAACGGCACGTCTGCAAACGTCACCTGTCGGTAAAATCAACACTTTCACCGTCGGCATTGTCATCCCTGTCGCCGAAGGTTATCGGAGGAACCCACCGGTCAATTGGAAATTTGAGGGCTGTGATTGGGCAAGAGCGTCACAGAGTCAGATCCTCTAAGTAATTCGGCTTGTCCCGGTTCACGGCTCTTCTGGTACGGAGGTACCTTTCAGCTGCCAAAAGAGCTTGCATCATTTACTCGAGCTCTACTTCTAAGCAGGGTGAACTGGCTGCATCGCCAAAGTATCGCCAAAGTATTGTCCTAGTCCATCGTTCCCCAGACCGGTTTCACTCGGCTATCACATACAACCCGCGAGGAGGGCCCGAGCTGGAGGTCGAGTGTTCATTGACGGGCGAAATGCCCTCCCTCTTCCCCAATTACGTAGTCGATAGAGAAACGAAGAGGTACACGAGAGCTGCAGGGGGGCATGAAGAAGAGGCCCCAGTTGAAAGTACGTGTTTTTTCTCAGAAAAGAAGGAAAAGGTATCCGCAGCTCTTCAAAAGCCGAACTGCACCATCGCAATCCTCTAACCGACGAGCTATCCCTAGTGCAGTCCAACCGAGGTGCACTGCTCAAGAGCCAATCGCGTCGACACCTTTGCAGTCCGCCACCAGCTTCAGTGTCCGGGCATTCTGTGGAAACGCGACGAATCCGGCCGTACGAAGACATTGTCGAAGACGACATTGCTCGAGCCATTGGAGCGGTCTCCTTTTTGATCGTTGAAGCTTCACATTGGTCACGCCGACCCGATTGCTCAATCGTGGTTGCTTCCTGCTGGCTATTTCCTGCTCGCCACCAAGACACAGCAGCCTCTGGGAGAAGGCATATTGAACCACTACACGAGACTATATCGTGTCGCTCCACAGGTCTCGTCGATTCACAGCCAAGATGAGCACCACCGCCTCGCCACTCGCGCGGAGTCTGCAGCGCAGCACACGCAACCTTTCGAGATGTCGATTCCGTCCGACACACTCTGCGCAAGCAGGACTCGTCACCAGCACAAACTCCAGGACCTCCACCAGGATAAGTTCGGCGCAGGCCTCGTCCGTCACAGTCTTCAGGTCTCTTGGGGCCCGCACATTCACCACGAGCAGGACACGGCGCAGCGATGACACGGAGGATTTCGACCCCGCGGCGGTTGAGCGCGAGTCGGACCAGGTCGACGTGTGTATTGTGGGTGGCGGTATGTATTCTCAGACGATGTCTCTTACGTATCAACGGTTGTCGAGCTGACAATGGCCTGACGCAGGTCCCGCTGGACTCAGCGCCGCCATCCGTCTCAAGCAGCTCGCCAACGAGGCCGGCAACGAAGAGTTCCGCGTTCTTCTCCTCGAAAAGGCCGGCGAAATGGGCGCCCACATCCTCTCCGGTGCCGTCATCGAACCCTCCGCCATCAACGAGCTCATTCCCGAATGGCTCTCCGAAGAGAACCCAGACCGTTTCGAGTATGCCACGCCGGCTGGCGGCGACCGCATGCGCCTCCTCACAAAGACGGGTGCTATCCCTCTCCCGACTCCGCCGCAGATGCACAATAAGGGCAACTACATTGTTTCCCTCAATCAGTTTACAAAGTGGCTGGGCGACCGCGCCGAGGAGCTGGGCGTCGAGGTTTACCCTGGCTTCGCGGCGTCCGAGGTTCTTTACAACGTCGACGGCAGCGTCAAGGGTGTCGCGACCAACGATCTCGGCATCAGTCGCGAGGGCAAGCCCAAGGAGATATTCGAGCGCGGCATGGAGTTCCACGCCCGCTGCACGCTCTTCGCGGAGGGATGCCACGGCAGTTTGAGCAAGCAGGTCATCAAGAAGTTTGACCTCCGCCGCGACAGCCAGCACCAGACGTACGCGCTCGGCGTTAAGGAGGTGTGGGAGGTGCAGCCTGAGAAGTTCAACAAGGGCTCCATCACGCATTCTTTGGGCTACCCCCTCGACAAGAACACCTACGGCGGTGGCTGGATGTACCATTTTGGCGACAACCTCGTGTCCATTGGACTCGTCACGGCGCTTGACTACGAGAACCCGTGGGTCTCCCCCTACGGCGAGTTCCAGAAGATGAAGCACCACCCCTTGTACAAGGACGTGCTAGAGGGCGGCAAGTGCCTTACCTACGGTGCGCGCGCTCTCATCGAGGGCGGCTTCCAGTCGATACCCAAGTGCGCGTTCCCCGGCGGCGCACTCATTGGCGATTCTGCCGGGTTCGTCAACCTGCCCAAGATCAAGGGCACGCACAACGCCATGAGGTCGGGCATGCTCGCAGCCGACGCTGCCTACAACGCACTTTCGGCGAGCGAGGCCGGCGAGGCCAAGGGCACCGTTTTCCTCTACGATTACGAGGACAAGCTCCGCGAATCGTCCATCTGGAAGGAGCTCAAGGAGGTGCGCAACTTCCGCCCGTCTTTCCACACGCCGCTGGGTCTTTACGGTGGCCTCATATACTCTGGTCTGGAAGCATACCTCCTCAAAGGTCGGGTGCCGTGGACACTGAAGCACAAGACGCCCGATCACGCGGCGACGAAGCCGGCGGACAGGTTCCCCAAGATCGAGTACGAGAAGCCCGACGGCAAGATCAGCTTCGACATCCTCACGAGCGTCAGCCGCACCGGCACGAACCACGAGGAGGACCAGCCCGTGCACCTGCAGGTCAAGGACTGGGACAAGCACACGCGAGAGACGTGGCCGGACTTCAAGGGGTTGGAGAATAGATTCTGCCCTGCCGGAGTTTACGAGTATGTCGAAGACGAGAGCAAGGAGCTCGGGGTGCGGTTCCAGATCAACGCACAAAAGTAAGTTTTTTTTTTAACCTAAAAACACTCTCCCAACTGAATCGTGCGATTCTTTCAAGATGGATGGCGACTGACTTGGCGACCAGCTGCATCCACTGCAAAACTTGCGACATCAAGGCGCCGCACCAGGACATTAACTGGCAGGTGCCCCAGGGAGGCGAGGGTCCCAAGTACTACATGTCTTGAATTGGAAGACGGACGCCGGATTTTTTTTTCCCCGACAAATTTTCCTTTCACGCGGGGTGGCGGCTGTCGTCTATTCTATACCATCAGAGTAAGGAAAATCAAGAGGAGGGTGGAAACACGGAATATGCATAGAGGCCACTTCGGGACGCCGATATCCAAGTCCATGTGTTCGGTAATAGAGCAATAACACGTGTTGGGGGCGAAGATGAATCTCAATCGCATACATTGCTGCTCGGATGTTGCTTGCTTGCTTGAGTGGACAAAGGGGCGTGGAAATTGTGTGTGAGAGATGGTGGGTCCCTTGCCTCCGCACCGGCCTGTATGACGATATTTTTTTTGTTGTTCACCATATAGGTGATTACTGCGCGGCGTACAAGTGTACCTACGGTTGGTACAGACACTACAAATCAAGCCCCCTTTTGGTCGTAGAATATCAGACGGACACCAAACACGCACTGGGTTTGCATGACGAAAGGCTTCTGGAAGGCCTCCCTTTTTCACAGTCCCTGTCATCCCTCCACTAAGGAGTCAAGGGAAGCAGGTCTTGACTTCGGGTTTCGCGACATGAATACCCTTGGTACACGAATAGGCATCGACAACGACACGACGTCGTCCGGCTTGTGATGCGCAGAGCATGGTCAGTAGAATGGCTATCGGATTTGCGGCGCCATGTCAAGATGTGCACGACTCGTGAAAGAGGTTGACTGTTGTGACCCCGCCCTTTTGTTGCCCCCTCGATCGGATACCGACCCCGGAAACGTGAGGGATGGGAGGACGGAGGGAGGGGGCCATTTGACGCGCGCACTTTTGGGTTTGCCAGACATGATGAGTTTTTTGGACTTCATGCGGCGGGCGAGGCTGGAATGGATGGCATGGGGTTTTCTGGAACGATGGCGCGGGGAGGAAAGAATGGAGGATTTGGGTGAACCTACGGTACATCCTACACATCAGGATGTGTGAGTGGGTGCGTGCCTTGAAGCAACTCAAAGTGCGTGTGCGAGAGGGGGTTGAGTCGATGTGGCTGACACGATGCGCAGAGCGCGAGCACATGCAAAACCCGACCCGTTCGTCCTTCAGAGAGAGAGGGACGACCTGTCGCGCCAGAGGTAGGAGAGTGAGTCGCGTAAAGTACCTTTGGTTTTGGTTCGCTGTTGGTGAGGCAGATGCCCAAAGCGATGGGATGGGAGAGAAACTTCGTGGGCATCGCATGATGAGGCGGGACAGAGAAACCAAAAGTGACTGTCAGGCGATGCGAACGCCAAAAAGGCTATGTCCAAAGAAATGTCGTGAGAATTCACGACGAGGCTACAGTGTGAGTGAGTCGGGCGTTGGTGTTTGAAGTGCCCGCGTTTGAAGTGCCATGAGTCGTTACCTGGTGCAGATGGACTTTGCAGGGCCCCGCGAGGCCGAGAAGGATGCGGATTGTCGACGTGAGGTGCTGCCCCCAGCGCCACAGCACAAGTTCTAAGCAATGTGCGCCTGAGGCTTTGCAGTAAAGGCCTCCCAGGTTGGGGGGTTTGCAAAGTAAAAAGCTTCTGGCTTGGCTTTTGAGAAAAAAAAGTTGCGCATGCATGAGTCGTGCAGGGAGAAGTCGATGGCCTGGGGAAAGTACTGCGACCTGTGCGTGGATCTAGAGGTACTTGCATACGCACGGGCCAGCTTCCCAGTTTTAATGAAGCCCTGGTACACGATACCTGGCTCGTCAAATTACAGTGAAATTTACACCTGCAAAATAGCTGCAAGTTCCCTTGTCGGTGTCGGTCGGTTGTGACGGTGATAAAACGCCAGAGCATCGCGAAACTGAAGCGTTCCGAACGACCAATGTCGAAGTGACTAAGACATCAGAAGAAATGGTACTCTTGGCCTATGAGAATCACGCGGTAATATCGGCTTTGTGAGATGGCCGTGATGGACGTCGACAGAATTTTTTTCAGGCGAAACTTCGGCTTCTGGTGTCCAATTGTGGACCGCGGCGTGGCGAGCCTCACGTACAGGGTACGCGGTGGGCAATGTGGACCAGGGAGGACAGGAGGAGGCGGCGACCGACGACAAACACGCGCCCAGCCTTTTTTCAATGCTTTTTCACGTTGGCCGTCATCCAGAACCCCCTTGCGTCCCATTATGGCTGGAACTCACTCATGGGAGCCAGTCTGGAGTCAATGACTCACACGTCGGAAGCCGTCCAGCCTACTGCGACGGCCCACAAAGTTCCTGGCCAGGGCCAACAGCGCCGCGGGTGCCCGAAAACAGTGCAAGCGCCAGTGTTGGAATGCCGCTTTCGCATGCCTCCCTCTGGCTGCTCGTTTGTTGCCCATGGTTGTGTGGCGTGTCGCATTGTATGTGTTTTATGTCGTCGCGTCTAGGCCAAATGCCGACGACGTTGTCTGCTGACCTTGTTGACAGATGACGGTCGGCCGATAAGGCCGTTCGCTGGGTGGAGTGCCATGCTGATGCTGCCGCTGTTTGCTGCTCAGCACTGACGGGAGCCATGTCGGTGCTGATTGTCAGTTGGGCATCGGTGTAGTGTAAAGAGTATGCTCAGCGTTTCAAACCGTTAGCGCGAGGTTGGAGTGTGAGGGATGAAGGAAGAGGGTTGGGAAAGGAAAGAAAACGCCGTTGCTAGAGGATTGGGAAGCGAAAATCACGCAGAAAAGGGGGGAGGGCAGGAAAGGAATGGTCATGGAAGGGGTGCCCAGTCACAGTCACGGGCCAGAGAGAGCAGAACAGCCCCGAGTGGCTGAAGCTATGTGTGTGACGCAGCTGCCAAAGGGTTTGGACTGACGCGGCGCGTTGGGTCCCAAGGCGCAAAGCAGGCACCCGCGGAGCCTGAGAAGTGAGGACATGGCCGACACGACAGGCAGCGAAGCCGACGGAAACGAGCGGAACTGGTTGTCAGGTTCCTGCGTGGCGCTGGCCGTATTCCGTAGTGGTAGGATAGTGGACGAGTAGTGGGCGATAGCGCCGCAGTGGGATATGCATTTGGATGGTGTCCAGCCAGCCTAGTTGATAGTTTTGACATGGCCCACGGGCTGTTGTCGGCGGCATTGGCAGGTTTATTGGTTGGCCGTCTGTCGCCGCCAGCGAGCGAGTGAGGACGCGCTATGCTGTTCTGCTTGTTTGATTTGTTTGTCTGGGGCCAAGCTGCCGAGGGCGTCGTCATCTAAATCCCGTCAAACATTGCTGGGTGCCGAAGCCGCTGCTGGGCCGACGCGTGGTTTGGCCACCATGGCCATCGGGTGTGTCGTGGTGATACGAGTTGTCGCATCGCGGGTGCCATGAAAAGACGAACCACATTATGGGGGAGTAGAGGTCTATTCCGAGAGGACCAGGACCGAAAGTAATGGCGTGCGCGAAGAAAAGAATACCGACGACGAATTCCAGGAAGGTGTGTGGATGGTTAACCCTGACGCGACTGTGAAGGAGGGATGACCGACGGTTCCATCAGGGATGAGCCAGGAAACCATGCGAGTTCGAGTCGCAAGAAAAGCGGAAGGAAAAGAAGAAAAACTGCTGCGAGTCCAAAGCAGGCTTCAGGGCAGAAAACAAGAAGAGCCCAACGCATGACTGGGACTAGGTCGGCTTCGGAAGATGATGACATGGCTCCGTCAGACCTTCACTCAAGACTATCGGTCTTTTGGGTAGTTTTCAGTGGCGACGAAAAGACACCGGTGGCAGGCCGGCACAGCTGGGGATGCGATGAAGAAAGAATCGACAGGAAAATCCCATTGTGGGTAGAATGCAAGATGCGCTGGTAACAAGCGCCAGATTGCATTGCCGCAAGCGAGGGACAGGGTAAAGGCAAAGAAAAGGAGAAAGATAGGGACAGGGACAGAGAGTGAGAGTGAGAGTGAGAGAAAAATAGACACTTCGTGTCCATCTTTTCGCGATGCTCAGTAGCAGTAAGAAGTAGGGTGCAACACAGAAATCACTGAACAGCTCAAGTAGGTATAGAGACCTGGGACGTGATGGCGCGGTACTTCAGGGGCTGGGTGGTTGCAACAGGGGATACACGGGGGTGGGGGGGGAGATAGAATGAAAAGTATGGCGCGCACTGATTGGGTGCATCTTCCTAGCGTGGCCGCTAAGCACGGGCAATGTCAGGCAGGACCAACCGCCACGGCGCACTGGCTGCCTGGGGCCCCTGACCTGTATGGCAGGGGGGTGTCGTTGGGGTGACTGCAGAGGCGGGCGATGGCCAAAATTATAAAGAGGCAGGCCTCCCTCCAACCCGCTTGTTTCGAGATTCTTGCGCGGAAGCTCCGACCGACGGCCTTACGTAGTCACACCCACTCACGTTCGGCCTTTCTAATTTTCCTTCTCCACCCCCACTCAAATCACTCCCAAAGATACAGTCCAGCCAATCACAACACACGGGACGTGCATCGTCCTCTTCGTTGTTGTCGTCATCACCATCGCAACCTCGTCGCACTCGTCTTCTCGGACGCACCACCCGAGAACGTCGAACAGATACAACACCTGTGTCGCAAGGCAATTTGCACTGCGTCGCAACGTCGCTGTCCCTTTACGCGTCGAGGCCGACACTCTCCTTCTACACAACATAGTCTCTCCCAGCTAACGACGGACTCGTCGTTCCCAGCCAGGACCTCCAGGTACAATCGCTTTCTTGACTGAAAGTGTACCTGGACATTTACCCTGACAAGGAAGGACTGAAATACGTTCCTTTCGAGACATCCCCTCGTTTGCGCGACCCTTTCTGACGACATCCAAGTCGAGAACGAGTCGCTGCGCTCTGTAGTCAACCCGTGCGCATCGTCGACGAATAGAGACAAGTGCTTTGAATCGTGACGAGGTAATCCCGAGACGTCGAATTGTTTGGTATCTGGGTCATTCGCGACAAGAAGATTCAGGCGACGCCTACGAGACCAACGACCTTCACGTCAACTTACCTCTTCTGCGCAACACCCCGCCGCCTTCCTCTTCGTAAGAACGGCAACTATTTGAGAGTCGCATCGCAGAAGATCGCGCGCACACCTACCTATTTGTCCTGAGCAATATCTGTAGGGGAGACATTCACTTGTTCATCTCCCACAATTGGTAGGTTTCACTGCTCCCCCTCGGCATCTTCGCGCATACACGTTCCGTTCCTTCCTGTACCACCTGTCCGTTGCCTGTCCCGTCTCCAACCTGGCAAGGTAGGCGCAAGAGGTACCACGCACAGACCACCGCCCGCATCATAAATACTCCTCGCATCGCTGCATTTCCCCCAAAACATCACAGCCAGCATTCTTGTGTTGGTGAGGGTGCGGCGAGACTGATCTTATTTTTTTATTTTGTTTGGGGACCATCATCCTACACTGCATTACCGTATTGGTGATTGCGTTGTCACACCATAGCCAATAAATTGACTGACATTTATCTACAGACTTGCTCTTTGTTCTCTCTTCGGATAACACCTGACGAACCGCAAATAACCGCAACCATGGAGGCAATCCAAACCCACCCCACCAGCGCTGCGCAAGCTAAGGCTTTCACTGCTCCTGGTTCTCTCTCCTTCCCCGGTGCCGCCCACGAACTTCCTCCTGCTGCCAACGGCGCTCAGATGCCCGTAAACGGACAGGTTCCTGCTGCCAACGGTCAGCAAGCCGCAAACGGTACCGGGGTGACTCCCGCGACCCCCGCCGCGACTCCTGCTGCCACCCAGGGTGGAAGTGGCTTGACTCCTACGTTGCAGTATGTATATCATGATTGATCTGTGTCTGATCCATGAGGCTTATCCCGCCACCCAAGGAACATCGTTGCCACGGTCAACCTCGATTGCCGTTTGGATCTCAAGACGATTGCTCTGCACGCAAGAAACGCCGAGTACAACCCAAAGGTGCACACCTCATCAGGCGTACTTTAAGCAAATGCTAATAGTTGGACAGCGTTTTGCCGCCGTCATTATGCGTATCCGCGAACCCAAGACGACCGCCCTCATCTTCGCCTCGGGCAAGATGGTTGTGACTGGTGCCAAATCTGAGGATGATTCGAAGCTTGCCTCGCGCAAGTATGCTCGTATCATTCAAAAGCTCGGCTTCAACGCCAAGTTTACCGATTTCAAGATTCAGAACATTGTCGGCAGTTGTGACATTAAGTTCCCCATTCGTCTCGAGGGTCTTGCGTCGCGCCACCACAATTTCAGTTCCTACGAGCCCGAGCTTTTCCCTGGTCTCATCTACCGCATGATTAAGCCGAAGATTGTGCTACTCATCTTCGTCTCTGGCAAGATCGTCCTCACCGGTGCCAAGGTCCGCGAAGAGATCTACCAAGCCTTCGAGATGATATATCCCGTGCTTCAGGGTTGGTACAATTCGTCCTCTTGTATTGAACCTTGTTAACATGCTCCAGATTTCCGAAAGGTCTAAACGCCGAAAACGGGCTGGGTCATTGGCTACCCGTCGTCATTGCCCTACCCAGAATACTGCCGAATTGTACGATTAGACAACACCCTTTCTTCACGATACCACGACTGCTTTTTACGCAAACCATAAAAAATTCGAGCGCTCCCGACTTTGGCAGCTTGGCCAGTTGGAGGGTGTATCGGCGATTGTGTCAGCACTTGATTTTCCGCTGCATTGCATTGGCGTTGGCACAGGAGGGGAACCTGGGCTGGAGTACTCCAGTTGGCTGGTTTGATTCAGACGAAAAGAAAAAGAATTTTCTCATCCCGCGACACTACATAGATTGCTCGTGGCATGGTCGGCGGCAGACGCGCAGGTCGACTTTGCCGTGCTTTAATGGAAGCGACTTAGATGCGAGGTTTGAGGCGGGAGCAGGCTCGGGTCGGGTCGAGGACAGCGAAGCCATCAGGACAGTTGGTCGGAAGGAAGGCTCAAGTTAGCTTCGAAAAAAAAACAGGTCTCCGTGGGCGTGGGTCATGCTAGCCTACGTCGGTCGGACTGATCACTCCGCCATTAACTGACTACTTTGCTCACGTGTCTGATGCGAGTTGAGAGGCTTAGTCTGAGTAATGCCACACTTGATGTATTATTCTCCTCTGACCTTTGGCTAATCTCCTGGATGATGCCAAACGCTGTGCAAGAAATGAATGGTTTACTGCTACTAAATATCTCAAACTTCTGTCTACGTGCTGAGGTACTGATATACGCAATACATGAGTGTCACGCTGACGCCTACAGCTTTGCCGGAGGCGTCAGCTTTGCCGGCTCGAGCTTCAAGAGTATGCCGGGTATGCCTCCTCGGCTTCCATCCTCAGTGATGATGTGGTCATATAGTTGCGTCGCATCCTCCCTCTTTGTCACGTCTCTCCACCTCCATTTGCGCGTGAAGACCTCGTCGCCCTTGCGCTCCAAGACGTTGACGATTTCCCTACCCAGCACAGGCAGGAACTTGAAGCCGTGGCCGCTGCCACCTGTCGCGACGAAGAGGTTCTCAACATTCGGGTGGTGGCAGACGAGAAAGTCTCCGGTCTGTGTGTCGGTGTACCAGCACAAGCGGGTTTTGACAAACGGGCGCTCGTGAATGGCGGGGATAGGGATTATGGTCCTGAGGGCCTGACGCAAGGCGGCCTCGCCTTCGTCTGGGATCTTGAGGTTGGGGGACGTGAGGTGCGTCGCAGGCAGGGAGACCTTTGACGTTGGGGAGGACGAAGGCGAGGGGTGAGGGACGATGGTGGGGTTGAGGTAGCCGTAAGCGTGGCGGGCAACTTTGAGCTGGAGCCCGGAGGGGGGGATCATGAAGAGTCCCGTGGAGAAGCTAAGCGTCACAGGCATCTCGGAGAGTATGGCGAGCTCTTCGGGGGAGATGTCGAGGTAGCCGAGAACCTGGCCGGTGGCGATGGCTTGGCCGGACAGGTCCACGAGCTGCCCCGTCCACGCGCCGGCGGCAACGACGACGAGGTCCGCGGAGAGGACGCGGCCGTCGGTGAGGGTTGCGCCGGTGATTTTCCTGGGGGAGGAGTAATTTAGCCGCGCGGCGGTGCCGGAGACGAAGGTCACGCGGTTGAGGGCGCGCACGCGGGCGGTGAGCCACTTCATGGCCTCGCCGGCGTCCGCCCAGCCAGCCAAGGGGTTATGATAGCCCCATGTTCCGGGGGATATCGGGGTTCCGAGGTGGGAGCGGATGGCGGACGGTGTGGGGAGTTCCTTGATGATGTTGTGGCCGTCGGGACCGGCGAGGGAGACGACGTTATTGTAGCTCTCGCGGACGTATTCGAGGCTGGACTTTTTCGGGGCCTTTACGGGGGCGGATGGTCCAGAGGTAGGTTGGGGGTCGGCGATGAGGGTGAGGCCGGACTGGTGATAGCGGCCCTCGCCGCCGAGGTCAGTGGGGTTCGCTGTTTTGCGCCATTCGGTCTGGGCCTCGGCGGCGAGGGCGGCGTAGGCTGAGTCGGCGTAGTCGGAGCGGATGATGCGGGAGGAGTCGACGGAAGCGGCGTCCTCGGAAGGGCCTGGGGTCGTGGAGCGGTCGAGAACGGTGATGGTTGCGGAGGCGTAGCGGGGGCGCTGGGCAAGTTCGTAGGCGGTCGTCAGGCCAAAGACGCCAGAGCCGATGATGAGGATGGAGGATGGGGGCTCTGGGGTGTCTGGCATTGTGGAATTCTTGCGCGGTCTGTGTGGTTCCGGTGGGTATTGCTTTGGTCCTGACACTTTGTGCAGTTCGACTATCGTTACTCGAGGTAGGCAACGTCCAACAGCGGCGTCGTGATTGGAAGGATTCGGGAAAGAGAACACTACCTATGTAATTGGCAAACCAGACGAAAGGAAAGAAGGCAAAAGCAACACATAGTTGAAAAGGAGCGGAAAGTAAGGACAGCGGGACCATTCAGGGGAGGTGGTGGTTGGGACATGCTGGGCCGGGGCAATATCGGAGAGGGCGAATTTGCGGTGTCGCCGTTATCGTGGGCGTGGGATGCGGGACGTGGGGTCGTCTCAATCGTAAGTTTTTTTTCTTCCTCTGCGTTTCCCCCCAGCACGCGGGGCAGTCTTTAGTTTTTCTCGGGCGTGGGGCCGACGAGGATTTGGAGAATTGCGAGTGCCATGTCTGTGGTGGGGTTGAAGACAGGCACAGAGTTGCCCTCAACTGGACCCTTGAAATCTGTCGAGGGTCTACTGTAAAGTGTAAGTATGTAGCTGGCCACCCAAGGGAAAATGTCCTGTTAGTCAGGTCTGGTAGGAGCTGTGGGTTGGGTGAGGTGCAGACGAGATCTCGGCAGTCAATTCTGGCGTCGCGTGATTCTAACCATTGGCTGCTGAAAGTCTCGTCATTTGGGGGTCTCCGCGTCTCCATGGATACATGATCGGAATCGGAGGCAGGTTCTGGCGGTCGAAAATGGTCGGGCCGGGGATTGACTTGCCACTTGACGCCGCTATCTCTCTTATCCCTGTCGGCAATGTTCGTGATGCTGTGCGTGCGGCGTGGTTCTGGCAATTATTGACGACGAAATGGCTTGATCCTATGTGCCCTCGCTCCTCGGAGGCCGTTCGGAGAATACATAAAGCGTTTACTTCCAACCTCCTGCAACAAACGGCCCAATGGTCTAGTGGTAGGATTCGCCCTTCGGGTTATACCCTCATGTCCAACATGAATGGGCGAGGTCCCCGGTTCGAACCCGGGTTGGGTCCATATTTTTGCGTTTTTTGCTACTTTGGTATCGTGACTACCTAGATTGTGCATTTGTTGTTGCTTGCTTACAGCCTCCGTCCGCCTTGATATGAAAGGTAGGCGGTGTATCCGTACGCGTATCCGTACATGAATGAGTCTACAAGTAGCAGTACATCTTATCTGATGGACATTTCAATCGCTGGAGAAGGTCTGTGGTTACCAGCCAATGACGTTGATCTTTCGCGCCGGCACTTGGCCTCGCAGCCTTACAGCGGACCCGTCAAGCCAAGCCAAGCACTGCGACCTCACTGAGTACCTTAGTTGGATAAATGTCGAAGGCATGCGCAAGGTAGATGACTGCCTGGGATGGACAGAAAGCCCATCCAGTCTGATATGAGGCTGCCCTAATGATGACTGACCGACCGTCGTGCCGCATTTACGTACAAACAGGCAAATGCTGATGCAACCTGGAACAGACCGACGGCTACAGCACCTGAGCAAAACTACCTACCATTTCAGCCCACAGCTTGTGTCACCGTACGAATTTACACGGCACGTCGCACTCCCGACACCGTGCGGGGTCCTCGTCACCTCCCCGCTTTCAGCTGTCCCACGCCGTCTTCCCTGTCTCAAACCAGCTCTCACTCACCAAATCTTTCCTCTCCATAACCCGTCACCATCGTACCGGACGTCAAGAAAATGGTGCGAATTCGAGACCCGAAGTCGGCTACTTTGGACATCTCATCAGATTGCTGACATTGTTGTGCAGGCTGCTGCTGGGTTGACTGAAGAGCAGAAGGCGCAGTACAAGGAGGTGTTCGACCTCTTTGTGAGTCTCCCTTCCCCCTTTTTTGGTGGTAAGGCTACGTACCACGCCGTCACGTCAGCCTGAAGCTGCGATTTCTCCCAATATCCATGCCCTTTTTAACTAACATTTCGAGAACAGGACAAGGATGGAACCGGTCAGTAATGTTGTTGCTTCAGTAGCGGTCCCTTTTTGAATAATTGGGGACCTTTTCTTTTTTTAAACTCGACTTGGACCCTTAAATCTACCAGCCTTCTGGGACGTGGCTTAGATGTTCCATCTTATCTCGCGTCGTCGTCCTCCCGCTTCTTTACTTTGCCTTTTCGTCCCATCACCAATCAGGAAACTGACATTGCTCCTGCAGGTGACATCACCGCTCAGGAGCTGGGCGAGGTCATGAGGTCTCTCGGCCTCAACCCCAGCGACACAGAGCTCAACGACATGGTCAACGAGGTTGACGCCGACAACAATGGCACCATTGACTTTAACGGTCAGCAACATCCCTCACGACATACGCAGAGTCACCATGGACAGGTGAACGAAGAAGCTGACAACAAAGAACAGAGTTCCTCAACCTGATGGCGCAAAAAGTCCAGATTGGTGACGCGGAGGAGGAGCTCAAGAACGCCTTCAAGGTGTTTGACCGCGACGGCAGCGGCACCATTTCGGCCGAGGAGCTGCGCCACGTCCTGACCTCGCTGGGCGAGAACATGACCAAGGCCGAGATTGACGAGATGATTCAGATGGCCGACAAGAACGGTGATGGCTCCATTGACTGTACGAGAGCTCCCATCCCACCTTCTTGCTCCCCGCCCCCAGCTACTAAAGGCTGACTTTCATGACAGATGACGAGTTTGCCTCGATTATGATGAAGGAATAGGAGGAGAGATGTCCAACGTCCGTAGGCGGACCCAGCTCTTGTCGATGCTTGTCCCATGGGTCTTTTTCTGTTTTATGTTGTTATCGGTGGTATTCCCTGACGACGGTATTTATCCCCTTTTATTGCTGTCCAGGTATAAAGAACCATCTGCTCGTCGGATCCCCGAGCCGTCGGCCTTGCCTCTATCACGCTGTTACACACGTCGTTGTTGGACTGGAGTAGCTGTGGAATTGCCAGGGGTCCGTCACGACGGACGGTCTCCCTATGAAGATATGAAAAGCTCGATAGCCCCTCTCTTGATTTTTCCCGTCCCTCATGCGAGTGACCCTTGACAAGTAATTGATGTCGACCTTCTAGGTTGAGTGGTCTAGATCATGAAAAACCCATGGTCAGCTGCACATCACGGACGCTCAGCAACCGGCCCGGAGGTACAGTAATCTACTGGGCATGCTCGGCGCTGCGAAAGGCTTTAGATCACGTCCAGCGGCGGGGGTTTATGGACGCCAGAAGTATGCTACGGTGTTTCGAGAGGCTGCAGGTATTTACGTAACCTGGAGGTAAGGGAGGGTTTCGTGTTCTGAGGTTTTACAAACACGGAGAAGGTAGAAAGGAGGTTCCACTAGTCCTCGACATGTGAGATGAGGCCCACAGCAGCTTTGGGCAGAAAAGAGATTCAACCCTGTCGAAGATTTGGCTCATTATCTTACTACACTCATTGTGAGAATTCATTAGAGAACTCCTCCAAATGACCGAAACGCGTCCATCCAGCAGATTAGGTGTGGTTGAGAGAAAGTAAGACTCAGTCTTCAACTATCTCGAATCAAATGCGGTCGCATCATCGTAACCTGATTCAGTTTCGCCACGGTTGCGGTACGACCTTTGACCGGGCGACTCTGAATGAGCGGTGACATATACTGCAGAAGTTCATGCGCTTCTAACAACGGCTTCCTTCGTCATCCGAGACAACGGCATTTGCTGGGCTCTCGGGAGATGACCAGTCCTTTTCCGAGGCGGCGTCATTGTTGTAAAGAACCTTTGCGCTCTCTTTAAGCTTCTTCATAAACGAGGAAGAGCTTTCCCTTGTCATTGAGGTGTTCTCCGGGGTCTCGGAGAACACGTGGTCTGTTGTGCGTGAGTCGTCCCCAAACTTGGCCAGTAAAACCTCCTTCTTTTCGTCAAGGCCGTCCATTACCCCAAATCTTTCTCCATTAGGCTTGGTCCGGAACGTTGTCAAGAATGCCGTGCGAAATGTGGCACCGCTCGCTCTTGGGTAGACTCTTGTACTGCAGAGACTGCGTCCACAGCTCTGGCCCATAGTCTGGGTCTGCTGGACGCCATACTCAACTTTGGGATCATCATTGGTGCAGCCGGATCTGCCGAGTGATTCGAGGCAGATTGGAAGTAATGCAGACCAAATATTGCGGGCCAACTGGGCCTCCTGGTCGACCTATCGACTCGAGCCTGAAATTTCCCGCGGGGGCACCGCACAAGAATGAGAGTGTTTACGTTGGATGGTATTCCGCCCGTGATGTCTCTGCTCTCGAAATACTTACACGTTACAGTGGTTCTGGTACCTTTAATGAGGCCGCTGGTAAGTCCGCGACCTTTGAAATGTGCACTCCCTTACTGCTTTTGCTTGACAGTGAAGTTGACTTGCGCTGGACTCGGCGCCGCTCCTACTCCCCGTCTCAAACGGGAGTCCTTTGGGACGGATCTTCACGATATCTGGTTGATCACTATTATTTTCGGGCTGTTCTTGTAGCTGCCCCTTCTCGATAGTGATGTTGATACCGGTGCCACGCACGCGGTGTTGGTGTGAAAGGGACCTCGTGAACCGAATAACGAACCTCGTCAAGTAGACGTCTTGCTCTGGTATCGGATCCTATGCGCCTATGTCAGCTTTGCATGGAAATAGGCATCTTTTGTATAGAAAACATTCATAGACTTGTCGAATTCTGCCGAGAGGATCCCGGCACCTGAGAGCTCACCCTGGAAGTGATCAACATTGGTCGAGTTGCTGTTCCCGTTGGGGTCGATTTCTATTGTGGGTGTCTCGTCGGGGACCTCGTGCACACGATCATGAAAATGAGATGGCACGGTACTGACATCAAACTGTGAAAAGAGAATGAAGCTCTTGAAAATCGAACTGAAGCGACGCGTGGTAGACTTCCTTACAGCAAAAACTTCCGAGGGGTCTTGGGGTAGAGTGAGAATGTTCACTTGACATATCCGCACTGCTTTCTTTCCATTGATGCAATATTGCCGGATGAATCCAGCCTGTCCAGAAACTTCATGCCCAGTTCAGATTCCTGGTAGCCGTTTCGAGTTGTGTAAAGCGAGATCACCCTGTGCAGCCATGCTTGAGGATTTATCGAGAGATGCTCTACGAGTCACGTTGCGCCGTCGTTAGAAGGAGCTGCATGTCGTCTGCGGCTGTGATTCTTGCGGGCACTCCGTCACGGAGCCAGCACCTACTTGTGTACTTCCTACCTGTAAGGGGCTAGTTTCGACAAGTACGAGCCCATCATGACGTCAAGTTTGCCATTGACATTTAAGAAACACCGGTCTCTTGTACGTATTATCGCTAATTAAAATGCTGGTCGTCTTGCGGCGTCCATGACATGCTGGGTCCTTCTTCTCCTTCGATCCATGTCCTGGCTTTTGCATCAGAACGAGGACGGCCAAACCAGCCCTTGTGGGATGGCTGATATTGCACCAGAAGCTTTCCACGGCTGTTTGTACACTGGTAGTCGAGGATGCTTCTTACCTCACCGAAGCGCTTGGGGAAGTAACTGAACCATTTGGTGTCTATGCCGACCACTATCGCAAGTGCATTTGTCAAAGCCCAGTCTCCAAAGAAAACGGCTGGGTTGAAATTGACAACTTACCCTGGTATATTAGCTGATCGATTTGGGCCATGCGACTTCTGTACAAGAAGCCGCTCTCTCCTTTAGGGGCAAACACGATGGCGATTGGATTCTCGCTCTCGTGGAAAACGTTGTTTGCTAAATCCTGCAGTCCGAAATGCATTTCATCGGTTGACGCGCCAAATCTGAGAACATCGAGGCCTCGCGCCTTAAACAGGTTATCGTCTTTGCTACGGACCAGCGTCTCGACAACGTGAGCCATCCAGACTGCCGAGTTGGACATGACGATGATGCCGATACACCCGTAAAAGCCGAGCGTCGCAACCGACCTCGGTTGGTTTGTGAAGCGGACGTATTTGGAGGTGACATCCTGGGAGAGAGGCACAATGTCGGTACGTGCTTGTTGGAGCTTCGCAACTTCGCCGCGGAAGAAGTTGTCGGTAGAATCTTCGTAGTTTTCCGGGCTGTACCACTTGCCTGCCGACGGCTCGGTCGACGGGTCCGGCGCGCCGAGGACTCGGGCGTTCAGCTTGGTGCCACACGCGGCGGCAGCGTCTTTGTCGGCAGCACCACATGTATTTACGCCGCAAATGTTTGCTTCGTTCAAGTCATCGCGGGGGAGGGATATGTGACCGAGGAATGGGCGCGATGCCCTCTCGCGCGCCGTCACAGGCCATAGCGAGTAGCAAATTACGAGAAGTCCTAGAATTCGATAAATCATATGGAAACAAGTCGAAAAAGACAGAGATATTTGTCGTACTGCTCAACATTAATAGAAGGACGGCAAATCCAGAAATGTGTTCGATCTTCTGAACACCCTTTTGTGTGGGAGCTTTAAATTGCTGTGCAAGTAACGAAGATGTTGCCAACTCAAATTAAGTACGTTTGATTTGAGTACCGTACTTGCATGCCAGAAACGATAAGCAGGAAGGTATCCACGGCCATACCGACCTTCTTCTTCTGCCCGGTTCAATATCGGAGGGTATCCGACACAGCGTCCCTCGACGGCTGACACTATTTTAAGACTGTTGAGCGTCGTCTACTCCGCTGGCAGCAGAGGCCTCGATCTTCTCGTTGATGAAATAATAGGACCTGCCGCGCCGCAGCTACCTTTGAACCTGCATGGAAAAGCACATCGAGTAAGAGGATGCGGACCATTGTGGTCGACCGACTGAGCAGGGACTTGATGGCAACCCTCGACCACTACTATCACGAGTCCTGCGGAAATCGCTGTTACCAAGTTCTACTGGGCGCGTCTGGACACAAGAGCTCAAATAGATGGTTCGTACTGCTGGCGTAGAGACTTCTTTACGACTTCTTTACGAAGTCTTCTTGCGTGCTGCAAATATGGCTTGGTCGATGCTTCCGCGTAGAGTTAATTGTGCCTCCGTCAGGATAGGCACGTAGTTACAGGGCCCCAAAAAGGGCCTATCAGAGAGACCGCTACCTTTCCGTAAGTATCCGCGGTGATCTGTGAACCAAGTAGGATCCCTGTTTGACAAAATGCTCTGCCTATGTGCAGTGTGCTGTTTCTTAGCCCAGAAGTACATGTTAGAGATTTAAAGTTGATGAATTACTGCGTACAAGTAAGGTGTGCGTACACAATCGGCCAAACGTTATTGGGAATTGTCGCACAGATATAGTGCACAGCCGATGCAACCAGGAGGTACAGCAATTCGGTGCTTTCATCAACGAGACGCAATGTCTAATCTGTGGCCAGCCTGTCGTCGAGGAGCTGTCCCGGAACTCACCCAACGAAGACGCCGGTACACATTAAGAAATGTGGTCTACTGAGGCGATGTCGCAGGTATGTTTGCCTAATTTATTCACTCGGTTGAGCTTTGGTACCCAAAGGCGTACAATTTGCTCATGGTCACAGACACTCAGGGGCCGTGTCGTGTGGGCGGACAAGGCAGTAATCGCGGTGGAAGATGAACGATAAGATAAGATCCGCTACACAGTGAAACTTCGACGTTGCATACAGCGCCACACAGTGCCACACAGGTAGGCCCGAGGAACCTGTGCACGTCGCCTTCAACTTACAACTTCGTCTGCTTCAAACAACACCCGTATCTTTTCGATCGCGATTGCGTGACAGCGCAGCCACCACCTTCTTTCCGAACATGCGACATACCGATTTCGAATTCAATCCGTAACGATGTCTTCAGGGAAAAACCTAGTCGAGTTTCCCGACGTGGAAGCGAAACTCCAGAAGGCCCCTAAGCAATCCGCATTTGAAAAACAGAGAGCCGAAGCCGAAGCGAAGAGAGCCCGTGAAGCTGCCGAGACTGCTGCTGTTTACCAAGACTTTGTCAAAAGTTTTGACCACGACGATGAAGAGGACTCCGGCAGCAACCGCCACGGGTCCTTCCCTCCTCAGCGACCGCCGAAGGGCCCTGGCTTTGGTGTCGGCGCGCCATTGGGAGGAGCTTCGAGGCGGCATTTTGGCGCGTCTGGCCTGAAGAGCGGCCCTGGTAGCTTGGGACCTGTCTCGACTTTCAAGAGCGGCCCCGGCAGCTTGGGACCCTCGCCTGGATCGCTCGCAAAGAAAAGAGGCTTCGATACGTTCCGAAACGAGAGGGACAGAGACGGCAGGTTAGGGTTCGACGACCGCGATGAACCGCTGTCCGTATCTAGAGCCTTCAACACCAGCGACGATGAAGAGAGCGGACAGGTCGACGCAAGGGAAGAGAAGGCTGTAGCCCGGCCGACACTGCGCCTGTCTCAGTTGCCTCCAGGCTCGTCACCCGCGTTCGTCAAGTCTCTGATACCGCCAAACTTGGTGGTCGAGAACGTCAAGATACTCCCACCTGTGGGAGTTCACGGGATGGAGCGCAAATGTGCAGTAGCCATCGTCACGCTGTCACAGGAAACGCCCGCATCAGACATTGACGCTGCGGTCAGCGCGCTTCAAAACCGCTACTTGGGTTACGGCTTCAATCTTTCGTTACATAGGCATCTTTCCTCAGCCGTCGCGAGTGCCACCGCTCCTACGCTAACCGGGGCTTCCACCGCATCGCAGCCATTCGGCGCGAAGCCTGTCGCGCAACAGGCAACACCAGGCAGTGCTGCCACGCAGCACAATTTTCATCGAGGGTTCGCGCCGCCAACATCCTACGGACCTAACCTTGGTGGACCAATCAACCGGAGCACGCTTCTTCACGTTCCAGTAAAACCCCCGACGGACGTCAAAATGCTTCAGCTCATCAACAAGACTATCGAATCTGTTCTGGAGCACGGTGTCGAGTTTGAGGCTCTACTGATGAGCCGCCCTGAGGTTCAGCGGGAAGAGAAATGGGCGTGGATATGGGATGCGCGCAGCGAGGGAGGTATTTGGTACCGCTGGCGACTGTGGGAAGTCGTCACTGGTTCATCATCACGGCGAAGCAAGGGCAAATACCTGCCCCTTTTCGATGGAAGCCACGCCTGGAAGGCGCCGGAGAAGAGCTTACCTTTTGAGTTTGTCACCAACATTGACGACTTCGTTTCCGACTCCGAGTACAATTCTTCCGACGACGAAGACTTTGACGAAAAGAACCGCGAGGGCCCAGGACCAGAGGTTGAAATGACGTTTCTCAACCCGCTCGACAAGGCAAAGCTCACACACCTCTTGGCCCGTCTTCCTACGACTTTATCCAGGATCAGGAAGGGAGATATTGCTAGGGTCACGACATTTGCCCTGATGCATGCAAGCAGGGGTGCCGAAGAAGTCGTCGATTTGATCGTTTCGAATCTCGAAAAGCCATTCGCACTGACGGCGGCGAACCCAGAGTATCGGTCAAGCGACAAGGAGAAGAGCAAACAGCGGAACGACTCGGATGATTCTGACCGCGAGCCGGAGGAGAAGACCGAAAAGGAGGGACCGGACACAAGTGCCGCCAACCTCGTGGGCTTGTATGTCGTCAGCGACATTTTGTCGGCTTCGTCCGGTAGCGGTATCCAGCGCGCTTGGCGATATCGGCAAATGTTTGAGACGGCGCTCAAAGAACGTAAGATATTCGAGAGCCTTGGTATGATGGCCGACAGGCTCAAATGGGGTCGGATGCGTACCGAGAAATGGAAGCGCAGCGTCGGGCTCGTCTTTGGTCTCTGGGAAGGCTGGTGTGTGTTTCCGGCAGACAGCCAGGAACTATTCACCAGCAGCTTCGAGAACCCGCCCACGCTGAAGGCCGAGGCACAGGCCGAAGATGAGTCTGCAAAGAAGGGCAGGTGGAAGCTCGTTGAAACATCGACGCCTAGTGCTGATGCCACCGCCGCCGCCACCCCCGTACTCAGGATATCGGAGAAGACGCCGGACAAAGAGGATGATGTGGAAGGCGAACCGATGGAGGAAGAGGATGTTGCCGGTGAGCCTTTGGAGGAGGACGACGTCATGGGTGAGCCAATGAGCGAGGAGGATGTCGAAGGCGAACCCGTGGCAGAGGACGATGTCGAGGGGGAGCCGATGGAGCATGATGTCGGTGAGATTACAAAGGATCAGCCATCGCCTGACAAGGCCAGTGAGGCAGAGGCGGCAGATACCAGCAGCACCCACACAGTCGGACGGTTGCAGCTATCATCCAAGCCAGCGGGGCCTAGAAAACGAATGAGGGCAGTGGACATGTTTGCCGATTCTGAGGAGTCGGACGAAGGAAACTAACGACGCGGGTGGTGGCGAACGCAGTCGTACACCCTCCACAGGAAGCCAGAACAGGCCAGGCCAGGCCAGGCTAGGAAGCCGCTGCGGCTTCGAAGGATTAACAGTCTCGCTCACCTAATGGAAAGAGAAGCAGTGTCTGAAGAATTGACCAATGCCCAGCAATGCAAACGCGCGTGTCTTGACGAGACAGGGTCTAAGTGGAGAGCCGTGGCAACTGTCCTGCAGGGCCGGCCGTATGTATTGCCAATATCGGGTCGCCGAGTGCCGCTCAGAGAGGCGCAGACAAGGAAGAGGCCGAAGCTAACGGGCCGGGCGTTTGAAGTGCAGAAGAGACGAGGGCGATGAATGCGGCGCGAGCTCGATGCTGCCGCTACGTTGGGCGCGACGATCAACTTGCATTCTTGTATCCGTACGGAGTACCGAAGACGGCAATATTCAGCAACAGTCGCGTAGGGACCGTATCAGAGCCAGCAGAGAGGAGCAGAGACGGTCAATCTCACGAGGAGCAGGGAATGATAGACACGGTCAGCGTTGCCGTGGCCCACGGGCTCCTGTTACATCACACAAAGTGCCCACCTTTTCTGGGTTGTTTTCACCAGGGCTATTCCTGCAAAAGACCATGGAGACGCATTCTTCGTCCGAACAAGCGGCCTAAAGAGTACCCCGTCAAAACGAAGAAGGAAAAAGGGAGGAGGATGGTGGGCAAAGTTGAAGTGTCTGTCGTTGGACAACCGTCTCGTTGAATTTGGTGCCGGATCTGGCCAATCAAAACTTGCTCACTTCCCTGGCCCCTCGAGCCTCTGACGGTGGAGTATCGTCTCTCTCTCTCTCTCTCTCTCGCATCCCACCCTCCTCTCCACGCTCGCTCTGTCGGTTTCCGTCCTTGTATTGTCTTTTAAATGTGTCAATGGGCATACTCTTGTGTGAATAAGTCCACCTGGAAGGATGCCCACCACGCTCGATTTGCCTGATGCAGAGGCTGTGGCCGTCTTGACGAGGTGCGTTGGGCGGCTGTCAGTGTGGGGGCGCGGTGAGATGGGCAAAACCGGACGTGAACCAAGTAGCCGTACAAGGCTCTTTCTCTCTCGCTCTACTCTCTGTCTCTCTTCTTTTTCAATGGTAGCCAAAGGCGGTATAGCATTGACGGGCAGGTTCGGATCATGCAAGGATGAGGCGTGTTGGACGACTGACACAGAGATCAGAGAAGGGCAAGCTTTTTCCAAATAGACTTTTTCCAGGTCTGTTTGAATTTTTCTCCTCTCGCTTCGCTGTTGCTCAGAAAGAATGATGGAACGCGGACCCGAATTGGAGGTGACGTTGGACCTGGGATGCGGCACCGATTTAACGGGACGAGCCAACATGGACGACTCTTTGGGAGACACTTGGATGACGAGATCAGCCAGTATGTATCTGGCTGGACCCCTGGAGCCTGTTGTGTTTCCCACGACGAGGGGTGGACAAGTGAGGGAGGGGGGCCCAGCTCAGGCGGCCGAGATGGGGCTTCTGCAGTAGTATAAGCAGGCTCGAGGATAGGTAACGTCAAGATGCGAGGTTGGCGTGAAGCAGAAATATGGCCGAGGCGTGAGGGCTGACTTGACGGAACGAGACGACTTGCAGCAAGCGCGGCACACGCAGGCGGCAAGGCAAACAACGGGACATTGATAGCATGGCAGATACGGGAATGATTCGAGGTTGATCTTGCTAGTCTGTCACCTGTACGTATCCTGGCGGCGAGCTGTCTCGTAATTAGTGGGAGCTAGCGGGCCACTCTCCTGCCATCTTGGTCGTGTCGTCGTGACAGCATCGGAGAGAGGCGGTGGTGACTGGTGGAGGTTGGGAGATGGATAAGATCTGGACCGTTTCTTAGCCCACTGATGCCTCGTGGCGGCACCACCACCACCACCCACACATGATGGCGAGTACCGACCGGATTACACGTCCCGCCGTGGTTCCCTTGGGTACGGTAGCGGCAGGGACCTCATATAAAGTGCGTGAGGTTCTGGAAGGTGATGGTGGTGGTGGTGGTGGTGGTGGCTACACCTGGTTCGGAGTGGCGCCAGACAAATGGCAAGTCGAATCGATAATGGGTTGCCGCATTCGACAAGTTTTGAAGGGAAACAGGTGTTCTTCGCACGAGGTGAATGACTATATCCAAGGCAAGTCAAATCGTTCGGTTGGATCAGAATGCCGGTCTACTGGGAGATCTCCGGCGAGGTGAGTCGAGCATTTCGTATATTCGGGAGGTCTGGACATGTTCTGACACAGTGAATAACATGTGTAGCTTGAGCGTGTCTTAGTCAGAGAATAGGCTTGCTTACATCCATTGCTTAGGAAGAGAGATGGGATGGTCATCTACTGCGCAAGGCACGGAGTACACCTACGAGATGAGGTGGAATTCGAGAGGGTGTGAAGGTGCAGTGCAGTGCAGTTGCCAATGAATGCCACGCAGTAGTTAGCACCTTCCCACCTCACCCCTCGTGAAGGTGCCGAGATACCCAGGCAGATACTTGTACTGACCGGGAGAGGAAGGACAGCGCTAACAGCACCTGCACTGACTGACTGGGTGGGACTGCCCTAAGTGAGGTGATTAGATGCCTAGCAGAAGCAGGTAGGCTGTAAACCCCCCGCACGTGGGGCTGTTTCGATGCGCTACCAGGATCCTTGGGCGCTCCATCTCTCTTGTCCCGCCGAATGCTGAGGCCGTGCCCCGTGCTCGTGCCCGAGCCCGTGCTCCCTCACTCCCTGTGGCTTGGGACTTTTCTTTGCTGGATTGTCGTGATGGCTGGGCCAGGCGACGGAGTAGATCATCTACACCACCTCTTAGGGCATCTTAACAACTCGTCTAGTGCCTCGACCGAGTCTGATGGATCATGAACCGTCGCTTGGTGGTTTTCCGCCTCTTCCCTCACTCCTTCTCATAGTTCTCTCACTTCGTGTGGACAGTATACAGTTGGCAGTGACTGACTGGCTGGCAATGGCCCAGACGCTCTGTTCTTCACTCACTTGACTTGACTGAAGTCAGTCTGTTTGCTGGCAGGCCCTTGTTTACGTCGCTAAAGCGTGCTGAAGGCGAATCACACCTTTGCATGGACAGCCCCCGACCTCGACTCAACGTCGAACTACCGCCACTTCCACGACTGCCTCATCAACTCACGACCACTTCCACGACTTCAACCCGCCAGCGACGTCCGTCCGCCAGGCATACATCACCAGCCAGCCAGTTTGCTGTTCTGCTTCACGTCCAACCCAGATTTTACGCCCTTGGTCCCAGGTCCGGGTCCAGGCAGGTGGTCTTTTCTACGCATTCGGATCTGACCCTGGCCCTGCACCACAACCTTACGTTGCGTTGCGTCCGACTCCCCTCTCTCTCCTCTGGAGCCGCCGCGTATCGGTACACCACAAGTTGAACTGCTGCCATCCCTCACCCCTCCACACACATTTCTGCCGCTGCCGCCGTCGCGCCGTCGGTCAACCCACTGCGTTTTGAGTCGGGTCGGGAGGTACAGAGTACCTTTCTCACCTTTACCTTACTCGCTATCCGTTCCGACCGTCTTTCTCGGACCATTCTTCACTTCGTGTGCACACCGGGTCTGATTTAGTTTCTTCATTCCTCAAACAACCACCGACTCTTCACCAATCTCCCGTCTACCGCACCGATTCGCTGCACTTTACCAGTCGATACTGCCGTCAAAATTGTTCACGTTGAAACCATCGTCTACCAGTCATCCTGAAAGACGCTCACCTCCTCTCATTCGACCTTTTCGACCCCGACAACTCTTACCAAACCCTAGCAGCCTCGGATTACATGTGCAAAAATCAGAGACAAACGACTGTACCTTGAGAGCTGGCGCCCGCCTCCATGTTTCACCTCGCGGCTTGCTCCAAGGATTCAAGGTCTGTTGGAGTCGCAACCAGGCCGATAACCGCCTTTGTGCGCCGTCTTTCCTGAGCCTCGCCTTCTTGCTGAACCTGAGTACTACTCAGATTCTTCCATTCTTCAAGTGTCACGGCCAGTCAGTCGTGTTGAGTGAGACCGTGAAGCAACATCCATCATGCCGCTCATCAACGGCGTAAAAATGGCCTGGTAAGTCTGCGTGCCTCCCTGTCGTCAAGTTTCTCAACCCCATCGCTTCTCACTGCCGCCGTCACTTCGAGTATCATGTGCGCTTTGCCTGCTTATCTTTGTGCCCCGCATCGTACCGTCTTCCGCTGGACCCCGAAGCTGATCGTCTTCCGCGCCGCTCAGTGAGCCTTGTATCCGTGGTCACCGTTCCACGAAATGCACCCACGCCAACGACCGCTTGATGGTGCCTGTTCGAAAGCCGGGACGACCCCTCAGCACATGTCCTCACCCGCCCGCCCGAGGCTGCGGTTGCGGCAGTATCACCGCCGCCATCCCGAGGAAGCAAAAATGCGGTTGTGGATCGAGTACTGCCGGAACCCCTACCGAGTCGTCGGCCTCGTCCAGCGTCGTCAAGGCCGAATCACCTGCGAGCGATGCCCCGCCAATGTCTCCGACCAAGGCACCTACCGCCTCTTTTCGGGTGCAAAAGTCGACATCTAAATCGTCCAGTCGCAAACAGTCCTTCGACCCTACCGCCTTGGAGAGGATGGATGCCGCTCACGTAAACGTTCTTCCTCCTTACGACATGGCGCAACCCGGCCCGGTGCCTCACGCGAACGTCATGCCAGGTATGCCCGCGCCGAGGCCCGGAATGGAGTACGGCGCCATGCCCATGATGGGTGCTGTCAATGGGGGGTTTCACCAGCCCATCATGTACCCCATGTTCTCGCAACAGATGCCCGGAGCGATGTACCCGCCAGTCTCGACCATGGGACTGCCTCACATGAACGGATCCATGTCGACCCCCAGCGCAACACCGATGACGCCCTCGCCGGCGCAGGCAAACACAACAAACGGAGGAGGCTCGTGCTGTTCAACTTCTGCCAAGGCGTCTACCCCGGTCGCGCCAGCAAAGGCGGCGGCGAGCACAGGGGGTTCGTGTTGCTCTGGGTCGAAGAAGAGCGAAGGACCATCCGCGTCCTCGAGTGTGGCGTCAAGTCCAAAGGCCGAGACGAAACCGAAGGCAGGCGGTGGTTGCTGCTCCAGCAAGGCTCCGCCGATCAACACCAACGTCGCTGGCAACGGCCACATGAACGGTCACATGTCGCCAAACGACATGGTTGTCTCACCCTTCCAGACACCGGTCGCCGTCCCGCAGGGCATGTATCAATCTTACTTTCAGCCGACAGTCTTCACCTACCCGCCGCAGTACGGATCCTACATGTCGCCCTTGCAGCCAGCGCAGTGGCGACAGACCATGGAAGCGTTGCAGTACGGTCAGCCCACGCCACAGCCACCGGGATTCAACATGTCGGCGCCCCTCGGCTTCGTTCCTGAGGGCGCTGTCCCGGAATCAACCTCACACGTTTGCAGCTGCGGCAACGGGTGTCAGTGTGTCGGATGCGCCGCACATCCTTACAACGATGCCACCCAGGAGTATGTGCGGTCGGCCTACATGTATGAGGATTCTTATGCGACGACAAATGGGAGGGGCAGCACAAATGGCACAAATGGACACTCAGAGGCTGCAACGAACGGCAATAGCCTGCATGGGACGGAGACAAACGCGAACGGCGAAAATGGCGGGTCACCACCAGGGCCGCAAACCCCATCCGATGCGGCATCCGGGCTCAGCGACGAGCAGCCTCTCTCGGCAAGCGACTTTTTCTTCGTTACTTACACTGGCTTTGGCATGGATGGCTGCGCTGGCGAGACGTCATCCTGCCCCTGCGGCGACGATTGCCAGTGTCTAGGCTGCTCGATACACAACAACCCTCCGCCGCCCGTCCCGGACACATAATGCGTAAGAGGGTCACTCTTTGTTTACATGATCATCGGTGGTTAGCAAACTGGCTGGATGGAATGGGGGTGTGTGTGGGAGGACATGGATCACACAACTCGGCCGCGAGTGCCGTACGTTATTTGCATTATACCGGTGTTACCTTCAAGTCGATACCCATCTTATGTTGGCACTATCGTAAAGGATGCTAGAACTGAATTGGTCTTTGACCGTCCTAACATTTATCTTAACGTTGAACTTCTCTGCTCACATGCTTACTTCGCCGACCTTGCTGGAGAAATGCCTAGACCACTGCTCGGGATGATTTCCGCCTTGCACAACTGCCGACTGGCCACTCGAACCTTCGACTTTACGGCGTTTGGATGGCGACATGTTGACAAGGTTTCCTTTGGGCGATGGGTTGCATGAGGGGAAATTCGGCATCTTCGAGCCGGGCATCCAAGTACCACCGGAGCCGATTGTGGGCCCAGGGCACGCGGCTCCGGTTCCAGCCACTTTACTTCATAGTACCCGTACAGTACTCCGTACAGTAGATTCCCCAGCTATTTTCGCTCCGCCGGAACTTCCCACTTTTCTCACTCGCAAACCACATAACAACATCAACGAAATATCCGCTTAACCGATCGCGTCAACCTTAGCCAACCTACCGCCAATTGTTTTCTCCCCGGGAGAAAGCAGAGTTGTGTCAGAAATCGCGGTAATTTGGCGACGGCGGCCACTTTTTCTTTTGGCGACCCTGATTCGACGTGACGCGCTGAAACCGCGATCAAACGGAGCGTCGGCCTCAACCACCGTACAGTCGAGGGGAGACCCTTGCTCCATCTGTACTGGAGAGTTCGTCTGGCGTCTTGACGTGCCTGACGGGCCTAGCTATCGAACGAAAGGCCTGGGGTTTACCACTGCGCTGGGCCAAGCTCGTTCCCGCCAGCCCCTTTTTTTTTCTCTTTTTGCTATACGAAGTGCTCGGGTTCCCTCTTCTCTTTTTCGTCTCATCTGCCGCGCATCAAACACCTGATCGCGCATCGCCTGTCATGCCTAGTGATGAACGCAGCAACGGACGGACGAGGTCCCGGAGTCGGTCGCCGCGACGTGAGAGAGGCGACGTGAGGCGGCGGTCGCCGGTTGACGACAATCGACGAGAAAGGCAGAGGTCGGGCGAGCGCAGTGAAAGACATCGGCACGCGGCGCATCGTCACCACCGCCATCATCACCGTCACCGCGATAGTCCCAGGGAATCGGACAGGAAGAGCAGCACCAGCAAGGACGTTACGCCCGCGGCGACGGATCTGCCGCACGACGCGCGCCAGCTGTCCAAGAACGATCTGGATGTCTTCCGGCCGCTCTTGGCTTACTATCTCGACTTGCAGAAGCAAAAAGACATTCGCGACATGGACGATCGCGAGGTGCGAGGGAGGTGGAAAAGCTTCGTGGGGAAGTGGAACCGGGGGGACTTGAGCAGGGGGTGGTACGATCCCGAAATGTTCATGAAGGCCAAGGAGAGGGCCCCCGAAGATTGGACCCCGGAGGAGTCGACACGGGAGGAGACGGGTGATGACCGTAGGCTCATCAAGGATGAGACGGATGAAGAAGATGACGACGACGATTTGGGACCGCGATTACCACCCACTAATCGCAACGGAGGTTACCGCGCCGGACCATCGGTGCCGAATATGGAAGAGCTCTCGCTGCGGCGCGAAAACCTCGCGGAGGAAGCGCAGCGCGAGCGCGAGTCACGCATCGAGGAGCTGCGGCGGCAGCGCAAGGAAGACAGGAAGACGCAGCGCGAACGGCTGGACGACGTGGCGCCGCGGGCCGAGGCGGGCACACGGGAGCGGATGTTGGAGAAACGGGCGCTCGTCAACGACAAGATGAAGGAGTTTAGGGACAAGGGCGGCGGCGACGCGACGGCGGAGGTTGGCGAGCAGGAGCTCATGGGCGGTGGAGATTCGCTGGCGGAGTTCAAGGCGATGAAGGCGCGGGAGGAGAGGAAGAAGACGGAGCGGGAGATTCGGCGGGAGGAGGTTGCGCGCGCGAGGGCGGACGAGAGGGAGGAGAGGTTGCGGCAGTACCGCGAGCGGGAGGAGAGGGTCATGAAGGGGCTGAGGGAGATGGCGAGGCAGAGGTTTGGGCTGGGTGGTGAGGATGGGCGGTCGTGAGCGGCAAAATTTGTCGGTGAAGGCGGTTGCAGCGGTGTTATGGGTGACGAGAATGGATTATCAGGTACACAGGATGGAATTCGTGCGATAAGCTTGGTGATTGGATGTAGTCGACTGCTTCTTGCGCCGTCTCAACTCTTACCAGCAACAGCAAGGAGATTCTTACCATATCTGTACGCTCTGGCAACCCATGACACTCCTGGGATCTGCCGAGGCCATGCCATTGCTCCGAAGTTCGTCGCTAACATATGAAAAAAACAATTCTCAAATTCGATTCTTTTTCACCTGTACAATGGGACTACTTCGCGAAGCATCTGGGCCATGGTCTTGTGTGACGGCCTGCTACTCGTGCGATGAGACAGACTCGAGGCCAGAAAAGTCTTCAATCAGACCCGGAGTATTCGCACTGTAACCCTGCATACTCCCGACGAACAGGAGGGGTAATGGAGGGGTTACCGCGCACTGTACCCACAAACTTCACCTCACGGCCAAAACAGGTGAAAAATTGAGACTCGTCACATCGCAACCCACATCTCCAGGTAAGCCAGCCCGTGAATTCTCATGCCGTATCCATCTAACTCTTGCGACAGACTCACAGAGTATACACATCGTCAAAAGTAGTGGTTCCGCACAACCCGCTTTCCCCGCGCAAAGTTCATCACCAACCCTTTGTCTCTCACCACACAACACCATGAGCCCTGTCAGCGATGTCGCCGACGGCGACACGGGCGCCCTCTTCGCCGACCCGGAGGACTTCTACCCGCCCACGCCCCCTCCCACCTTCCAAACGCACACCCTCGCCTCGGGGCGCGTTCTCACCCTGCACCTCGTGGGCTACTCGCCCACCGAGGCGCACCACCTCTGGAACGGCAGCCGCGTCGTCTCGGACTATTTCGAGTCCGAACCGTCCCGCGTCAGCGGCAAGACGGTCCTCGAACTCGGCGCGGGGGCGGGTCTGCCATCCCTCACGGCGGGAATCCTCGGCGCGGAGCGTGTTGTGGTGACGGACTTCCCGGACGCGGACATTGTGCAGACGATGCACAAGAACGTGGACGAGGCGCGGCTCGAGGGCAAGGTGGCGCCCGTGGGGTACGTTTGGGGCGCGGACGTGAGGCCTCTGCTGGCGGAGCTGCCCGAGGGCAGGGACCGGTTCGACGTGCTCGTGCTGGCGGATCTGCTGTTCCGGCACTCGGAGCACGGGAAGCTCGTGGACACGATCTGGAACGCGATGAGAAGGGCGAGGGGGAGCGTGGCGTATGTCTTCTTCACGTCGTACAGGCCGTGGTTGCGGCACAAGGATCTGGTGTTTTTCGATATCGCGCGCGAGCGGGGGTTTGAGGTGACGCAGGTGCTGGAGCGCAAGATGGAGAAGCCGCTGTTTGAGGGCGATCCGGGGGATGTGGAGGTGCAGAAGACGGTGAGCGGGTTTGAGGTCCGGTGGCCGGAGGAGTTGGTTGAGGTGTAGGTGGATGGGGATGGGGATGGGGATGGTGAGGGGGGGGGGTTACGGGATAACTAGGGAAAAGTTTTGACGAATTGGTGTTTCTCTATGGATTGAATGATGATACTTGCTGGGAATAAGAGACTTAGTTAGCAGACCTTCACCTCAGGCATTCAGATCCGCAGGAAAACCTGCTCATGTTGGCGTAGAGGAGCAGGAATAGGGGAGAGGCAGAAGAGGTTCAGTCTCATCATCTGAATCCGAGCAGAGCACAATTTGCCACCTCTGTGCATCTACTGTCGATCAGCCTGGAGGGCAAAAGTTGTGGGCAACGTTGCTCAACTGAGGCAGTATTCCGTTTGACATGCCTATAATCTGTCCTCGGTTACCGCCCCCTATCGTACCCCCATGGATGAACACATCATCCTTCTCCCAGAGGACAGAACTATCCTTTCCCAAATTCAAAGTTGATACCTACCCTAGTTAGATCCGCAAGCCTGTCATGTTATTGGAGTCATCATGCTTAGATCGTGGCGAGTTAGTCCAATAAGTTGAAGCCGTCGGTTCGTATCATATTTGAGACGAGCCCTTTCATCACGCGTTCATCTCAAAGAAATCAGTAAGTTGACACCTTTGAGCCTCAGGTAATACCGGATATCCCCTGACAATATATTACTGGACAAGCAGAGGCTGCCTCGTTTCGAGTTCAGCAAGAATTCCTCCGTCACGAGACGGAGTCCGTCTCGTGACGGAGCTGGCATGCGAGTCGAGCGCTTCCCAATAGGCCAGTAATTTTAGTCAAGCAATTATGTTACTACCAGACATTTGTTGGCGCGGTTCTGTTATGCTTGCCTTGTGTGTTTGAACTTAACTTACCCCAGCAAGAGGATTGAAGGATGACGACAACGTGAACGGGACTCTTGGCAATTGAAACGAGAATATCTGGGTTAATACCGGCCTCCTCTGCCAGTAATCAAATTGTTGCTAGCATGCCTGTAATGATGCTATTTATGACATGTGACTCAATCCCCCAAGGCTAAGGAAACAACCTCTGTGCAGAGAGCATTAGACGAAATCTACAGCGTATATGCTAAATTTGTAAGAACTAGTTGAGCTTTGCTAGATGCCAGTTCGATCTTGGCTATCTCTGCGCTGTAGCCGTCTATCGGACGCAGGAATGAAGACCATCCCGGATGCAACAGACTTCAGGGCCTCGGCAACCGAATCCAAGACCGTCGAGGCTATTGCAGGTTGAGAGTGACGAATGGTTCCATGGTCACCAGTCTCAGTGGATTAGCTTGACACCTGCAAAGAGTCACACTTGACCAGACACATGGTCAAGTGTACCACCCAACTCGGAACCTACCTCGAGGCCACGGGGAAGAATGTCGGGGCGACGCAGAGCATCCTTCAGCTTGGCTATTCTAGCAGACCAATGTCAGCGGAGACGAAAGGAATAGCGTTACAAGCTCGAAGTTTGTAAGCGGACCATGCGAACGTTCCTGGAGCTTTGCTTGGAGTTGTTGTATCAGCCTTCGTGTTGGAAAGCTCCGTGTTGACAAGTGGGCGTTGAAGCGAAAGGGAGCGTCCGAGCGAGTGGTTCAGCCAAGAAAGCCAACGGCATTTTGCAACGACGTCAACCGCCAGTGTGATGCGAGGCTGAGAGAAAGCGTTGGCCCAGGCTTATCAGGAGGAGAAGGTTTATGTTGTGGCAATCTTGATGTCCCGCACCAGCTTCTCGCCTGACAGGTCCGGCTAGTGCCCCATTGGGTTTTTCGCCAAACGTCAGTGTTGTCCAGAAAGCTCCAGAGGGAACAAGCTCGGAACTAAGCCACGAACACTAAGTCGATCTGTGACAGACCAGCATCCACGGATCGCGGCAGGACGCCTCGACGGTTATTCAGCAACGTTTGACCATCTTGGCATGTACAAGTATGCCTGGAGGGCCGGGGAAGTGGACCGACCCGAGAGGGCCAGACAAGTGAGTAGCTTCTTGGAATATGCGATCGGTCTTGAAGGAATGCGGCACGAGGTGGGAAGCTTGGCCAATCTGACGTGTCGGCGCCGAGGTCTTGTCGTCTGGCTCCTCTGATCGCATCCAGCAAGGTGCCTTGCTTCGTAGGGATCGAGACAAAACAAAAGGCCGTGGGTTTGAAGGGAGAGAGGCAGGGAGTCGGGTGACGAGGAGGAGTCGAACTCGGCGATTACAAACAGCGAGCGATTTGAGGTGAAGCTGCAAACGGGGAAATGGGGAAAGAAGACCCGGACGCTGCACTAGTGGAGCTACGACCTCGTCACGGCCCTAATTACCCCACACTCTGGCCCTTTTCAGCGCCTGGGGAACACTGTGCCCACTACAGCGCAGGGCCCTGGGGCCACTGTCCATACGTGCTTTGGGAGGAGCCCCTGGAGGTGGGCAAGAAGGATGCACCTGTGCCCGCTGCAACTAGGGGCTAGGGGTTACCTACCTGCCTAGGCAGGAGGAAGTAGGTAGGTCGGGTCTGGCCCAGGAGAGTCGCGCTCCTCCTGTCTGCCCTACCGCCCACCCACACATCACACAAATAGTGTACACACCACCAAGACGCGCCGACTAACCACTCAATCCCACCCAACAAATCGGCCTCGCCTCCGCTGCCCAGTTACAGCTTTCCTAAGCTGCGATCCCAGGGCCGCAGCTGTCGGGCTATTTCTCGGAAGTGCGTTGGAGATGGGATGTCACGTTCAAGGGTGGACAGGTCGTGGTGGAGGGCACAGAGAGGATCCGCCTGCAATTTCCCGCCATCCAGACCGAAGATGCAGCACGGCTAGGTGGGCGGACGAGGTCAAATGAGCCGGCAACAGGGACGCATCTTGCTCCGGGTATATGCCGAAGAGAGAAACAAAGGTTCCACGGAGCCGATGGACACGACGCGTCTAGACGTCCCAAAGGAGAGAAGATGATCAGACGTCGGCCGGGTACCCTACCGTGGCCGAGACGACGTCGTGACCGGGCTCGCAGACATGCAGATGCCCTCTCTTTCGCTCGTGCCATCTCCCATTGTTCGTGCCTGGGTATTGAGGCCCAGAAAGAGGCGTACGAAGCAGAGTGTCATCGCACATGGTTCAATTTCCCTGCTCTGGGAGTAGCACCGAAACACCAGCTGCGACTCTTGTGCCCGCGCCCAAACGTACCTTGCCTTGCTCGACGTGGATAGTAGCACTGCCTCCAATTTGACCTCGGCGCGGATAGAAGAGGAGACGAGCCATTCGCGCCATGTCACGGTCGTATATTCGGTTCTGAACACTGCGTGTCGCCGTGCTCCGCTGCTCGACGTCGCTCCAGGGACGTATTAGTGCACGGGAGATTTTACGTTTTCACGACCCCTCTCTGCTCCCCCGTCAAGCTCCCATGCATTCCAGTCTGCGTGTCTCGGACTCCGCATTTGGAGACGTTGAGCTACTCATCCTCTACGCAAGGGTGGCTGGTGGTATACAGTTGAGGAGCACAGGCACGGGCTCGAGCACGAGCACGAGCACGAGCTTGCCTTGCCCGCCGGTATGCTCGCCATCTTGACACACGACAATATCAAGAGACGGAAATGGACGCATCGATTTGCCGTCCGTCAGCCGTCCTCGCTGTATGTTCGTGCCGACGGCGGTAAATGGATCACTCGTGAAGAAAAAGCCGGATCGAGCGACGGACGGAGATTTGATGGATGAACTGGGCAGTTGGCTTCATGTGGTTTCTCCAAAAAGGACGACGAGCAAGTGGTTCGTCGGCAGGTTAGCGACGGGGGTTCTCTCATCTAGGGTTCCCTGCCACAACATACCATAGGCCGCTCTTGGTCAGCTGTGATTGGCGCGTCTTGAGGCATGTCGACCCCGGGTCGGTCCTCCGATGCCCAAGGAAGATGGCCCTGCTACGTTACGTAGCCTGTACGGATACTGTGTATTCCATGTCTTTTGTTTTGGTTTTTGTCCTGACGTTGGGAGGATACGAATATTCCTTGGCGACACGCATGGCTAGCATCGATGACAACAGACAGTTGTTTGTCAGCGACTGTCTTTGGGTTTCGGTTTGTGTATCTCGACAGATACTCCGTCCATGCTCACGATTCGCATTATCACAATTGAGGAGAAGATAACGCTGAGCAAAGCCATTGCTGAGTGTTCAAAACTCTGATGTAGGATGGGACGGGGCCATGGTGCGTTCGTCTATCCTGGCAAGTTAGTTGTGTGCTGAACGACACGACAGTGGTACGCGATGTCGTGGCCTAGGCCATGCGTGTGATGGCATGAGAATCATGCCTTGTTTCACATCGGACGGGCGTCATAAGCAAGACAGGCATAGCAGAAAGCTTTGCTGCTGCGTTTTTATCAGCACCTACGGATGCACAGTGGTATGTCTGTACGTGATGGGTTAAGTAAGGCGAGGCAAGAGCAGGAGAAGTCTGGACAGATGATTTCATGGGTTGATTTCCAATTGGTGATGGACGTGAAGCTCCCCGCCCAGCTCCCCCACCACATGCAACCCTTTCTGCGGCGCGGAGCAGGGAAGACCTGGAAGCTTGACTGGGGGTTTGGGAGGAGCTGGGTACACGAGGAGGCCAGCTGGAGTAGGTACCTGATCCGCGATTCCTCCACGCGATAGGCACCTCACACATGTCAAGTCCAAAGTCGACCGCATTCCCCGGAGACGACGACGACGACGCTGCTGCTGCTCCAAGTCACCCATGCAGCTACACTAGTAACTACTTGTATACGCAGTGCAGCAAGGTAAGGTAGGTAGGTATACGCAGTACGTTCGCCCAGGATACCTAGGGCTATGCTATGATCGTGAAGCTCACTGCTCCAACAACACATTCCCATTTCCCCCCTCCAAGCCCCAAGACGCTAGCATCTTCAGATGTCAATCTTTCTCCCCCCCCTCTCTCCTTCTTCCACATGTCTCGTTTGTATGTGCGGATGATGCATGGCTTCACGTCGCCTCTGTCTCCCTTGCATCAGACATGTCACTGTGATACTCGCTTTGTTGAAAAATAAAAGCGAGAAATCTCTGCCTGCTTGCAGCATTCGTCACCCTCTTCTCGTTGCGTACCTACGAAAGGTAAGATGGGCAGGCAATTGAGAACGCCTGGCGTGATAGCATACTAAGGTACTTAAGCAACAGCTGCTCAATGCCCAGGACAGGTGTTTCTGCCAGTTCTGCGTGCTGGGATACTGTACATATCAGACCTATACAAGGGGACAGGTGGGAGAGGCCCGAATAAAAGCGTACCCTGTTCGTATCGAGCAGAGGCTACGCTGCCTCGAGGCCCAGTAGCTACTCCAATGCGGAGAGAGAGGAGACAACCCCAGACCCCAGATTCCTGCCTGGATTTCCCCCATTCACCAGAAGCCAATTCTTCTCTCTCCTCATGACTCTCTCCACCTTTTCCCACCCATTCATTTTCCATTACCACCACAAACACCAGTGACCACACATTCTCTGCTTCCTGTCGCACGCTCGCGCCTGCCACTGCGCCATCTACCGAGAGGCCCGTCTCTGACAGACTGTACTCGGTACCGAGTACCTACTCGCAGTACGTCGACCATCTCCAAGTCCTGTGTTCAGCCAGGCCAGGCCAGGCCGCATCAGACCAGACGAGACCAGACAGACAAGGCATTGACTTCCTTCAGTCGGGCCATCAGACCTTGGGGACGTCAACACCATCTCCACTCCTCTCCTCCAAGACAATTAATCTGTCGCCTCCTCACGACCATCCGTCCATCTCCCGCTGCCTCTGCCGCCGGCCACGTCTCCGTCTGCGTCTGTGTCGATTCAACTGCCCAGGAACCAATAGAGTAGTGTTACATTACTACGACCAGCACTCAATTTCTCATCCTCCGCAGCACATCGTTCTAGCACCCTCCTGGCGCCGTCAATTCGCCGAGGCACCGGCTGTTCTTGACCTCTGTTTCTCCTCACGCGACACGATCTCGTCAATCTACGTCTTTCCCATCTGCCTACCTTGTTTGACGTACAAGTACCGTCCCCTACTGCGCCGCACCGCACAGCAGACAACCCATCGCAGGCGTCTACGTCGATCTCCTGCCCTATCCGACCACCCTTCGTCGTCTGTTTGTCGTACCTCGCCGCAGACAACCGAGATCTCCGTATTTCCCCTCTTCAGCTCCAGCCTCTCACACGCACCACTCTCAGCCTACCTTCACGCCAGCCCTCTCGCCTCTCAAGCCTCGTCGCCGTCGACTCCCACGCCGCGCTTCCTAGCACAGGCACAGCCGACCCTTTCTCTTTGTCTCGCCCTGCCCTGTCTTTGCCAGTATACTCGTAGACGACGACAGCGACGACATCTTCGAGCTCCACCTTGCGCTGCAGAGCTCACAGCCAGGACATCCGGCTGCTCTACCGACTCTGCTATACCACCACCGAGTCCCAAGTCCTGGTCCTGGTCTCGCCTCCGTCTTGGTTCGCCCTGCCATCTCTCATGTAAGCTGTACGGATACCTATCCTTTCGACTGCCACCTACGTACCAGTCTGCCACTCGTATCTCGACTCCTCTCGACTTCTCTCCCGACAGCGTCTCCTCATCCATCTCCATCATTCCCCGCCTTTTACTCTCCCACCCCCTCCCTCCCTGCCCGTTCACTCTCGAATCGCCCTCGCGCTCACTTTATCCAAGCTTGTTTTGTTCCAGTCGAGTACATTCCGTTCGTCCTCTCTGCCTGCATGCTTGTTTGTCTTCTCACCCCAATTCAACGCCCACATATCCAAGCACAAGTGCCGCTGCCTCCCACCACGCATCGCCTCCATACCATTGACGGCTCTGTCTGCCCGTATCCCTCGTGTCACTCACTCACCGTCCTGTGGCACCGACTCTTTCTGTCCATACTCTCCTTGCTGTTCGCAAGCACCTATACCGTCTTTACATCTCGGCTCCTTTACCGCCGGGACATCCCATTCCGAAGACCCAATTTCTCGTTCCGCTGCTAATCTCCCGCTTGATTTGCAGCAACGACTGAAAATCGCTGCAAACAACGGCTGTCATTGCCCGCTGATGCTCACGTCGACCGAGAGAGACGTCTGAGAATCGCCCACGCCGCGACCGCGACCGCTTCATGGGAGAGAGTCGATACGGCTCGGGGTAGCACCAAAGGTTGGCCGTGTCGACGCGCTTCTAGTCGCTTCTTGCCGCTCTCCAAAACCCGTTGAACCCAGTCCTTCCTTCAACCAGCTTCTCATATCGATACACAGCACAGATACGCACCCCGCAAAGTCTCAACCTTGGAGCCCAACTCTGCTCCGCCTTCCTCCTCTTTCCATCTTCCCCCACTTCCTCGACAGGTGCTGTGTGACCTCGAAGGTCCTCGACCCGTCTCTACTCTACTTGTCCGAGCATACCGTATCCTGCCCTTCCAGAGGCAGTCCCCTCCCCAAGATGATGCCTCTACAGTCCATAGAAGGCCAGCCTCCTCACGGAGTATCCGCTGCTGGCGAGAATGGGGAAACCCGGCAACAGAAACCCAAGACCTTGCCGTGCAAGTACTGCAGCAAGCGCTTCAGGTGAGTTGACCCCAGTCCAGAATCCCACCCCCAAATTGGTATTGGCCTTGCCCTACCTTGCTTGGCCTTCACAAATCCTCCTGTACCCGGTATTAGCTTACACCTGTTTTTGCATTTTAGGCGTGTGGAGCATGTTCAAAGGCACGAAAGGACGCACACCAAGGAGAAGCCTTTTGCCTGTGGCTGGGCTCGCTGTGGGAAAACGTTTGGACGACGGTGAGTCTCCTAACCTTGCCCCCCTCGGTCTTTCGTCATTTCATCCCTATACCCAAGTACATGCACACAACTCAACTCACCACGTCGACGCCGCAAGCCGTTGATTTGCACACATATTGCACCGCCCAACGTGCCTGGAACCCAAGTCTCCTTACCCCCAGCCTCAGCCCAAGCCCTGGAAACATTCCTTCTCCACCCCCAGGACTCACCCACAGCACGCCGAACATCTTATAATTCTGTCCAAGAAATATGCTTATATGGACATCAGCGATTTGCTCGTCCGCCACGAGAAGCTCGTCCACCTCAACGAGGGCAGCAAGGAGAACAACCGTCCGCGCAAGACGTCCTCCAGCACGAATCAACCCCCTTCTTCCTCCGACAGCCATGTCGAACACGAGATGCTGGGCATTCAACGCCCGCCCCAACCTCAGTATCATCAGGAGCCGATGACCACCCCCGTGGCATCATCCACCATGGCCCCAGATCCTCGCATGACGGGGCCGACCCGTGCCGCTGCCTGCAACCTTGATCTGCTCTCTGATGCTGCCCTGGCCAGTGAGGTTAACCCCATGCAACAACCCATGATGACCGATAACATGGGGCGCCCGCCGTCGGAGCACGCGAGAATCAAATCTTACGATGAGCAGATGGGCTACCCTGAACGACCACGAGACGATTCGAACGCGCTAGCCCCTGGATTCGCACCTCAACCGCCAAACGCGCCATACGACGACTATCACATCTTCCTCGACGACTTGGGTCCTTCGTCCCACTTTCTGCCTCCGCCTTTTGAGCCTGACCAGCAGATGGGTCTGTGGCCACGTGGAGACGTCCATCAGCGCGGTCTCTCCAAGCCGTCATCGCAGTTCCCTTCGAGGTTTCCGTCGGTTCAGCCGGATGGCCGGGAGATAATGGAGGGGGGCCCGCGAAGCCACGATGAGTCGATGAGAGCACCACTGCGAATATCGGCTGCCGATCACACCGTCATCAAGAACAGACTGGAAGAGTTCTCTTCAGTCATTCCGAACGACTTCGTTTTCCCCTCGCGCCACACGCTTACACGCTTCTTGGAGGGCTACATCAGCGGTTTCCATGAGTACCTCCCGTTCCTTCACATTCCGACTCTCACGCCGGCAGAGATGGCGCCCGAGCTTCTCTTGGCCATTCTAGCCGTTGGCGCGCAATATCGATTCGAGAGCCACAGGGGCCACGCTCTCTGGTACGCCGCCAAGGCCGTTGCCCTCGAGCAGATTCGGCGACGGCACAGTCACGAGGTGCACGCCTTGCTTCCAACTCCAGCAGCGTACAGTCCACATTCGACTAGGCCTTCCCCGAGCTCTGGATTCAGACATACCTTTGCGTCTGCCCAGCAGGACCGCCCGATGACTCAAGACACCCATCGCGAGCCGTTGTAAGTCAAGGCGACACGTTGACGAGATCGAACGCTGACCAGTCTGCCACAGTTCTCCGAATACACCCCAAGCCCGACTCGAAACGATTCAAGCAGTACTCCTTCTGTTCGCCGTCGGTCTCTGGGGAGCCAAGGCCATTTTGCATGAAGCTCTATCCTTACAGAGCCACCTTGCCATGTTGGTCCATAACGAGGGCCTGGTAGCGGAGACGAGCCCAGCCGTTGCACCGGACTGGGAGACGTGGATTCGATTGGAAGGCGCCACTCGCACCAAGCTAATTGCCTATTGTTTCTTCAATCTCTGCAGTATCGCGTATGATATGCCGCCCCTCCTATTCACCTCCAGACTCGGCCTCTTCCTCCCGGCCCCCTCCCGACTGTGGAGGGCCGAATCAGCATGGCACTGGCAAGAGGCTCGACAAACCTACCCCTCTGTTGAGATTTCTGTGCAAGACGCCTTTGCAAGGCTGTTTGGAAGATCACCCCAGGGTCTTCCTCCACACATGTCATCTCTGGGCAACTACGTCTTGATCCATGCTTTGCTTCAACACATCTACCTGCTCAAACAGACATCACTCGCCCTGAGCTCACCGTTCGAACCGCAGAGGGGCTTGAAGCCCGAAGACGTCGAGGAGGTGACGCAGGCGCTGCGAGTGTGGCAGGCGAGCTTCGAGCACCGACACCAGCTTCGAGCGGCTGAGTCGGGACACATGGGCAGCAGCGACTCGTTCCAGGGTGGCCCGGTGGCGTTCAACTCGACGGCGCTCCTCCGCCTGGCATACATGCGTCTGTACACGGAGATACCTCCAAGCAGATCCCTGGAAACCCGTGATCATATGCTGGTGGCCTCGTCTCTAAGCAACATGCCGCTTTTGGTCCGCACCCTTCGGTTACACAGAGCGGTTTTCCAGGCAATCCATGCCCTGTCGATGCTGGTCAAGGCGGGAGTCAACTACGTCGCGAGAACAAAGTCGCTGGAGTGGAGCATTCAGCACTCGTGTAAGTGTCGTGTCAAGGTATGATTGATGCATGCTAACCGGCTGGTTGCAGTGTGTAACTTTGAGTGCGCCATTCTCTTGTCCAAGTGGCTACTCACTCTGGCGTCGATCGGCCCGAATGACCCCCCAGCGACCCCCGAAGAAAAGAACCTGCTGCAGTCGGTCAGGAGAATGCTCGACGAGACCGAGTTTGCCGTTCCCATCGATCCCTCCCTTGGTGGACCTTCAGCCGGCCAGCCTACGAATTCCGAAGTGGCCGCCAACGACGGCACCCGGCTTAGGCAGCTCGCTGCAGCAGTGATTCGACTTTGGGCAGAGACGTTCAAGGGGTCACACATCTTCGACATGGTCCGAGCGATGGGATCGAGCTTGGATGGTTACGCCGACCTGGTTGAGAAGCCACGCGACAGGACACCTCTAGGCAGAATTGCACATGATCCCAACCTGGCGTGACTGGCCTTAGCAGGGCAGAGGCATTGGTAATTCAAACTTCCTTCAGGTCGGGATGCGAGCCTGCGAACCGAAGGCCCCCCGATGAGCTACATGTCCCGGCACCTGGTCGTCTTTGGCCGCACGACGCCAAGACATGATCTTCTCATCTCTGATTGGGGGGGCCCTTGCGGCGCATCTGTGGAGTTGTTGATACGAAGGGGATAATAGGATGAATGGGCAAAAACAGAGGCTGCTGTACAAAGCTTACCTTCTTTGGTATCACTGGCACCTTGCTACCAGCGTCTACAGTGAATCTTTGAGTCGAGGGATCCCATGCAGGCAAGGCGTGTTGTTAAGCGCCGCGTCTGAGGGCACTGTCGGGATTTCGGGGCGGCGAACCGGCGGAGTACCGACAGTCAGGTATCCGTACTTACCCACCACAAAATTTTGGAGGAGACCCGGTCAAGTAAGAGGGGAAGTGTGGCTGGCACTAGGGACCGGAGAATTGTTGCATGTGCTTCTACGATGACGGTGCCTCCGGCGCCCGATTGTTGTCGCGTTTTGATCTGAAAATTTGGTCGGGGGAAGAGGCGTAATTGGCATCGAGGCGGCAGCTATGATAGGGTGCGTGATGAATCAAGAGTCGTTCGTATTTGTGAAACGTACTAGCCTTGAGATGGTGTCTTGATGGTCGACTTGTTCGGAATATTAACGACAGGCTTCGTGCTAAGGAGGGCTTCCCATTTGCGGTCGCCTTAGTCAACAGCAACTCTCATCAACTTTCGCAATGGTTTTTGGTACACCCATCTATCCGTATGGAGCTGTGGCTGACTTCGGCATTTGCGGGCACGGAAACATCATTTGTGAAAGTGTTGAACTTGGCCAAATTATTATTGTTATTATTATTACACGGAATGCTATACCGGTAGGACATAGAATCGTCAATGTGATTTGTAAGTGACTAAATTCATGGCAGAACGTACTCCAGATGCTACACACAACTAGGTGATATAGTCAAGAGAAGGGTGCTCACATCCAAATACGCAATCGCAACTCAATAATACGAGTAGTCATTGTTATTTTGCAAGTGATACACGCAAGTTGTTTTGTTCCCGGAACCTCGAAGATCCAGGGGTCGCCGGGCTAGGCGGGTCGAAGAGGCGGCCGGACCGATAACCTCGATTATCCTGAGACATTTAAATGCAGGCCTTCGGACGGAACGGGATCGCACTGCAGAGAACAATGGAGATGTTTCGTTTCGAGGCTGGGCGAGCGTGGTTGGGGCGCATACATGGTGCCTTTCCCCGCTACGGCGCAGTCGATTTGATGATGGTTGGGGTGGTAATAAGTGGTGTTGAGCAGCCCCTTACAGAAGTAGCTTTACCTAGGTAGGTCCAGGTGTCTTAGTCAGCGGACTATGGAACGGTGGGCGGAGAAGGGTGATTGGGATCAGCACGTGACCTCGCGTGATCCCTGTCGCGTCGACCTAATCTAGCCCCCGCGATCTACAGGCGATGACGACAGCGATTTCATGCCACGACGCGCGAAAAATTGCCGACGACGCCACACGCTTGCTTGTGAATTTGCACTTGCATACAGACGCCCAATCGATACGTCAAATAGGCTGCCTTTCCAAAAGAGAAGATTTTCGTCAATCAGCCACAATCACATTTGAGCATGCCGGCTAGAAAGCGTGCCGCTTCCCCGGTGGCGGAGGATGAGCCCCGCAGGCGACGGTCCGGGCGCATTTCCAGCACGCCCAAGAAGAGCAAGTATTTTGAGGCCGATAGCGACGGCGACGACTTCGTTGATGAAGCCGGTGATGAATTTGATCAGAGCGAGAGCGAGAGTGAGGAGGAGATGAAAGAGGAGGTGGAGGAGGAGGAGAAGCCGAAGAAGCGTGGTAGGGGACGGCCAAAGGGGTCTGTGAACAAAAAGTCCACGCCCGTGAAGAAGGCCGCCAAGAAGCAAAAGGTCGAAATTGAGGATGACTATCAGGATGAACCGGTAGAAGAGGACGACGACGAGGAAGAGGACGACGGAGTAGATGAGGATGGGATGCCAAAGGTCACCATCATTCCTCTCGAGAAGCTCCGGGACCTTGGCGGGGTGGAGTATGCTGATGAGACGGTGCATAAGAACACGCTGTTATTTTTGAAGGATTTGAAAAAGAACAACCAGCGGTCTTGGCTCAAGGGTCTGTTCTTCTTGAATATCCGAGTTTGGATAGTTACTGACGTGGTGCAGGTCACGATAAGGAGTACAGACGTGCCCTGAAGGATTGGAACACCTTTGTCGAGACCATCACGGAGAAGATTGCGGAGGTGGACTTTACCATCCCCGAACTCCCTGCCAAGGACCTCGTGTTTCGTATCCACCGCGACATTCGGTTCAGCAAGAACCCAACTCCTTACAAGGTGAGTTGTCTCAGTTCAGCCCACTGATCTTTCGAAATAAGGCTGATGATGCTAGGCGCACTTCTCCGCGGCGTGGTCGCGCACGGGGAAGAAGGGTCCATACGCGTGCTACTACATCCACCTGGAACCCGGGTCCTGCTTCGTCGGCGGTGGGTTGTGGTGCCCCGAGGCCGGGCATCTGCAGAAACTGCGGGCGAGCATCGACGAGCGGCCGCGTCGGTGGCGGAGGGTGCTCAACGGGGAGCGGTTCAAGAGGACTTTTCTCCCGAAGGCGGCCAAGAAGAGCGGCGAGGAGGCGGCGTTGCTGGCTTTTGCGGATGTCAACAAGGGGAATGCGCTGAAGAAGAGGCCTATGGTGAGTGTCCGTCAATTTATGAGGTGCGAGGACCGAGCTGACCTGTCCTGTCTAGAACTACTCCGTCGATCACCGCGATATTGAGCTGCTCAAGCTGAAAAACTTCACGATTAGCAAAAAGATCGACGATGAGATTTTTACGAAGCAGGATGCGCAAGAAAAGGTTTGCGAGGTTATTGCTGCCATGGAGCCGTTTGTGAGTATGGGACTAAGTGGGTGTGAGATGTTGATGCTGACTGGGGTTGTAAGATCACGTTCTTGAACAGCATTGTCATGCCGGATCTGAACCTTGACGACGACGGCGACAGCGATGATGACGACGATGCGGACGAGGGGGAGAATGACGACGCGCCGGTGGACGGTCCACCGGAGGAGACTGAGAACGAGGAAGAGGGGGAGGGGAAGGATTGGAGTACGCACAAGTTTTGAGCGCCCTCCAACTTGGGAGACGAGATGTGTGATGTTGTGCTAGAGAGTGGATCGGCAGGACTGATCAGGTGTGAAGGCTCATGTTTTGGATGTGTTTTGTGAAGGCCTACCTCGCAGCTAGCACCTTCTCCGGTCTGGATTTGATTTTTGTATAGTATATTTTTTCGGCGTGTCCAAAATTCTGTCCAGGGATCTCACGAGGGTGAGGACGAGGTGTCTTTGCCCAGCTTTCTAGCTTTCGAAGCGGATCGCTCTCAAAACACTATTATATCTCTAGTAAGGTGCCACTATCGGTGACCTCAATATTTCGGAAGCTTGAACGGTCTTGTATTTTCCAGGCTATTCACCTGCGACGAGGCCTGGATTTCTTCGTGGTAGGGACGCCGTCATCACCATCTGATCTACGACATATGAATGCTGGATTCAGAGCACTGGGTAGTATTGGTGATGTGGTATAAATGGTCTCTTTAGCATTGCCGTGGACGTCCAACCGTTCGAAAATCTCGCCATCTTCGATCGGTCGTCCGGTGGCCTCAAGGACGGCCCTAAGCCGCTGAGGAGGGAGCCCATACCCGAGCTTGAAGGAAACCCGCTAAGCTGAGCGCTGGAAGTTCTTTTTGTCATCGTCCGGTGCCTGCGGCTGTGTGTTCACATATGGGTATACACCAGGGGTTCGAGGAGTTGCTGAAGTTGTCATGTCAGGTGTGAAATCGAGGCAACCGAGCCTCGAAAGATATGGAAGGACTAGAAAGGTGGCAAGTGCCGAATCACGAGAATTCATGCAACAATAAAGCTCAAGTGTACTCAAGATGCCAGCCCTGCTTAGCACTAGCAACCTCTTTCTCTGATAAGATTCAGGTCACACATTAAGCGACGAGACTCGTGACTGATTTGGTCTTATGGGTGCAGCACTCAGTATCGTCCGGCGGTTAAAGCTAAGGATTCAAATGTGGGCATATGCCACAGATATGAAGACAGGCTGTTACTATTGTCGTGTCAGGCGTGACGCGCGAACTGGCCGTTGGACCCTTGCGCGATAAAGATGACGCCGGTTCCTACGCCTCTGACCCTCACTTACACCTTTTCGAGGCGACTGTGAAGTAGGTCGCCGCAGATGAGACGGCCTACACCATGACTGAACGCTCTAAGCTGCCGAGAGGGAACCGGGTTCGGAGAAATACGCTAGCCTATTTATTAGAAACTGGCATGCGCCGACACTTACCTTTTTCCACGCCCAAGTCACATGCCGAAATTGACTGGCAATTGGAGTCCTCGTTAAAGCCCAGTGTCTCACGCATCGTCCAGGAACCGATGACACCATCCACCAAATCAAGTTGATGCTCAGTTTTCTCTTCGTCGTCCGGCGTTTTCAGCTGTTTATTCACGTATGAATATGCACCGAAAAACACCGAATTTGCGTGAAAGAGAATCATGGTTGACGTCGCCTCATGGTCTTTCTAGGTTCTTGTTGGCCAGGTGCAGGAGAGCAACACCACCATGCTTGACGTAAGGGCGTATACTGCGAAGAAAGTCACAAGAAGATATGATGTCGTGTGCAGAACGAGGGAAGAAAAGAGACCATCCCACGTCTTATCTAGAGTACAACAAGGCCGGCTTGGTCAACAAGACATTTGTGTTGTCCACCGAAGGTACAGCAACAGGAACGTGCGGAGGTATGTGCCTGGTCAATCGACGAGTCACAGCCAGAAACAAAAGACGCGAGGGTGACGACATAACAGCAAGTTGCCGCCCCAGACTTCTATCTCGCTTCCATCCCACGGATTTCTGGTGTACGGCACCGACTGAGACTACTCTCATGAGGGGATGTTTGTCCTTTGTCCCTTGGTTCCCAGCACATCCTTCACCCTCCCCAGGCAAAAACGCCCCTAGTTGAAGAGGAAGGCATCTTCATGCCCCCCATTCTTGTCTCTGAAAGCTGAAAACTGAAAATGACCGGTTAATGATGTGGTGAGTTGGTGGTATTCAGGCGCTGATTAAGATGAGCTTCGTTTAATTTGAGCCTATGGGAGAGCAGCGGCGGGCTCACGGACATCAGAACCGAGCTGGAGCAGGATAAGCAGTCCTGTCTGCGGAAAGCCTCCCAACACGGCTGCGTATTCCTAACCCCCCGCACATCATGTATAAATGAAAGTAGAGCCTCGTCTTTGATAGTCTTTCTCGGGCACGCCGCAGTGGTGACCCTGCAGATGAACGTTTATTACGGAGAGGTGTGCCATCCGGTCCACTGGGGACCTCCAGCCGCTCTTTCGTAGTCCCAGGCGAGTTAGCAGAGCTGTAGTCTTTCCCTAGCTGACGACAGTATCTCGTACGGAATACTGCACGGACAAGAATGACAGACGACGAAGATATCTTCTCACATTGCTCGGAAACCAACATAGCAACGCCACTTGTGCTGCGAGAACCGTACACAAAACTCTGGTAATTGGCCGGTGAAGCCGCTGCGGACAAGGCCGCCTCTGAAACCATCTTGGACTTGGGCATCAATACATCTATATACATCATAGAAAACGCTTGTAAGCCGTCCCCATAATCCATCGACATCCCGTCTCTACACGCCACATTCACAGCCAAGAGTAGCACTCATCCGCAACAGGGACCTCGACGCTGTACAGCTCCTGCGACCACCACTTGGTGGCGAAACCAACGACGCTGAAGAAGAAGTCACTCTTAACGGCAAACCCCTCCTGGCAGCCCGCGTTGTCCTGTCCGATGCCAACCCCGCCGGTGCCCACTCCCTGGCTCGCGCTGAGGGTGAAGTCGTTGACAAGCTTCGAGTGCGACGTCACGCCCGTGCTGAGATCGATGGCGCCCCCGAGAATGTTGAACACGAGTTGCACGCCGAGCTCGACGTATGGGTTCACGCCCACGGCCGCCTTTTCGGAAATGTTTGCGTGGGCCGTCCACACGGGGTCCCATCCCGTGGCGGCCGACGCGCTGGCGTTGACGAGGTCGAGGTGCAACTTGGCGTCGGGGAACTCGAGGCCGAGGTCGGTCGTCACGACGGCCCGCGCGTCGGCCTCGAGCTCCACGCCGACGGCGAAGCCCAGCGCGGGGCCGAGCTTGATGATACCCGGGATGTCGACAAAGTTGTACCCCAGGTCCTCCGGGTCGTAGGTGAAGTTGCCCGAGTAGGGGGCCTTGACGTCGACGGTGAGGCCGAGGGCGGCGGTGAAGGTCGTGTCGATGTCGAGGGCGAGTTCGTCGACGCGCGGGGGGATGATGGTGTACTTGAGCTTTCCGGAGAAGGTCATGGCGGAGTCGAGGGAGGCCACGTCGGCGGTAACGGCCACGTAGGGGTCGTAGGTGAAGAGCGTGGTGGCGGCGGGAATGGAGAGGGAGTTTGTGACGTGCACGCCGGATTCGTCCCATCTGATGTCGCGCTTGGCGGGGTTCTGGACGGGGACGTTGGAGAAGAGGATCTCGGTCGAGGCTGGGTGGGTGTTAGTTGGACAAAGACGAACAGCATGTGAGATGAGTGAGACGGAGTGTAAACGTACTGGCCGTGTTGGCAACGTCGCTCTTGTGGGCGTTGGCGACAACCTGGAGGGAGACATTGTCAAACGTCACCGTGTCGACGAGGAAGAAACCGCGCTCGTGCTCAACGTCGCAGTTTCCGAGGTGGTTCGTGACGAGGACAAAGTCGTCGAGGGCCTGCCAGTCGCGCGAGGTCTGCTCGAAAGCGGCCGTGGCGTTGAAGGTGACGGTGATGCTCGTCTCGGCGCACGATACGGAGGCCACGGCGGCGACCTCCTCGAGCACGACGGATGGGTACTTCATGGCCAGGATGATGCTGACGAGGTTCTCGTTCTTGGACCCATAGTCGAGGGTGATGTTCTTGGACGGCACCAGGTTGGCGGGGTCGGCCTTGTTGCAACCCTCACGGAGGACCGGCTGGAGGAGCGTCGTGGTGTTGACAGCGCCAGCAGTGGCGGCCAGGGCGAGGGTCAGGAGGGCGAGCATCTTGACGTTGGGGCGAGGAGCTTCTGGCGGGAGAGGGCTAAAGAGCTAGCTCGTGAGATCAGATCAGAGCATCTTCGAGCCTACTTATATAGAACGGCTCCGAGATGGAGATAAAAGTCCGAGGAAATGACTTCGGTGTTTGCACCGACTTGGCGCCGGCAGGTGAGTTGGGCACGTTATGCGCGCTTCGCATCACCCTCACAGTTCTCTCCACTGATATTGCATACATCGTGTAACCTACCCGTCACGATGCGCTCGCAAAAGCCAGCCCACGGTTCGGAAAACCAATATCTCATCTCATTTTCAATATCACCAATGCACCTTCCGGACGCGTACGGCTTAGCAGCCAACGAGACCCGCTCACAAGCTGCGCGCGAGTCACGAAAAGGACCCAAAAGGCAGCTCAAAGTTATCAGATATTCGCACCGATTGCAACATTATTCGGAAGGGCCCTGACCTGACGTCGCATCGAACCGCGGGGTCGATGTGTACGGCTTCTGCATGAGAAGAACCTTCGGCCGAGCAAGTATGGACGGGTACGAACTCGTGCCATGCAAACAAGCCTGTCATTGGAGGGTTGAGGTTAAACAGCTTAAACCCCCGGCACCAAGATCTGAGCAACTTAGACTGACACATGCTCAGCATAACGGTCTAATGTGGGCTCCCTCGATGGGACTATCGTGTGGGACCGTGGGAGAGCCCGGAATGGCACTCGGAAGCTTGACAAAGGACGGAGCGCTGATCCCAAAAGAGGCCTTCGGCCGAAGCGGGGTCCACCGGCGGAGGTCGGTGACCGATTTCGGAAGTTCGGGTGTGGACTGGGAGGCATTGACTAGTGAGATGGCTCAACATTGAAGGTGAAGAAGCAGATGCTCGACTCATTCATCATTAGTTTCTAGAAATTTGACTTGCTAAATGAATATTTGTGTCAGTGGTCTGCATGGATATGTGTGCCATCTAGCGACCACCCACTTCCTAACGTGGTGATATCAGTAGCGGGGCGGCACCCTGATGGTATCAGACAACTAAAGAGGAAAGTCGAAAGACAGCGGTCAGATGTCACCATCTTGGCTCTCGACGCTCCACTGCGGGCGTCTAGAGGGCGTTTCGGTCTGCAAACGGGTCGTCTTCGTCTTCCTCCGAGTCCTCCTGGACAGGCCGAGCAGGTCGAGCAGGTCGAGCAGGCTGCACAGGGGGCCTGGGTGGCTTCGGCGGCGCGGCCGGGACTGGAGGGGAAGGTCTTGACATTGGTGCAGGTCGCGGTGGAGCAGGAGGGCGGGGTGAAGGTGTGTTGCCGATGCTCAGACCAGATACATCGGGAGGCGGTGGAGAGATGGAATGCTTGGCCTTCTCGGTAATCACTGCGAGACGTCAGTCACTGAGGTCAGGGGCTGGCATGCATCAGGACTATAGGACTTGTCGTACTTCGATAAAGGTGAGCCTGTTCGGCGAGCTCGTCGTCCGAGTCACTATCAGCGTCGATGGATCGGTCGATGTGCTCGAATGTCATCAGGGCCACGACGAGCTCGTCATTGGCCCTCAGCAGACTCCCAAGCCATTCTTCCGACTGGACGTTGTGGATCTGCTCAAATCAGTCAACGAGGTCACACTAAGTATGACAACAAGACTCACGTAGCGAAGAATCTTCCTTCTCAACTGCTTGCAGGCCTCAAATTGTTGGACGGCCTGGGGATTTTCAGAGATGCGCTCCTGCTCTCGATTGATGCTCTGGATGGTGTTGTTCAGGTTGGTTGTGGCAATGGAACTCTCAGCAATGGCACCCTTCATCTGCTCCTTCTCCAATTCGAGGTTGAAAGGCTTTCGCTTGCTCTTCTTGTCCTTGTCCTTCTTCTTCTTATCTTTGGATGACCCGAAGAACGAACCACCCGAGCCTGACGAGGTCTTGGCATGGCCAAAGCCAGCAGTGCTAGGAGTTGGTTGCGGTCGAGAGGACTCTCCAAGTCGACTAACAGGCGAAGGAGGCTTGTCTTCTTCGTCCTCATCAAATGGATTCTCCGTCTCCTGGACAGCCCTGGATCTCTGCTGAGTGACAGCGACCTTGCGCTTGGGCAGTTCCTGATGCTATTAACGGTTGCTTTCCCATGGCAAGCAACTCTGCCTTCTCACCTGATGCAGCTTGGCGATGCGCTCAAGCCCTGGGGTGTTCTTGTACTGAGACCAACTTCGAAAGAGTTCGGTACACTTCTTCCGGACATCGGGGTCAGACAGATCAGAGGTACCGCAGACTCGCAGACGCTCAAGAAGAGGTTCGTCGGCAAAGGCACGCTGGAAGCGTGGGCCGGCATTTTGAATCAGGCCGTCGAGAATGGTCAAGGCTCTAAGTTGGCGATGTGCGTTGCCATACTTGAGCTTCTTTCGGATGGCGCGAGCAGCCTCCAAAGGGCCAGAAGCCTGGAGCTTGATGACCTCGACAAGATCGGGAATACCACTCAAGTCATCCTCTTCGTACGTCTCACTCGTCAAGGTCTCGACGTTGACCGTGACAGCCGAGTAAGGCTTCTTCTGGTGAGGTGTCAGCGATTTCCACCGAATAAAGTGCGAGAGTTGAGAGAAAATATGAAGGATCCGGCTGTTGCATGAAAGAAGCGCGAAAGCTAATTCGTTTGAGTTGCTTGGACGCGTTTCTCTGCCGGAGCCCAACCGAGTGTCTCAAGGTGGGAATTCGAGATGCGCCTACCTGGGAAAACATGACGTCTGCTTACGAGCGCTACGGCTGGCTCCAACGGTAGAACTTGGACGTTGGAAAGGTCGGGTTAATGTACGGCGCGAACCAAAGAGATGACGCTGCAGATGAGGGGTTTGGAGGCCGCCGTTACGAGCCGTAGAGATAGGCCCAGCTAGACGTGTCGTCGGCGGTGTGGAGAATGCGGGCCGGCGCGAGCAAGATGAGTGCCGGTAGATCAAAAGTAGATCATCAAGATTGTAAATGGAGGTGCCTTCAAGACGCGAATATTAGGCTTGTCTAATGACATGCGCTTGAGATTGGGCTGTGGTCAGTGTGGCCGTGTTGTGGTGAGGGACAGATGAAGCAAGCTCAGGTGTCAACCTCAAGGTGGGGCAGGGAGGGCACCCTGCGTGCCTGCCGCGGGGTCGTTTCTGCCCAGTGAAGGTGCTGCTCTCTGCTGTGCTTGGCCCCGCTGACGTAGTGAATCACAAGCTCCAGCTCATTGAGTCCTTCAGTGCTCTGTGTCAGATAGTACCGCAGCAGGTAAGGTGGGTGGGTACCTTAGGTATTTCGAGGCACCTTACTCAGCCACGCTGCGAAACAAGATCTACAAAATAGGCAGACCCAAATAATTCAATATGGCTTACTATATAGAGCCCAGAGAGGCTACTTATCCAGGTTCTGTCAATGTTTCGGACTCTAAAGGACTCAAAAATGCTGCGCCGGCTCTCGACAAAACATGCCTCACAGTCACAGGTGACTGCCGCACGGTCCATCCCTTTCCCATGGTTCAACCGGCACCAACGTTTTACTCAAGGTAAGTAAGTACCTTACTGTTCAGGAGGCACCTTGGCCAGCTGAGCCAATCACCGTAAAGGGCCAGGTAGCATACGTCATGTGACCCCTCGCGTTCTCATGTACTCCGTACTGACCAACATCACCACAACACCATACGCTGAATACAACATCAAAGAATTCGACATGGCTGACCAGCTCATCCCTATACTCAAGCAGGTCTCATACCATCTGCCAGCTGCGAAAACTGCGAAAACCACCGCATTGCCTTATCCTGGACTCGCCTGGCCAATCCAAATTCATGTGCCGTCGATATGAGCAAGTTTGTAACAATGGTTAATTGCAAGTTCGCCAAATAACTTCTACGCCATTTGCCTCCTTTTGATACCTTTCCCGTTGATTCCCAGCAACCTTTTCCATATTGCAATTTTCTTGTTTTAAATCCTCAGTCTCCACGTCATCATACCCACACATGCCTTACGCTGCCGAAGAAGTCTGTTCCTCCTCGTCACCATTTTCAAGCGCAGCATCTCGCGCCATGATCCGCAGAGAGAATTGAACCTCATCCCAAGTTGTCTCTCTAATGGCCAGTACTATTGCAGAGAGTCCAATGGCGGCGCTTCTGTTTTCTGTAAGCCTGCAGATGCAGCGACACAGCTCATCTTTGCGGCTTCGTCCTAGGAACACACTGCTCTGTGCATCAGCACAGCTGTCATTTCTCCAATCCTTGAAGGTTCCAGTCAGGTACGGCTGGTTGTCCGAGAAGAGGTCACGCAGCTGAAAGTGCTGCGTTCTGGTTGCACTCTCACGATTCGAATAGTTAACTCTGGCAAACACCTCCCAAGTGGCGGCCTGTTTCTGCTTGTCGCATTTGGCAGATGCATCCAGCAGTTCTCCGAGCCCAAAGCACGTTCGCATCACAACATTGGTGGACAATCCAGCTACTACAGACCGATCTCTTATCTTGGCAGGGAAAGGCGGTCTAGTGAACGGAGCTAGAGTCGAGGAAGTGCTATCACCATCGGCTGCCTCGGACTTCTTGTCGTTGGCCGTGACTTTGGTCACGCATTGCGTAACGAGATCCCAATCTACATCATCGTCAAGGAGGTCAGGCTCCGCGGTGGAAATCTGCGAATGGGCCGACTTTCCGGGTGTTGAAAGGGAGTGCTGCAGTTTGGCGTCAAACCTGGTCGGTGACCTGGAGTCGCGAGGTGTCATCTGCGTCGCGCAGGTAGAGGGGAGCTTCGGAAGACCTGAGCAGCTCGTCTCAATCAGACGAGCCAGGTCTTCCTCGTCAGAATCCACCAGGCCATAGCCATCACCAACCGACGACACATGGTCAGTTGTGGTTGAGTGAAGTTTGTTGAATGGTTCGTCGTGCTCAACTGAGAGTGTTTGTGACTCGGCGCTGGTGGTGTTGAGAGACAACGTGCCAGGGGATGGTATGTCCAGGTCTGTCTGGTCGAAATCGACGAACTCTTTCATCCAAGAGCTCTCAAGCTCAGATTCGGTCTCGTTGGCATCTAATGGGAAGATCACAGAGCTAGGTGTCTGCCGTATTTCGCTTGTAAGAGGACCGAAGGGGTCTAGCGGTAGCGGAGGGCAGTTCTCCTGCACGTCAAAGTGATCGAAGGCTACATCATTTTTCGAAGACTCGAGGGTATTTCGGAAGACAACGGGCTCTCTGGGTGCGTGGTTCATTTCGATTGCAATGCGCTTGGCCGGAGCTGAGGTGGTCGTACCACCTGAACTAAGGGGTCTCTTTGTGACATTGCCGTACATGACAATGCGATCGGCTCGAGGACTAAAGAAAGGTTAGACTTGATCTCGAATGCGTCGTGGGAGGTTAACTTACGGGATGGGGTCGACCATCGTGTTGGTTGGGCGCAAGCCGGATCACGGCAGTACGCAGCACGTCGACGATTGTGATCACGCACAATGCATTGAGGCTGATTACACACTTGGAATTCTCATCTACAGGACCTTTAAGAAGTAGAAATGCCTGCCGAGAATCTGAAGCAAGAGCTGGTCAGGGTTCCCTCCCTCAACGCAGCAGTAGCCGCGCCTCCCGCCTTCCTCTTCATCTCCGGAGGGAAGAGCACTTTGATGAAGTCTACCCAGGAAGCAAGTGCTCCGCGTCTGTCATCTCCTTCCTACCCCTTTTCAAACATGGAATGGAACTTTCTAGCTGCGACCCCAGCTTCCATCGCTTCCCTGATACGTACATCAGCCCACAGGAGGCAGTTCCCTTGCGGCATCACTACCATAATGCTCTACGACTTTTACGTCCGGCGATGGCGTCATGAATGAATCGCATCGGAGATCTACTTAATCACCGGATTGTCTTTCAGAGATCTTTGCAGCTGATAATGACGCGCACCTATCCTCTTGTGGTGAAAAAAAGCAGGTCTGCCGCCTCCATCTTTCACTGATCACATGCACCGGCGCCAGCCTGGACAGCGCAGAAGCAGCAGACTGCTGGCAGCGGCGCCCTTCTTTTAAGAAACAAAACATTATGAAATCATTCCGTTGGACACATGAGCCCTGGAAAACCCAGTGTGTGCGTTCCAAAATTCAGGGTCGTGGCCCCGTGATGGCTTCGTCGCCGCTAACAGGAGACACCAGGGTAGGTCTCTGTGTATTCTTCCCCGCGCCGAACTATTTTCGCGCCAGGGTGTTTTTGCCAGAATAATGTCCGAGAAATAAGACTAGCAGTGTCTAGCTAGATATTTGAGCAGTTTCGAGAAACATGTGTTGTCGGGATGTACGACCGCAAATGATGGGTGTGGCTCACAACGAACACTCGAGCCATGTCACGAAGCTATTCGCAACCCGTGGTTCTGTCCGCGCAACGGCGGCACGGGGAAGATTGACATCAACGCGCATCGGAAGTGATAGTCAGGAGAACCACCTGTCAGAAGAGAGATCTGCAATCCATCCAATACCTGATCGTCTCGATATCTCGATGAAGAAGGCCAGGCACGATGCCGCGGCCCAGTCTTCGATATAGGCATTCGCATCCAACTACGTCAGATCGACCACATGCCCAAGGGACCTTCACCCCGTCCAGCGAAGCCTCATTGGCCGAACTGTCTCAGCGCCACGAGCCGCCCTCCTACTGCAGAACCAGGCCCCCCTCTACAAGCCAAAAAGAACAAGACCACGGCCGGGAGCGCTGGGTAAGCGCAGAATATGGGTGGGTAAAGACGGGAAGGACTGGTCTCAGGTGAAGCCTAGGGTAAGCCCAAAGCCCCAAGACAGACAGTGTGCGCTATGTCTTGGGCTGTGTTCGCTGAATGCCTCGGCGGCGCGGGTAGAGGTTCGAAGTAGATGGGCTTTGGCTCACAAGTTCGCGGGTAGACGGAGGCCAGTGATGCCAGTCCCCAGTCAGGTGAGGAGGGAAAACGAACAGGGGGTGAGCTTTGAGGTTGGCGTCTTTTAGCTTTCTCACTTTCTCTCCGGGGAGGCTGACCATGTGGTTCCGGGATGAGGTCGATTTGGGGCCAAGGATTCAAGGTCGTAGCCGCACAGATGGAGGATGTGGTTGGCGACTGGAGATAACGCTGGTGTATTTGGGACCGGCGGTCTCAAATATTCAGAATATAATAAATTAATACTTGGAACTAAAATATTAATAAAAAAGGATACTTTGCAGGTCCATCCCTAGATCTACGATGTCGTGTGTTAGTCACGTACCACATCGGGGATGAGATGACACATGTACCGACACTAAACTGACCCAATGCTAAGTGCTTACTGCAAGTTACCGCCTACAGCTGCGGCCTACAGCGGATAATAGCATGCTAAACGAACGCCCTGTCTACTGTATATCGCGCCAGCCTTCTCACGCCGAACTGGACCGTGACGACGTCCCTGGGTATCGACAGTCAACCGTAGCTGAGCCACTGGAAGCATTCGCCTCGAATACACGGCAGAATAAATCATTTGGACATGACGGTCAGCCACTTCCTTGCTCTTCGTAGGGGCCGGTATCGTACAATTCCGAGGCGGTGCATCCATCACATCGAATCGAGTGGTGCAAAAGCGCTGCGAGTTGCCAGTTCATCTTACATGTGCGAGATGCAATGGAACCACGAAAGCGCAGCACAGCCTAGTCAGTCATCAGATGTAATCCGAGGAAGGATGCCGAGGAACGGTGGTTCCGACAAACGCTGACGCACTTTGACAAGTCTGCATCTGGACCTTTGGGATTTGTTTGAGTTTGCGACAGTGAAGTCACACGCCGGCCTCGAGTTATTTGAGCATCCGTCTCGATTACAGACGCGACGTAGGCCAGTAAAAGTCGAGGCGTCAGGGAGACATGGACTGCAGTGTATGTTAAGTGCCCATCCAACCAACTACTTACCCAGGACAGCAGTGTCAACGGCAGTTCTTGGGATTGCGATGGCGATTGGAATGCGCGGTGTATCGAATTTCACCCGCCGGGTTCCTTACTTCCGGACGGCGGTCGAGAGTTTGCCAAAGCCAGACGAGGAGCTGCCCATGGCCATCGCCAGATGTTGCCCCCACCCCACAGCTCAAAACCGTGGTTTACATGGCTGCTGATAGACTACCTCCACCACCTGAAAAATCACACCGCGTCAGATGGTGATCACTTTACCTACCTAAAGCTAGATATTCTGGACAAACAAGGGCTGAGGATGGGGGTCTTCACATTCGAGATGGGTTGCTGCAAGCCCCAGCTCCCGGCACCGTGGGAGGGATGTCTGCATACCTACCTTACCTAAGGAAGGACCTGGTTGATCCGAATCGGGGGCATGGGGGTGGGAGGAAGGGAAATAGAACAACTGCAACAACGGAATACTGAGAAGAAAATAATAAAATACGAATAAATAATAATAATAATAATAATATTCGGCTGGGCATCGCATGCCACCACCACGACCACGACCGCCACCACCACCACCACATCTCCTCCCATCCCACCCCATTACTGAGGTGCCTTCCTTACCTGCCTACTTGGGTACTTGGTGTACCTACCTAGGTGCCTACCTACCTACTTGGTACGTAAGGTATGCACATTCTCCCTATCGACACGGCCCCACCGTTTCTCCCAGGTAGACACAACACCACCACTGCGATGCCCTCCAGGCTACAGATGCCCAACCACAGAGGACATTAACAACAGTATGTCTTGTAGAAGACCTATGGCCTTGGGCGGTAGTGTAGCCGCTGCCGTAGCCGTCGGTAGCGCCTACGGTCCGCTACAAGTGTACCTCACTGCCTTGGGTGCCTTGGGTGGCCATAGCATGTAACCAAGGTACCTAGGTACCCACCTACATCTTAGGTAAGGGGGGGCGAGGCGACGGTCCTCACCGCTCGGGAGGCTGACTTGGTCTTGCATAACCTCCATGGTCACCAGGTCGGTTATCTGATGTGTTGTCAACTCTCTCCCCTACAACCAGTGTCGCAATCCCTCACGAGCGACCACCTTTGGAGGCCCGTCGCGGCGTCATAAACCAGGCACAGGAGGTAAACCTCACCACAACCATCCGAGCTTCGCTGAATCGCCTGATGAATCCAAACCGCTGGCAGTCCTTGTCGCCGTCGTATTTCCTGTGCCTCATCGAGATGTGAAGCATCGCGATACAGTTCGACAGCGAGCAGCCACGACACCCCACACTTGACCAGCCGATGCCTGGTCGGCATCCACTCGAAACAACTCAACTGAAGCCCGGTGACGGGTCACCATCACCACCACCGCCAGCATGGAAAATGCTTTTTACTCGCTAACTACGACCATGTGTGCAGCATCTACATCTACGGCCACGCACAAACCTACCGGTAGCATCTGACGGTGGGATGCCTTCGCTGTCGGGTACAACAGCAACGGAAACAAGGACTGACCGAGCTACTGACAGCCCGTCGCCATCTCCTTCACGGGCCGTCTTCGCAGTTGTCACAAATCGTCCACTTACCCGTCTCCAATCCCTATCTGCGTCTGGCGTCTTGCATCTCCGACTCCTCTCGCCCTACCGCTACCGCTGCGTTGTGCCATGCTCTCGCATCAGCCAGCCTGCGCTTCCGTGTCGTTCCCCGGGCCACTAGTATTGATGCGTCACCTTGATACGAGAGAGGAGATGCGCAACACGCACACCAGATCGCATTGTTTCACGCACCACCTTTTGAATCGCGGATATCTTTTCGGTCTTTTCGTACATGATTCTGACCAGACCATCATGCCCCGTTTGTATTCACGTCGAACCGTAATACCCCTCTGGAAAAAAAAGAGAAACGGCCAATAAGAACCCCCCCTCCGCTGTGCCTCGGTGGCGTCTATCGTGCACCATCCCACTCAGTCAAAAGGTGCAACGTGCAATAATCCCGCGCCTCCATCTACCGGTTCCAGATGATTGCATTGCTTGGCCCAGAGAAGCTCCTCCGCCATATTCGCCGAAGCCCAAACGGCGGCCACCCCTCCTCTTCATCGCCGGTCATTCGGCTCTTGCATATGCGGGCGGCGCAGGAGGTTGAGGAGAACATGGGCCAGGTGAGGTGAGGCGGGGAGCCGCCAGCCAACTGGACTCAGGACCTCTTCATCCCGCGGCGCTGGCGGCCGGATTGTCGGTGTGTGGCGCCCGGGCAGCTTTCTTCTCTACGTCTCCCGGTCATCTTGGTCCGTCACGTTCCCATGTTTTCTGCAATGTCACTTTCCCATGAACATGGTGCATGTATGTCTTTCAACAGATGTTGTAGTCTTCCAGTAGCTTGTTGGGCAGCGATTGACCGACCTTGAGCACTACCTACTCTCCGGCCGCCGTCCTCGGAGACCTTGACCAACGTAACGGTAGGCAGCCATCCATTACCCCGGGTTCGGTTCCAATCATACCTTGCTTGGCCCACGCTGTTGAGAGACACGCCAGCTCACCAAGCCCGGGGGGCTCACCTGTACATGCGGGGTCATCCTGCACTTTCACCGTGATGATATTGTTTTTTTATGTATCACTACATGTGTGATGAAAATCTATTGGGCAGAAATTCGTGTGTACGGAGAACTGTGCATTCTGTAGGCTACCGGTGGTCAACATCGTGTCATCTGGACGTGGCGACTGGTCGTGAATAACCAGTTGAGATGAGGCTCGTGTAGCCTCGTCATTCTGTCTCACCGGTTTACATCGAACCAGGAAACCGGTGTAGCGATTTAACGGTATTCCGGGAGGAGGGACTAATACGATCCGTTTTGAAAAATAAATGAAAATGTTATTTTGTTTATTCAACTGGTTTTTTAGTATGTTAATTCGCTGCACATCAGTCCACGTCCCCAGGATTTTGCATCGCTTCACTCCTTCAATCGTCATGTGGCGTATGTGTGGCGTGTTACTTGAAGTGCTGTCATCCTCACCGGCCACAACGCTACAACTGTTCTCCCAAAGGCTGACTTTTCATCATAAAGCAATGCTTAAAAATGTTGACCGTGTTCCTCACAGGCCTGATTCAGTCGTGGTGTTGAAGGCGTAGTGACTCGCTTAGGTTGACATTTCAAATGCTCGTCTCACTGAGTGGCGCTGTTATGGCTGTGAACCGAGCCATTCACTCTGCTAACGCTGGCAGGTAGCCTCGGACATCTAGGTTGTGCCTATTTTGAGAATTATCTCTCAAATGCATCAATAATGCGTTGAAAAGTAATATGAATAGAAGGACTCATGAAAAACACGTCCATATGATGAGCTAGTTCAAGCTCAAGTCGATCGGTCAAGTTGGACTTGTCCAAATTCCCACTAACAGCTTCAGGAGCTGGCAGGACGTAAAGCTGCTAAGCGGGACGAGCTGCGACCCACTCTGACTCATCCGTCGACTCATCACGCATACATCCCGTCGCAGGCAGACCCGAGTGGGGCTACTCGGAGATTCCACGACTTCCGATCCGCACCTCTTCCGTCGCCACCAACAACCACGACGACATCAAATACGGCGGGCCATCACCTCAGTTCATCTCAGGTCGTACGGCCTTTCATTGAACAGACAGCAGCCCGGCAATCTCGTCTGCTCGCCCACCACGACAAGCACTGCTTTCATCTCGCAGTTTCCTCCATCATCGTTTGCTTTTCATCAGTTCAGCTCACTACATTACCAACACTGAGCATTTTCTTTCTCGTCCGCAGCCCACCATGATTTCTCTCGCCAAGCAGGGAGGTGATACCCATCAGCAGGCCGCAGCTCGGCCCCACACCGACCGCATCGTCCCGAAACCTGTTCCGGAGGCCCAGTCCAAGGACCCCCGCGGTTACCAGCTGGGGCAGATGCGGAAGCGGTACTCGCCCCGCGAATCCACCAGCGAAGACGGCGCCACGTCGCTGGTCTTTAAGCTCAAGCCATCCGATCCGGACTTTCCGTTTGAGTTGGAGCATCTCGACTGCGACCTCCGCGTACCAGAGGACTACCCTGAGGCCAGTCCCGTGCTGCGAGTGCGCAACAGCGACATCCCGCGTGGATTCAGCATCAACATCGAGCGAGGATGGGACCGACTCGTCCGCGAGCGCAAAGGCGCCACGCTGCTCGCTCTCACTTATGCACTTGACAAGAATCTAGAGGTGTTCCTTTCCGAGGAGAAAGCCGACACTGTAAAGCTCGTGTCGTTTGCGCAGACCAAGGATACGCGCCATCTCGAGGCTGCTGGCGCATCGTCGTCAGGTCCAGCAACGCAAGTCGCCAAAGCACCGTTCCCGGAACCAGCACCTGTGAGACGCTACGAACCCGAGGAGTACTTCACGCAGGAGGAGATGGCAGCTGCCAAAGCCCGCCGTGCTCAGGAAACTCGCCAGCTGGAGAACCGCATGGGCCGAATGTCGCTCTATCGCCGCTCCCCTGACGGCATCGTCTACACCCTCCCCCTGGAGCCACGCCGGCGCAGCGAGCTGCCGTCTGGTCTACAGGGTGTCAAGACGGTCCACCTGATCGTGCCGCTATTGTACCCCCTGCAGCCGCTTCGCATTCAGATCAACGAGTGCGAATCGCACGACGCCGAACCGCTCGAGGAGCTCTACGTGCGCAAGGCGGCAGAGCAGAAGCAGATGACTCTCACAAGTCACCTCAACTACCTTGCGCAAAACATGCACGTTCTCGCAAAGCAGGCACTCGCTCCACCCAAACCCAGCAAGCCGGAACTTGCCTTAAGTTCGGAAACGGACACGAAGGAAAAAGGACCAACAGTGGATCATGACAAGAGCCACATCAAAGTCATCCCCCGACCTCCAGAATGGAGTCGGACTCGCGATCCATCTAATAGCGACGACGACGACGATGACACGTCAGACAGCTACGAATCAGACTCGTCCTCCGGCGGTGGCGCCAACCTCGACGCCGAACCGCCTACATTGTCGTCCGGCCTCACCCCGGAACGCGGCACTCTCATCTCCTTCCCGGACATTGAGCTGCACGGCATCGAACTCTTCCAGGTGTCTGTTCTCAACGTCAGCGTAAAGTGCTCCCGGTGCAAGACGGTCAACGAGATCACCAACCTGCGCCACGACACGTCGCAGTCCTCGAGCTGCCGCAAGTGCGCCACCGGGTTCGCCGCGCAGTTCCGCCAGCAACTCGTACACGCCAACTCCTCCCGCGCCGGCTCTGTCGAGCTGGCGGGGTGCACTGTTGTCGACATGCTCCCCAGCACCTTCATCCCAGTGTGCGCAAAGTGCTCGACGGCACCAAGCCAGGGTCTCGTTGCAGTCCGGGGCGACGCCACGACGAACGTCTGCCGCACCTGCCACGGGAAATTCACGTTCAAAATCCCCTCTGTCAAGTTCCTGGCCCTCGGCTCCGGCGGGCTGTCGGCGCCCGCGACGGGACCCGTGAAAAAGGCCGAGAAACTCGGCTTGCACGCGGGCACGCCGCTGCCGGACCGCGGAGCCTGCGCGCACTACCGCAAGAGTTACCGCTGGTTCCGCTTCTCGTGCTGCGCGAGGGTGCACCCGTGCGACCGCTGCCACGACGCCGCCGAGGACCACGTCAACGAGTGGGCGAACAGGATGGTTTGCGGCTGGTGCAGTCGCGAGCAGCGGTATTCTCCCGACGCGTGCGGGTTCTGCGGGAGGAGTGTCATCGGGCGTAGGGGCCGAGGGTTCTGGGAGGGCGGCAAGGGGACGCGGGACCGTACTCTGATGAGTCGAAAGGATCCCAGAAAACACAAGAGGGTTGGCGGTGGTGAGGGGTCGAAGAAGGATTGAGGTAATCTGGGATGGACGGTGTCAAGTCGAGTCGTCGACGTATAGCAAGCATGGCAGTGACATCCTACCCTCATGGCGTATCTCCATGAAACACCGCCTCGTATACACCTTGCGAATTTGTGTGCCCTGCGTGACTACGAGGAACTTTGACTTACCGCCATCTCCTTGACACCTCCGAACGGCCTCACGACACCCTCAGATCCGGAGATGACCCACACCCAGGCACCGGAGCCGAGCCGAGGCGCCAGGAAAGCGGCAGACCACCGGATGAGATTCGTTGCGCAGATATGACTGTGTGCAACGGCACCCTCAACGTATGTGACTGTAACATCACATCATTATTGGTCATAATCATCTCACCATTCTCGCATCAAAAGCTCGATTTCCAGCCATGATTGGGACAAAATGAGAGGTTGGAACACGGAGGGAAGGCTGCTATTGGCCGTGGGTGCACGGAGTAAGCGCTTCTCACAACCATCACAAGATACGAACCGAAGTACTTCGTATCGACATTGAATCCCCCATACTTGTAATGGCACTATTGTTGTCGGAGAAAACCGTTTTGAATTCAAAAAATTTAGAATAATAATATTAAAATAACAAAAAATAGCCATGTCACCCTCCGTCATCCCGACAGACTTTGGAAGCGCCACCTTCCCGCGCCGGTCTAACTCAACAACTGTCTCAGTAACATGTTTCTACCTGTTTTGAATTTCCTTTCAATCTTTCCGTCTAAAATTCCCCAGAACCAACCGGATTCTTGGAAAGGCAGAGCTCGTTGCAGCGCAAAAAAGAGCGAGCATAACACCAAAAAGAAATCCCACGAATCACAGGGCCTGGGGTAGACACGCCAGTTCGTGACGGGAACAGGGGGTGGTGGGGTTGCTTTCTTCGACGGCGCAACGGGGCTCCGGGAGGACGCATCCGGAACCCAAATGGCTGGGTTTTGCGGGGGGACATGTCCAGAGGGACGAGAATGGCAATGGAAGAGGAAGAGGATGAGGGGAGTCTAGAGGAATATCGCAGCGCCCGCGCTAGAATCGTTGCGGATATCATGGCCAGGTGCCATTTTCGGATGCTGGGGCGATTATTCGATTACTGCTTTTGGGGGTCGACGCCAGGTATTTTGGTGGCGAATCCCCCACCCCAGGACGCAAAGGATTCGGCTTCGCATGAACCCCTGAGGAGGAGGAAGAGGAGGTCGACGACGACGCGAAGTAGGATCGCAGACGCGAGATGCAACATGCAATGCAGAACAGTCTGGGGTCTGTACTGCAACCTTGACATTTAGCTTAGCCATCGCTTCGTGCGGGGGAAGGGAGAGACCGCGTGGGCAGACTGAAAGACCCTTTGGCTAATCTAGGCCTGGATGTTCTCGGCGAAAACTCTTCAACACCTAGAGTTTCTTACCTGGACCGATAACCCTGGACGTGTGATGAGATGTTGGTTCCGAGCATCCACGCCCGCCCACCGGAGACCGGTGTGCAAGGGGCGGATATGACGAGTCGTCGACCGCTGTCGGTTCCTCGGACGAGGTTTACACCGGGCCTTTTGGGACCGCGAAGCTCCTCCTTCGGGCACATGGAATTCTCTGCTGTCTGGCTTGTTGACCATGAATTTTCCCGTCTAATTCCGCCGGACTTGTCAACCTACCTGGCTTACGATAGTCCTGCGCCCCAGAGTGTCTTGGTCTGAAGCAACGGTTTGGACGAAGGGAAAAGCGTCTCGTTTGTCAGGTTGGCTGTGAGATGAGTAGCGCGGCAGCATGGCTTCGCTCTAGCTCGTGCTGCTAACGTGTCTCTCCCCCTCCGCGCAAACAGTTTAGCTTCCCCGGATGCTGTGGCAGCCTGTAGTTGCTCATCACTATTGACATGTTGCTGGACTATGAAGTCTGGCGTCGACATCATCTCAGGATCAAGAAAGAGAAGGCACGACGAGGAGCCTACGTGAGACATGGGTCAGAATCAAGCCACGGTCTAGCAACGGACCTGTTGCCCTAGCCATATTCACTCGACATGAGCGCCTCCAGAGTCGCAAACCCTCAGGAGCATACTGGCCGAAGGGCGGGCTCCAACAAACTAACGATCCACTCAACTGCAGTTTTCGTACAGCAAAATAGCCATGTGTCCTCGGCGATCACTCAAGACAAGATTGCAATTCCCTTGCTGGAGGTGCCCACTGGACCGGCGCAACGGGCTAAAGCGCTCCCGTCCGCCACCAACATCCGGAACAACGCCCCGCTCTTTTCCGGCGAAGCCCCATTCTTCCCGGCCGAGACTCCCCGGCATTCGCGGAGTGGTCGGCGTAGCCTCCGAAGACTCCCTGATGCAAGACCACTGGCTATCGTCAATCCTCAATATTCCCCTGCGCGTGCATTGCAATATAGGGCAACCCACTTGAACTCACTTTTGAATTGCCTTTTATTCCTGAATGGTGCTTCGTGTAGGAGAACCATGCCCAACTAAAGTTGCGGGAAAACGCATCTCGGTATTCGTTTCCGGGTTTCTATCTCGACGCCAGCCTCTACCCCGTTGCCTTTCCACCCCCTGCATTACCATGTCTCTAGCTACTTTGTAGTGTAATTGCGCAATGCAAGGGACCTGACGAGTACGCAGTAACCTCGTAAAGACTTCTACCCCTTGATGACGATACCGTACCTGGAAAAGCGCAGCAGAAGCTATCGTCGGCGATGGGGCTGCCTGTTGTCCTGTCCACCGGCCATCTTCTCCACCCCCAAAGAGCTTATCACGTCAAAGTCGCCATCGCCACGAGTCGTCGTCTCATAACCATACACCCCGCGCTCGACGCGCCCTCATTCTTCCCCAGCTTTCCTCCTGTGCCTCCTTTTCACTCTACTCCGTCCCTTTTTTAACTTACCCCGGATTTCTGAAGCATCGACGCAATAGCGCACGCAGCGGCTCGCCCACCTCCTGCTCGACTCAAAACTGCAGCACCTCGGATCGATCTGACTGGTTCGCGATAATTGTGAGGCAGCGCCCTGCATCTGCCGCCTTGTGTTGGTAGCAGACGTCCAGCTCCGGTTGGTCGCCATGAGTCGGTCACCCCCTTTGCTTGAATAAGTCGTAGCAGCCAACACGCTCGAACTGACGAACCAACGAACAACGGGAAACCAAATTCGTATGCGGATTGACGTCGCCGCGGCGCCTGCCATCTGCGGTCGTGTCAGGCGCTCCAGCTTCAGTCTTTCCCCTCTGTAGTTTTGGCATGTGAATAGCCAAAGCACCACACTAGTTGGACAATCGTCGATGTTGCGAAGACTAAGGCACTCCGTATCTTGGTGAAGGAAAACAGACGCCCACGACTACGCGCGCACGCACGCACACACAAGCATCTTTCAACATGTGATATTGCCCCAAGCTTCAACCATCATGAATCAGCAACCTCGCCGCAGGGTCCCTTTTCCCCTCTCTCACTAATTACTTGACAGAGGACCGACATGGTCCGAGGTCTCGTGCGGTGGTACGTATAGCAGCAACAGCAACAGCAGCAGTGGCACAAAGCGCGATCCGGGGGAGTCCCATGACCGGCTTCTTCAACCATCAACCGGGTACGGCCTCTTTCCTTCCACTACGCAGTGCGTCCTTTTCGTCCCAAGTCTATTGAAGCAAGCGAGGAGATTCCCTCGAGCCCATGGACGAGGGCATCCGGCCAGGTCGACTCGTTCCTATTCTTGCCGAACACTTCACCCCCCCCCTCCCTCGTTTTGCATCTTACGTACGCAGACACACTTCACGTACGTACACTGGCCGTCGTCAAACTTGGGATGAAGGAGAATATAGAACATGACTCCACCCGCCCGCGCCGTCGTGCTGCCCGCCCGCTACCCATGCGCATGCAGGAACGCGTTCGACGAGGAGGAGGTGCTTCATGCGGCGAGGTCTGGACCGGTGGCTCACGCTTTCTTCTGTTACACGTGACGGGTGAATCGATGCTCCGGCTATGGATAGACTCCGTACTACTGCAAGTGTCCAATCTGTAGGAATGAAAGTCGACATTGGCTGCCGATACTTCATACTCAGCTCGGTAGGCAATATTCGAGCAATCGTGTAACAGTCGGGACGTTCACGGCCTCGAGGATGAATGCTAGATCTGGCAGTCCTAACCACCCACTCATCATCATCGACACCCACAGCTCACATGATGGAGACGTCCCCAAACCACCGGTTACTGTCCCGACACACCTCCGGAAGGACGCGGCTCTTCTACCCCACATCAGCAACAGCCCGGCCTGCGCAGAGCCTCTTCCATGGTTGCATCCCAAAGCTTGGAGTCTGGAGTCGTGCGTGACAGGTCGGCTCCATGCCTGGCGAGACTACTGTATGCCTGTCATGGAACCCCGGAGTGGCAGACCTCGTGAGTCCTACCTTCACACGAAACTCTGATCAGTCCCATCTGCTTGCCGGCTTTGCCCGCGATCATATGCCACAAGCGAATAAATTGAAAATACCAGTGCGTGGTGCGTCGTGCTTTGTGCGTGATGTGTGTGTGTGTGAGTGTGTGTGTGTGTGTGTGTGTGTGTGTGTGAGAGGCTGACAATGCCCTCCCTTCCTCCTGACCAGACAACATCCACACGCCCCCTCTTGACGCCCAACGAGCAAGCATGCCCTTGTTTATTTTTGGGCATACACAGCAGAAAGGGAGATTTTGGCAGATACATCCCGGTATACTCCCCCCTCCCCAGTCACTGAAAATCGGCCGAAAAAATGGAATTTTTTTTTCCCCTTCGTCTCGACGGATTGCTGGGTACCGCCACCCCCTCCATCTCTGCCGTAGTACTGCGATCCCTTCAAACCACGCAAGCGCAAGTGCTCCTGGTTCCGACAGGGGAAAAGGGGGGGCAAAACCGTTCACCTGCTGTTACGTAGGAACCGCGTCCTTGGGATGAAGACTGGGGTACCGCCTCGTCGTCACCGGTTCGACGGCCGACGGATAGTGTACCGTGAAGCCAGTCCCCCCAAAGGAGCCGCAATGCAACCGATGCTTTCTCCGTTCACACAACTTGCCGTGTAAATGTAATATATTCTCTGTGCGTGTACATTGTATGTGACCTGACGCGGCCGGCGAGGCCGCATTAGATCTCGTTGATGGCGTACTTTAACCGCATAACCTTTTTTTCTTTTTTCTTCCATCGTGCATGCGGATCCGCGAAAAGAAGGATGAGATGAGAAGGAATGGAAACTAACAGGAGCGAGGACAAACTGAATGCCACGCGGCACTGGTTAAACTCACATGCGGTCGTAGACGTGATTCGGTCTCGTCGCAGCGAGCCCCCCTCCTCCTCCTCCATCACCACCACCCCGAAAGTCTGTTCCAACTCATGCAAACACGTCGAGCCACCTTTTGATGACTCGGGGGGAAACACGGTCGGTCCATTACGCATACATGCGTACTTGTAAACACGGGTTACGAATTCACGACTTGCGAATGGCTGCCGTTCCCCTCCCGCCATCGGAGAGGCTCCGAAGACGATGGGAGGCAAAGACACCCGACCCCGTCTTGTCTCGGGAGGTGCCTTGATTGTGCCGTCATAACGCCGTTAGCACCATGCGAGAGATGCAGATGCAAGGTACGGATTCGGCTTAAGCTGGAGCTGTCAGACAGGAGAAAGAATTGGACGCTACCGGCAACGCGTTTCGTCGACTCCACCCGCGGATCCGGGCCCCCTTGGATTTTTCCTTTCCATCACGATGTTCACGAACCGCCGTTGCGTGGGCGTACTTGTAGGCTTGTCATGTCATGTTCCCAAGGTCTAGGGGACCCGCAGCTCGGTGAATCCCATCGTCGGGTGTCTACAAGTAATTCGGTCTGCAAAACTTACCCCGTCTTGGGCTTCGAACCGTGGGGCGGTCTCTATCCCAATCGTCCCAAGAACCTTTTTTTGCTGTGTACTTGTCGTCCTGGGGGTGACGGGCCGCGTCGCAAGAATATTGCGGTTTGCAAGAGTTGCCCCTGCTGCGAGGACCCGAGGAGCCAAAGTGCAAACGAGGATGAGGTTGACAGACAGAGGGAGAGAGAGAGAGAGTCATGGGATATTCTTGGGGGCTGCGTCGCGTTGTGCACGTTCCGTCCGACCGTCACTCTTTTCGCGACGAGGGTTATGAATCGCCCTTCGATGTGTTGATTTTCACATGTGAACGTCTGGTCCTTGTCCCCAACACGCGACTGATGTCGATATTCGTCCGCCTCGATGGCGATTGTTAACTCGTGGTTGACTCGCGGTGTATACGCAGTTTTCCAGATGGGATGCGACCACTACGCAGCACACCCAAACAACGAGGCGATGTTGGTCACCACAGCAGTGTACTATGTAGGTGGTGGCGGCTCGCAAGTCCGGCGACGGTTCTGATTTCCCAAAGAGACACGAACCAGAACCGAGTAGCGTCGTCAAAACGAGATTACGTGAACCATTCGGAGCAGACCACACCGGCCCAGCGCCTGCGAGTCATGGACCCGGGACCTCGCGACGAGGGTGGCCTGGTTCCGGGACGCGGTTCCGCAGCCGGATGGTCGCTACCATGACCTCGGGGGCCCGTCAGCTTTCTTCACGTCTCCGTCCTTCGACCCTTGGTGCGGAGATTCTCCGCTTGAGTCGAGGCTCGTCGTGTACAGAGGAGGAGAAAAACGTGGCGGGGAGATTGGTCGGTCTGCTGGGGAGGGAGGGGGTGTGTTCCTCTGTTTCTGTGACAGGCCAACCCCTGATTGAGATGAAAGGTCGTGCGCGTTATTCTAGAAGGGCTCCTGGAATACTTGGAAAATATTGGAGGATTTGTCCTTTTTAATTATTTTATTCTTCTGTTACTGTTTCTGGCGTCCGTTCGCGCGAACGGAGCATCGGCTTGCACTCAACTTGACTCGACAGAGCTCCGTTTACAGCCTTGATGACAGCAGACGGCATGTTACCCCTACATCTGGGAATATTCGTACAATGTAAATAATTGACGTAAATGGATGCTTAGCTGTACGGAGGCTCTGGCGTTCGAGGCGCAGCAGGAGAAGCAACGGAGACGCAACTGCCGAGAGCTTCTCTGCTCTTTCGTCCAGTAAGAAAGACGGTAAGCGGTAGTGCAGTCAGTCAGTGGCTGTGGGAGCTGCTGTGGACGGAGATGTGATCAACTGCCGGGCGTCATCCGACGGAAGACAACATCATCTCCAGCAAGACGGTACGGAGTAGACGGAATATGTGTTGAATCACGGTTACTGGTGTGGGAAACGGTCATATTCACAGACTGAACTACGGATACACGGTAAAGCGACGGAAGGAGAAAATAACAAAATATTCGAATAAATCGAGGTAAAACCCCAGCGCAGGGTCAGTCACCGGACTACGGATACGCAGTGCGTGGAAATTGCCCTGGCAGAATCGACGAGCCACGGGAACGAAGACCCGCCGTTCCCCGGGGGGCTCCCAGGTCGAAGAGATCAGACCAAGACGCCCAAGACGTTGCCTTTGCGATTGGGCCGGCGCGACATCCACCACGGACGCCAGGTCGTGTGAGTGTGTATCCGTACCTGACTGGGATCTCCGAGGTCTGTGTTCGGATTGTCATCCGGAGACGTCGACCATAGAGACTGCTGCTGCTGCTGATGCTGCTGCTTTGACGGCCACAAGGGGCCTCCGTAAAGACCATCTCCATCAAAGCGTGCATCGTTGCAGCATGCACACCAAACACACGAGACGTCGCCGTTATTGCTGCCGCCGCTGGATTCCCCCCCTGATCCGTTTTCCTCCGCGGCTGTGGTTTGTGCGTTCAAGGCCCGGTCTGCGGATGTAATTCTCCATCCGTACAAGTCTGCTTCAACATCTCGCCCAGCGAACCAGGTGTTCCGGAGCCCGTCCCTGGGTGCCTTTTTGCCAACCAGGACGGGACGGGTGGTCATCGGTCTTTTCGGCGGAAAGGAAAAAGGTCAAGTGACGGAAAGATCTGGCAAAACTCTATTCTGGACGAGGCTGCTTGCTGTCCGTCTGTCTGTATCCCTTGGCGTCGACATGGGACGAGAAAGAGGGGAGAGGTTTCATGTGTCAATCCTGTCGGACTCTGCACCGTTGGCTGAAGGTGGACGCGCGGAGCCGACGAGCAGACAGTTCCGAAGAAACTGCTTTCAGAGGGAATACGGACATTGCGCAAGAAGTCATCAGACCGCCCGGCAGGTATCTACATCACAGCTGGCCGGGTGAGGGGGGGCTGTGTTGATGCGGTCATGCGAAAGAGCAACCTATTCGTCAATGCCTCTCAACCTCGCCTGTCTCCCGGGAATATCAGCTCTTCTTCCTTTCCCGCTGGCATCGACAATGCAACGTGCGCATCACCCTGTAAGCAGGAACGACGAACCGAATGGGCACATGTCGCGTGGTTCACGTCTTGCAAGGTCGAGGGTTCCTCATCGCACCCCTTCGTGCCCCCTGGACCGTTTCCACCCTTGGTCTGGCCTAGCGTCGACCGTCACGAGGAACAGATCGACGACCTGGGTTCCGGCAGCTGGCAGATCAGGTGTCCAAGGTACGGAATAGATGTAATTACGGAGAATGTGTGTAGAGAAACAGCTTGCCGGTGATGGGCATCGCTACTAGGCAGACTGCACGGTGACGCTTTCAGAGAACTAGAATCTCGATGAATCAACAACAAGACAGCTGCACAGAGCAACGCAACACCTCCTTCTTGCACGGCTTCCATCGACATCTTGCACTGCTCGATCAAACGGTGACGTAGGCATCTTGTGTGTGGTAATCGACAGCTGCGCACGCAAGGCCCAAGCTCTCCCGGCGTCGTCCATGGCTGTTTTTTGGGGCTCGTCAGCTGCCCTGCCGCATCGCCCAATTGGGACTCGGTGTCTCCGGCATTGACTTTGGTTGCAGAGGCTGGCCGAGTGCTGTATGCCGAAATGAAGTGAACCATGGGTGCAGAGGTGTACACCGCACCGCACCGCCGGAATTTCCGTGATTTGCGTGCCAATTGCTGGAAATGCCATCCATCGAGATTCGAGGAGCGCTTCACCGACTTGCTCGATGAGCAATAGGGGCGGGGGTCGGAATGTGCAGTTCTTTCGTCCAAATTGAGGTGAGATACGGTCATTGCGCCATGGCATAACACGACCAGTATTTTCTGACACTGCACGCTTTGACTGGGGCTGGGCATGAAGTACACCCCTCTCGAATGTCCTGTACCGTCCTCCTGAACTTCGTATATCCCCCGTAACTGCAGGACTTGGAACTGAAAACCAGGAGGTAAGCTTTGAGACACTTGTTCTCATTGCGCATATCCGTTTGCTTCTCAGCAATGCAGTCATGTTTTCTCGACTACTAGGTAAACACTCTACCTGCAGCAGCATGTAGGAGCGGGGCTTGAATTCTTTTGGGTTTCGTTGTGACAACTCAATGTCAATACATCAACAGTGGTGGGCTTCGACGTGTGTGGAGAGTTATGGTTGGAAACTTGTCAGGAAAGTGAAGCCTATGGCATCTAGGCCCTTGGCTCCGATGAGATCTTTTGTGTCCATGGGCAGTTTGTCAGTGTATCTCCATACAGCTCTCACCTTCACTTCTTTCCCTTGGGGGGGGAGAAAAAGGCCTCGGGCGTGTCATGGAAAACATGGCAGACGTTCAACACGCGCCCGGAAAACCAATGAAGCAGTCCGCCGCATCGCGAAGTCGGAGGCGCCACGTACCGAAACCCCCGTGGATGTAAGGTGGACGGGTACGATGGCCGGAAGGGGACGGACCATGCGGCCCCGCTCGGCTCCGATGAGTACCCATATCTCGGCCCACTCCCACCGTGACCCCGCTCGACGTGGAGACCTCGGGAAACCGCCTCATTTTCCGTGACTTGGCAACCCGGGCCGATGTCAGGCGTCGTCAGCTCGCCGGACTCCTTCGGTCATCCAGACATCAAGGTTCGTTCATTTCAACCGCTCAGCAGCTTCGAAAGCCAGCCGACGGTTCGGACTCATGAGTAGGACTGCTGGCGAGCGTTCGTTCCGTGACTACTCGCGTGATGAATTCTCACTGCCGTGTCGAAACGTCATTGACGAAAATGATGTATAATGCAGGTCTTGGCAGCCAACTTGCACTTTCCAAAAGAAACAACTCTAGAACCAACGTCAAACGACGGCTACTCCGCAACAAGCTAGCTCTTCGAAGCCGTTCGAGAAGGGAGCTGGCGTTGTGTTGCCGCTTCTATTGACGGCAACCATCTCCATCCATCCGTCTCTCGGGCAGCTCTCCGCACATCCTGGGATGAATGAGGCGACGCCAAGATGGGGTAAATAGGCAAGGCGAGGCTCGAAAGTTTTACCAACAACCAACAGGTGTGTGTGAGTGTGTGAGTGTGTGCTCGAAGTGGCGGCGCTAGCTAGCGTTTCCATCCCGAAATACCACCTCCGACAAAATGAGCCGAGCCAAAACCCATTTCAACCAAAACGAGAGAATACACGAGATGGACTCGACACAAATCCGATCCGCGCTTGCGAGGGAGCTAGGCGGTAGTTCCGCCGAGGAGGTCAAGGTAGGGCGACTGTTCCGCAGCCACCACGACCGTTACGCCGAACCCGATCGCTTCGGCAAAGTTTCCAGCAAGCGTGCAAGTCTTGCTCTTCAGGGAGAATAATTAACACGAGACCTTGGGAATTGTGAAGTATCAACTCTGAGAACGGCCCAGACAGTGCTGACGCGCACCGCACATGAACGGTGACGAGCACACTGCAGGCAATTTAGCTGCATCCCCCGATAGATCGGACGTCAGCTGTACCCTCGCCGTTTTAACGTTCTTACCACGGTCAAAAAAAACGGGATAGTTCAGCATCGAGACCAGGCGGTTCCGGAGCGGAGGAGACTGAGGGGGTGACGGAAACACATGAGACTTTACGTATGGTTGGATGACGACTGCGGCTCTTATCCTTCCTTCGAGGCAGGAAAGTATAGTAAACATACTACCGAACGGAAGCATAGAAAAGGCAAAACCGACTTACACGTGGCAGTCAACATACACAGCACAGAGATCCTACACGACAGACGTACGGTACGAGGTTCGCCGCGCCGGAACATGGGCACCTCTACGAACGACAACCCGGCTACGAGGTGCGTTTCGTCTCATGATGAAGGCGTCCAAAGTTTTATTCCTCCCGACCTCTTTTTCCGCGGTGCACGCCCGCGTTGTATCAAAGCCTCGCCCTGCTGCCAAAACTTGCTGACTCGTCTTGGCCGTGATCCCGAGTCGTGAAGAACCGTCATTACACGACAGCGACAGCACCAGCAACAGCAAACATCAGTACACCCTCGCGCTCTAGCCCGCCTAGCTTGTTGTAGGTTATATCCGAGCTTTCTCCACCCTTTTTAGTCTTCCCACCCTCCGATGCTTTTTTGGGGGGTGGTATTGTTTAAACGCTGATGACGTGGTTCGTATTTCTTGGGATGAAAGAGTCAACCCGTGTCCTTCTATTCAGCTTGCCATGGGAGAAAGAGCGGAGAGTCAGTAAGCTCTACACACAAACACACAAACACACACACACACACACAGGGGAGAAGAGGGACAGGCATCGATAGAGTTCGCGCTTGCTTCCTCTCCGTCGCTGTAATGAAACGGTGCTTCTAGTCATGGGCTTCATGGAGTAGATTCTTCAATTCATCCCTGCTTTCCTCCTTTGGTGTGAGCTGGGGGCGTGTATGAGTACGCAGTACGGATAAGCCAGGCCAGATCCAGGCCTATTGAGCGAGCGACCCCGCCTAGGATTGGATGAACGGCCTGAATGCTCGGTCGGGTTTCGTTCACCGAACAACGAGAGTTGACCGAACATGCCTGTCATACTGTTGGCCAGAGCTCCATCTTCAACACAAGTGCCTCGCGGTCCCTTGTGTTGGGGCCGCAGGGTAGCGAGCTACTTAGTGTCAGTATCGCCAGCAGCATATGCTGTACTTGAACGTATTTGACCCGTTCACGACATGCCGAAACTCCGAAGATGCTGTCATGAGCGAGGTTTGGTATCCGAATAGGTTCACTTTTCGACGGACTCCAGAGTAGCACCATTGATGGTGGTTGCGTGAGTTGGAGGTGGGTGTGACCTGGTGCGTCTTGGACTGAGACATTGGCCGACGTGCCAGTCCTGCCCGTCAACCGGCCCAGCGGATTATCCTACGACACGGTATATCGGACCAGGTCAAGCTTTGACCGAGACCGCGAGATGATATGTGACGCAGAGAGACCGAATGCCTGGTACGAAACAGGAAATTGCAGATAGATTGAGGATGTGAGCGCGATGCGACCTCACTCAGGAACTAATCTACCGGCTCATCAGCGGAGCGCGCCAGAAGGCTGTTGAAGATTGATTAGTCGTCGACGCCGGACGAAAGACCTTTGCGATGGTTATACAGGACCTCTCAATCCGCCGAACCCACATTCGGCGACAACAGCTCCCGCGGCATTCATTCGCGCGCTAGAACAGCACCTCTCGTCCGCTCGGCAAAAGATGGCCAAAATTCCCAATTTCCCATGGCTCACCGGGGGGGGCCGATTTAGGTAGCTTTCGGCCAGCACGCGTGCCCACGTCGGTCATGGTGTGTGCGCGCGCCGACCGTGGAAGGGTTCTAGAAGGCCGAAACCGGGGTGTGTGTGTGATCGACCTTCCGTCCCAGGTAATCAGCACCGGTAGCTCACAAGAACGAAAGGGCCGGAAAGGAAGAGGAGGAGGGGGAGGGGGAGGGCCCGGGGAGGTGAAGCCGGTGTAGGGAAAAGGGTGGGGGTGACACACACTTACACTCGACCCCGGAATGGTGTGTGTGGAGGAGGGGGGGAGGAGATGACGGAGATGAAGGTAGAGGGGAAGAATAATACCGAAAAAATGATGATAAAATAAGGATACAGGACGGTGGTTGGTCGGCATCCAACGTCAAGGATGGACAGGAGGGAGGTCATGACACCCAATCAGGAACCGTTAAGCCATCTCCAAACGTAGCTGAGAAGGAGAATACCGAGCGATGCCGAGTTCCGTCGTCATTGGCCTCGTCTACGTATCCGTACACCACAGTAATAATTAGTGCGTTTGTTCCCTTCAAAATTCTGACGAGGTGGTACCGTGAAAGGACCGACGCTGCACCGGGTCTGGAGAAGAGACAGGATGTCAACGAAGCTTAAAGAAGAACGATTCAAATTCGTCGCCGCCGTCTAATTATTTCGCCGTCCGAGTTAGGACGACACCATGGGGATGGATGGGGGTGATTACAAGTAAGCCAGCAGTCGTCGTCAGAGGCCCAGATCTCCGGGCAGGGAATCGCAGGCTCGCGGAAAAAATGTACGAAATGGGCGGCGAGCATTGTCGCGAGAGAAGACGTTGCGGCGCTGGCGAATGGGAAGCGGTCGCTCAGTAATCGCGTTGGACCGTCCAGAGGTCTGAGAAGCGTTCGATTACGGTCGCGATGCCGACATGGCTTCCCTCCTCGTAGCGTGTTAGTCTCTGCCAAGTTGCGCAACCCTATCACACCTGACGATGCGCGTCCCAGGAGGTGATTGATGGGCGTCTGCGTTTGCTGGCTGTGTGCTAATTACACTGCCGAGAGAGAAAGAAGGGAGAGCCAGACAGAGTCCCTGCAGCGGATTGTGTTGTTGGTTTTTACACCATGCTTGGAGCGGTGGTCGAGGTTGTATTTGCTCTTCTTCCACCCTGTCACCGTTCCATTTTCGTGGTTCCGTCTCAAGTTGCTCACCTTCGGCCGTCGGACAGGCGCTTACGACTTCCCACCTCTAAAGACTCTTGCAATCACCCCAAGTCTTGCCTGTTTGGCGCTTGGGGAAAGTGAAAAGCCCATCCCAGTTGAAGCTGTCGCCGAGACGGGTCGAAACGGGAGGGCAGCGGGAAGAACGCCGGGTACTCGCATAGCTCCCAGATACGTACTCGATACAGAAGGCATTCCTGGATGCCGTTTAAGGATCTACACCTGTACCGCTACAGAGCGATCAAAGGTATCTCGAAAGGTACCACAAGTACCGCTGTTCTGAATCGTTCCGTGCTGGTATAGACACACAAAGAGGTACATGGCGATGATGTTCCAGCATCATCATGCGGGAGATGAAGAATTTTCAGTTCGGGGACATCAAGTCAGTCGTGGCGTTGTTGCTGAGTCGGCCAAGCGTGACTGGTGTCGTTCGTCTTGGGGGTAGCTGGCGGCGGCGGTAGCAAGCAGAGCGCTCCGCTCCAATGACGACAGGATCGGTATGACATCAACTTCTCCATCGGCGATGATGCTTGGGACCTGCGACCGGCTGCCAGCCTCGGGCTTGGGTGTGATGATAGCATCACCAGATCATCAAGATTTGAGCATGCCGATTCGGAAACACGGGGAAACCATAGCCATCGGTTTCTCACCAGCCCTCAGCTCTTCGCAAAGACCATGGCTGCCACGAGGGGTCCATAAGCGACACGAAGCATGCGCAAAGGGCGAGAAGGCAGACGGCCATCTCCATCGATGATGCTACGGGTGGAGAATAAGGGTCCAGGAGGGGGGGGGTTCAGCAGACGGCGAAAACGTTTACACAGCTGCATGTTCGGGGGCGCAAAACCTGAACTCAATGGCCCACGATTTTGTCAAGGGGTCGCTTTTCTTACAGCCTTGTGGGAAGATGGGGGAGAGGAGGTGTTCGAGCGGTCATGTGTGGAAACGAGGCATGACGCGGCTGAACAAGAAACGGACGAATATGCAGCCCAACGAGTCAACGACGTGCAGATTTGTCTTGCGACAGACCCGACAGTCGGCGCGACGATGAACTATTACTGCTTGGATCAGCAGGAAGCTGGTTTCTAGACCCCACGTCACGGTACGGATGCCACGTACAAGTCTGGATGTCGGATCCGGGGTTGGTGGCGATAACGTCATTGCCCCGTGGGTTACTCCATTGCCGTTCCCCAGAGTTTTCGTCGTCCTCGTCCAACGTTTGTTGCGGATCGTTACGGCATTGAGGCAACGGAGCCCCATCCCAAACCATTTCTGGCTCCGTTTTGACGTTTGTCGGACTCCAGAAGTGCGCAGAACGAAAAGACTGGACCTGCATGTTGAGAAAAACAAGAATCGCCCGAAAACTATCCGGAACATTAGCATGTAATAGAACTTTCTTGTCACCTTGCCAATTCGCTAGCGCATAGATATTTCATCATATCGTCGTTGTTTCGGCCCTACGAAAACTTGTACAAGGGAGCGCAGCTATACACTGCGTACGACGACGGCCTCGACCTGGACGCCACACCCCTCCTCCCACTCTGAAGGAAAAGTCTTTAATATGTGGTGCTCTGTCACACCTACAGGGCATGTTCTGCACGTAAGGTATATTACACGGTAGTATACTTGATGTGATGTACGTGCAGACGCATATTCTACAAGGATACTGTGGGGGTTCCTACCGAGCGAAGAAAACAAGAGAGAAGATCCGGATGCACGTCAAAAGTCGGTGAAGAGGCTATTCGCTCGGCTGCCACGACAGCGCTAGACACCAGAGGTGCCGTGGGTTGATTAGCCCTGGGCGGAGGGGCAGGCACAGCTACATTGTACGGCGTCGACGAGATGGACAGGCAACCATGGAGCGAGGGAGGCAAAGCGTGATTGCGATGGGGGGGTGTCGTCCTGCACTTGGGAACCTGACAATGCGGCTTGAACCAGGCTCAAGCGACGAGTCCCGAACACGGCGCGGTGCATACAGGCCTGGCGAGTTGCAGCAGCGCCTATTCTGCACGCTTGATGACTCTTCAACTGCGCGAAGCGGAAGCGGTTCTGTTCTTCCAAAAGGAAGAGGAGGGTCGGGATAGAAGCCAGACAATTCGTGCGAGAAGAAGCGCAGCGCAAGAGCCCATTAGTATCTGCAGTTTTGACAACTCTCGGTAAGGTATCCTAGACAGACGCAGGAGGCGGTCAACATCGCAACGAAACACGACAGACAACTCCAACTCCAAACTCGGCATCGTCTGCCGACTGCAGAGGAGGAAAACACTGCCAACTGATGGCTTACAGGGCCACACACCTCTACCGACCCCCTGCGCGGTAGCCAAGGGCAATCCAGCCTTAATTATCCGCCGTCAACGCCTGGCGGTGAAGAGTCCAGTCGTTTTCTCTCTGCAGCGCCCGTTTCCTCCAGCCGTTGGCCTTTGGCATCGTCTGGGAACAACAAGAAAGATCCGGAGAGGGCGCACATCGTGGGGAAAGTCGATGGCCTACTTGCAGTACTCGCGGCGACGTGGCCGCCCCCGTGGCCAAACCCCGCAATGAGAGATGTCCATTTGCCACCGCCCATCTAATTGCGTGCAGTTTGATGCGGGGTGTGCTTTTACTCTAGCGTCCATCATTGTGCTTCTTCTCGACGGCGAGAGTCATGGAATATCCGCCACCTTGTTCACGTTATCGTGACTTGTGCTGTGGGTATCGTGAGGATACATCTTTGCCAACTTTTCCTGCTGTTCCTTCGATGCCAGACCTGTTCTGGCACCACTTGCATTGCTGGAGACCTTGTTCAGCGCACGCGCTTCTCCAGGGGCAACAAAAAGCAAGCGTTTGGGCATCAACGAGTCGAGAGCAACAAGAGTCACACAATGGGGACAACGAAGGGGGGCTGCCTCGGAAAGCCACGATGCGTGGCCCTCATATCCGTACACGTACATCGCCAGCTTTGGAACCCCCGCAACCCCGCCCCAGCCTTGGAGGGGTAAACGACGGAGCTGAGGCGTGCGTCGTGGCGGACAGCGCAGCTGACGGTCAGCCTCTTCACGATGGAGGGGCATGAGGACCCTGCAGTAGCCCAGCCGAACGAAGACTGTATACTGTGTAGTAGTTCCCCGTATAGTATTGCGCAAGCCTGGTCGGTTCTGCTTCCCTTCGGTCATATCCCGATGAAGATGGCGAGGTGGATGGCATCAAGACCAAGGCAGCGTCCGGGATCCAACCGGGTCGTCGGCATGGCTCCTACTCTATCTGGGTATGCGGACCGCTCACATGAGCCATCACCAGCCTCAAGGCGGCCTCAGAGCCCAGAGGCCTCACGTTTCCCCGCGACCCGAGCGACGGCGCCGCCCTGGACGGTACGGGATTGTGGATTCTGGCTGGCAGGTGACCATTCATCCCATCAAGCCCCTTTCTCTTCCTTGGCAGGGGAACCAAGCCACACCTTTTAATGAATGGTACGTACAGGTTGGCCCGGGGGCTTGGGGCTGGAGATGGGGCCAACGTGAACCGGGGTCGCATAAGCCTCACCTATCCCCCAGTACGCACAGCCTCAGCTATCTCCTGTGGCTTACGTACCGCCAGTTCGTCATGACAAGGGCGAAACCCACACTAGCCTTCAGCACGGTCCAGGTCCACGTGCAGCTGTCCCGTTCTTCAGGGAACAGGCAGCGACGTCAAACTGACCAATGGGCAGCGTGGCATTTGGCCTTCTCGGTAAGCACCCAGCAGGCCGGCCCCAAAATGCGGGGACTCACGGGAACCAGCAGAGGAGGAACTGAAAAAACAAAATGAAAAACTGACAAAGATAAAAAGGGACAAAAAATGGAATAAAAATAATGACCACCTCGCCATCGAAAAGTCAAAAGCGCAACTGCAATCACGCCCCCTCAGGCCCACCACGGCCTAATTGTGGATTTCTTACCCGCAATTGTCCCAGACTCACAGGTCTGAACCTCGTGCATTTTTTTCTCTCCATATGCTGCAGCCGTTGCGCCGCTTTGTCGTTTTTCGTCTGGGATGGAGCTGGTCTAGACAACTGCAGCCCGCGACTTGTCACAATCCTACACATTCTGCCGAGTAGGAACCGAGGTGTTTTCGTACTTGCTTTCGGATATTGTCCAGACTCTGGTCTCGTCTCGTCTCTTCTCTCACGAATGCCCATAAATCTTTCTGCACAGTAACACAACGTCTTCTCTGCCTGCCAGCACTATTGCGTAGTCCCTGGGTGTCTTTTTGTCATGGACCTGAAGCATCTGCGTCTGGAACGTTTAAATGATTGACGGCGTTCCCCGAGAGGAGTCGCGGTCCACCACACTATACTCCGTATGCATCATACAAGTAAGTCTGCATCAACGACGCCTGGACAGGTCCATGATCGTCGACTCACGTGCAATGGCAAAAGATTGGACAAGAAATGCTTGTATGTTCATCTCCTAGGTTCAACCCCCACCGAAAACCTGAGCCTGGCCTTTGGCTGTGTGACACGACGTGACTAAACCATCCGCTGCACTCCCATACCTAAACATTCGTGTTACTGACTTTGCGTCCGCAGGACCTTGTCTCCTGCCAGCGATCACGACCCCGTGTCCGTGTGGTGATGCAGCACTGCCGTACAGGGCCTAAAGGTTGTGTTCCTTTGGCTCATTCAGAGAGCGATCATATGTGTGACGAACTGTCCCATGATGCCAACTTGAGTTTCCGGGCGTATATTCTGTACTCCGCCGCACTATGGATGAGTTGCATGTGTCACTACAGTTCGACACGCGTCACCAACAGAACAGAGAAAAAATAAAGGGGGGAATAAAGTCTGCAAAGTTACCCTCGGTCGCTTTTCTACAGCCACGGGAGGTTGTATCCTCTCCAGTTGCCCGTCTCGGACGCTCGACGTTCCGGGTCCCAGAATTAACATCGTCTTACAGGCAAAACCTTCGCATCTAGGCAGAAAATCCAATCCTGGGTCAGCATCTCCACGCCCCCGACCCTCCGCGTCGTCCTCCAATAGGCTCCCCAGCCGTTCTTTCAAGATTTCCGATAGGTACGGATACTATGTACGACGCCATAGAAGAGCCGCGCCCCATCCCATCATCAGAGCCTCATTGTGACTCTCTTCGTCTGCCATCAGCGGCCCACGGAGGAGGCGGGCTCACAACCCCTCCTCCACGTCTGCTTCTCCACAGACAACCCGAGAGAACGGAGACGCGCGGGCGGAACTACGACCACACATCAGACGCGAACCCCCCTAACATCTAAAGAAGGATTAAACAGCGAGAAAAATTCAATTTTTGCAATACCATCACGTCGAGTACGGCCGAGGGCCGGTCGCGTCTCTAGCCCGATCCAAAGGGCTGCCGGACTCGATGGCGCAACCCATGGAAAACCCTGCATCCCGTGTACAGCGCCACCACCAACGCCCTCCCGCAACGCCACGAGCATCGTGAAGAAATTCAGCGGGCCTCACAAGGTGTCGCCCAAGAGAGGACCAAAGAGGTAAGCTTGCAAACTGCAAAGGCCATCGAAAGAGCAGAACACGGCTAGTTTCGGCAACGTGCCGCGCGCCCCAGGCATCCAACGAGTGAACGAACCCCTTTCAACCAGCGCCAGTCCGCCGCTTCCGCTAGTTTTCTGTTCCTCATCCTCCCGTAGACCGAACCGCTCGGGGAGCTGGAAATCTCTCTTCTTTGCGCGGTGACATGCTGCCCTGCGTACGGAGTTTCCGTATATATGTGCTGCAAGTGTGTAGCTGAAAGAGGTCAAGTGGGATACCGTCCAAACCCCAGACGAACATGGTGAAAGTCGCGTCTCGAATACCGGTAGGATGACCAAGTGCAGACTCAAACATCGGCAATTCTCCAACACGTGCACACACTCCACCGGCAATTAAGAAAACACCAAACTATACTCCGTAGACATCACCACTTCCGACCCGCTAGATCTCATCCGATCTCACCCGCAATCCCCCATCCCTCCGGCACACCCACGCGCACACACACACACACACACACACATGCCCAGTTCAAAGATGCCATCACCTGACAGCCTCAAACTCAAAGGAACCGCCGCCGGCCTACCTCACTGGGTCCAAGTACAAGCATCCATCCATCATGCGATTATTCCCGTAGGCGGTCGCAAAACTCTACCTCGAATAACTACCTATACGACGCGTCGCGCACACGGCACAAAACCGCTATTCGACCCAGAGAAGAAAACCGCAAAAAAACACCAGACGAACAACGTGACAAGACCCTCTCTCCTCCTATTCCTCGGCATCTCACGCCCAGCACGACGAGGCTCAATCTCCCTCAACCACCTCCACCTGCACGTCAGCAATCCTCTAATTACATTACAGAGCCGTCAATAACTTACTCTGCCCCCATTGCATACGTGCCGAAAGACTCGTGGTCGCACACGCGGACCTGCAGTGCCATCTCAGCGCAGCTTCGCAATTACCTACCTACCTAGTCCGTGACATGTGCAAAGTACATACATGATGCCTCCGACGTGATGCCTTCCCTCTCCCCCAACACCGGACTATCACATGCCTACGGGCTGCCCCTCACCCACACTTGCACACATGCGCATCACCTCAGATGCCAAAGCAATCAGTCCAGTCCAGCCCATTTACAGACGGCCTGCACCCGTCGCCCTATTTTCCCCTGGCGCAAGCCCCTAGCGCCGGCCTCGTTGGAATCATCGATCAGGACCGACCAGGGCCTTGCCAATCCCGATTGCCGCCCTGTCCCTTCGTGCTCGTCTAGCTGACCTGACTGCTGCTCCTACTTCTGCTTGTGACTGTCCACCACGGATTCTGGGTCTTGGTAGCGTAACATACGTGCTGTACGCAGCATACACCTTGCATAGTATTACACACCAGAGGCCACTCACTGTATGCGGTGAACGCATGGACTGCTCTGCGCCGACTACGTCAAGCCCGCAGCTGTTTTCTCTTGTCACGGTCCTCGAATCGGTACGTCACCAGACTCGATACATAGGTAATGGATGGTAATCAACCTCATGGTATACCGAGTACGCATTCACAAAACCACGAGAGATACAGAAGCAACTTGATTCAATGGCCAATTTTATTCATGTTTTTGGTAAGCTCTTTGACGATTTTCCGATTTTTTTGGCCTTCGTCGTAATCATTCCCAACTTTTGTGTGCCTCTCCATCCCCTTCCAAGGGCGCCGACCGCTTCCGCGCCCTCTTCTTCCGTTTGCTCGGCCCTTTTTCCTGTCTCTTTCGTGACTCGCTCAGCTCCACTTTTGGTCTCCCGGGGTTTACCCTCCGCCAGCATCCCCAACAGTGACCATCTCGTTTCCCTCGGCCATATTGTTGAGGTTGCCCTCGAATATGCCTATTTTTTTGCGGTCTTGTCCTCCGCCCACCTAGTAAGTGTACACAACCCATCGTATCAAAAGCTTCCAGCACCCGTATGTAAATGTAGGCCACCCATCTCAATGGTAGAAACATGTAGGTGGTATGTTGCAAAAACAAAACAGACCATGGTATCATATGAACAGACGCCGTGCAAATGTAAAAATTAGAATCAGGTCCAGCGTACCATGCCATGCCAGGCTGTGGTGGACCAGTCCCGCCAATGCGCGCCCAACATTGGGGCAACATTGGTGAAAGCAGAGCCGATGCGATGCTACCACGCGCAATGCAATATAGAATGGCAATCAAAAACAGTATGGGTTGAGCGGGTCGACCTCACGCTCGTCGGATATCGTGTCGAGTATATGCTGTTGTGTGTATGTGTGTTTTGTAGTAGGGTGTGGCCTGTTTACCATCCCTTGGAGTGGTAGCCTCCAAAGTTGTCCGTGTCCTTGGAGAAGTACTGAGGACCGGTAGGCACGTCCTCTGACTTGTCAATGTACGCCTTCTCGGGGTACTGCTTGAGGTTGGCGACGTCGTGCGAAGTGTGGCGTCTCTTGAGGACGGCATTGGCCGTCGACGACTTTTGCTGGCGCTCCCAGAGGAGGTTGCGGCGAAGCGACTCGGTAAGCTCGGTGGAGAGCATGTTGCGTCTGGTAGTACGGGGGGACAAAGCAGCCTGAAGATGGCTGTGGCTGGCCGTCATGGTGATGGGCTGTGCCGCCGAGCGAGGCACTTCGGTGATGGGCTTCAAGGGAGAAGATCGGTTGCCACGTTTCATCATGAGAGGAGCGTCGTCCGAGTCGTTAGGGGAGACGGCCAGGGTGGGAGGCGCAGGGTGGCTAGTGCGCGACCATGGAAGCGCCGAAGTAGACTGGGAAGCAATGTTGCCCAGGTTCTTGTGGCGATCGTTCTGCTCGATCATGAGAGTGATGAGAGAGCGGCGGGAGGTCAAGTTGACCTTGGAGTCGACGCGCTGGAAGAAGGTCTTCTCATCAATGCTGGACTTGTTGCTGTCCTCAATGGAGTCTTCCCAATCGGAAGAGTCGTCTTCGTCGTCGATGGCGCTCTCGTCGACGTAATCCGTATCCGAATCGTCGGCGATGGCCGAGTTATCGTCGGTGATGGTGCGGGTAACGACGTGGTCGGCGAAGGACGTGGTCTTCTTCTGGCCATTGAGCAGCGAGCTAGGGCCAGAAGCGAGGGCGCTCTTCAGGGAGCTGTCCTCCTCAGAAGACCCGCCAACCTGGAACATCTTGCGCCTGGGGGCGGCAACGGCAACGGCAGCGGGGATAGGCCTCAGGTTCTCGATGCTCTGTCCTTGCTCGCTAGAGGAGCAAGAACCACCAATTGAAAACATGGGCTGCTTCTTGGACTGAATAGGCTTGGCTGCTGGGGAAGATCTCGGTTCCGGGATGGCTGCGGGAGAAAGAAGTCTCGGAGAGGGGACGGGTCGAGAAACCGGGACCTGCGAGGGAGAGAAGCCGCGGACGACGGTGGTGTTGGAGTTGAACTCTGGAGAGGGGGGCTCTTGAGAGCGCTCCTCTTCCGAGGACTTGCAGGGCGAGTCGGTGGTGGTGGATCCCGAGTGCTCATACATGGGAGAGGCAGGCTCGAGGTCTGGGGTCTCCTTTTGGGGAGGCATGTATGGGGACGCGATTTGAGGAAGAGGAGCGGAGAGAGGCTCATTCTCCTTGATGATGGAGACGACCATCTTCTCAAAGTCGCCCGAGGTGATGTGGCGGTCCTTGCCTCTGCTGCGGTTGCTGGCACACGAGTCTTGTCGTTGGATCTGGGGGCGGATCTCGAGAGGGGCGGAGGTGGAGGTGAACTCGACAGCTTCTTCGTCGTTTTCCGAGTCGACGCTGCGAGAGAGCTGAGGGACGTCTTGTAACCTCGACGTTTGAGGAATCTCTCTGGGTTGGCTGGTGGCGGTGACAGAGGCTTCTTCTTCTTCTTCCTCGGCGCAGCAGAAGGTTTCGTGGTTCCACATACGCCAGCTGAGGTTCTCTAACCTGCGGCCCTGCTCAACGGACTCTGCGCACTTTGCAAAGACTGAAGCTATTGTGTTAGTTACTGAGGCCGGGACAGCTCCGGCAGAGAGCAGCCAAGACTAATGCTTACCGGTCCACATGCTGTAAAGGTTCTGGGGATTCGAGGTGTCGACCTTGTGGATGACGTTGGGGTCCACGGTCAGGACATGGGTGGAGAGAGGATAAGGCATGGCGCCGAAATGTGTTGCTCGAGCTGAGCGTATCGACTGTCTGTAATCTGCGGTTGCGGTGTGTTTTGCCACGGCGCTCGAAATGTTGAGCGCGTAGTCGTTTTCGCGAGTGGAGGAAATCGGCACCTGAAGCGGATCGATATCGATATTGCGTGTCAATGAATCGCGGCGAGGGTCGTTGCGGTGATCGGTGATCGGTTATGTCGACTGTACCAGAAATGCGTCGGCGGCGAGGAGACGGTGGTTCTCAGGCGAAGAGAGGAATGCACCGACGTGAGATATCGTCTCTGTGGGCGAATCCGGGGAATGGTGGGAGTGAAGCTGGGCCTGGATGTCGATTGGAAGTGCTCAGTGTTGGTGGAGCAATGAAGTGAGAGGAGAGGACAAGAGTGGAAGGTCTGGGGAGGACTTCTTAATTATTATCGTCACCTTTGCAGTTGGGAGCAAAGAGTGTGATGTGGATTAGATGGCAGCGGAGTGGGATGCATGTAAGTAAGTAGGTAATGTGCGATGGGCAAATAGGCCTGGGCTTTGGGGGGATGGGGACAAGAGGAGGATGGGGGTGTGAAAAAACGAGCCGGGTGTGTGTGTGTAGGGGTGTGAGGAAATAGGGTAGGGGGTGTGAGTCGCGGTGAGTAAATTGTATTTTCTCACAACATGGACATGGGGCGAGCAGGGGGCTCTTGGGGGGGTCACCACCACCTCTGGGATTTGAAAAGAGGAGGGATGGAGAGGGAGGGGAGGAAGGAACGGGAGGGTGTGGGTGTGGAGGATGAGGGCGTGGAATGTCGAGAGTACGTAGCTCTCTTCTGTTTTTTTTCGTCGTGCCGGATGACTGACCTAAGGCTGCCTAGCCTGACCGGGTACTCAGGTACCGACAGCAAGTACAACCGTCGGCGGTTTTCCCTGAGGCGCTCCTGCTGATGCTGCCCTGGAAGCTGTCCACGGTACGTACCTACGTCGTCGACGTCGACTGACACCAGGGAGACGGACCGACCGTTTGTCTCTGTATCCGTATTCCGTATCAAACTACCAAACCCCCCTCCTACGTAAACTAAGGCATTTACGACACTCAGGCAAAGCGTCTTCAGACCTCCCAGAGCGAGGTGTCTGGTCGACATGGCATGGAATGGAACAGGAGGCAAAGGCAGAAGTTCATCGCCACCTCTCCCTGTCTCTCATGGCTCCTTGTGACGACGCCTCAAGCCGGATGTGGCTCTGTGGCCTGGAGACATATGAGTATAGCAACATACCTAAAACAACTACCGAGCTTTGCCGCGTAGAGCACTGCCTGCGCACTGGAAGCTGACCTCAGGGTACCTACGGCAGGCTGGACGGTATTCGACGCAGGACCAGCACAGCAATGCGCAGCAAAACAGACGCCCAGAAGGCCGTCTCTAGGGGTTCAGGGCAGGACTGACGCCCTGCACAGGGACCGAGGAGTCCAGAGACCTGTGGCTCGGGGAAGTTCGGCAAACTGTCTTGACTGCTTGGAAAGGTCATTTGCTCGCTGAGCAGGACTACTACAGTGAGGGGACATTAAAAACGGTCAACGCTAAAATCCACCCGCATTGACCCGATGGTTCCGAAGCCACCCTTCATGCGCCAAATGTGACAGCGTTATCAAATTAAATGTTAAAAATATACAAAAACCCAATGCGTATTGGTTATTAATATATCTACTAGTTAATCTATTTAGTATTTTGTATACTAGCTTTTTACCTTAATAAGGGCTTTAATATACTAAGGTATGTTGTTAATAAGCCTCTTAATTAGGTTTAGCTCGAGGTTATCCTAAACCTCAATTATAGTATTAGTAAGTTTATAAAGTATCTATTCTCCTTTTGGGGTTTTAGATAAATAGGGAAAATCCCTTATAATATATTTTTTTAATATTTTTTATATATTTTTAATTAAATTTATATTTAGTAAATAAGAAGGTTAGTTAATAATTAGAAATTTTTTTTTAGAAGAATAAAGTTATAATTTTTACTGAATAAATCGTAGTATTATTTTGTATAAATACTATATTTAGGTTAAAGATTGTTAGTAGTATCTCTTTAAGTATTTTAATATAAACTATAGTTATAATATTTTTATAAAAAGTATTTAGGTTTCTATAGAGAGGGATTAATAGGGTTTTTACACTATAGGAGATATTACTTTAGAATATCTAGGAGAAGTATTATATATAGTACTAAGGTTAAACGTATTTTTTTTAGCTAGTGATTAAGTTTATTTTTATATAAATTAGATTTTAATTTTAATATAAAAATTAAAGTTGAAAATATACCTAATAGGTAAAAAACCTAGTTATACTAATATCTTATATTTTTATTAGTAAAACTCTTATTTATAAAAAAAATAGAATATTAAAATTTAAAAGGTTTATCTTAATACTTAAAAACTTATTTATATTATATTTTAGTTATTTTTTTATTTAAATATAGTTTTATTACTATTTTATAGTAATAGACCCCTTAAGATTGTAAGATTTGTTAAAAAGTATGAATAGTAATATATAAGTAAATTAGATTATAAAGATTTTTAATAGGGATAAAAAGTTAGAAGTTAATAATTATAAGGATATATTTTTTATTATAATTTATTAATTTTAGAGAAGTATTATAACTAAGTTAAGAAATATTAGTATTTTATTATTTATAATACGAAATAATATTATAAATATATTATATATTAATACTTTTAATAAATACTACTTTTTTAACTAGTATACCTATTTAGTATCTTATTTATATTTAGGATTACTATTAAGGTATAGAATATAGTTTTTTGATTTTTATCTTTTATCTAGGGGGTATGGTAGGTATTTCAAGATGGTAGGTAGAATGTTGAAATTCGCGAAAAGGACGTAAAAGTGGATTTTCGCGAAGTGTTGACCGTTTTTAATGTCCCCCCACTGTAGGTAGGTACCGTAAGCCTGAAGAGGAAGTCGCACAGGCCTACATACGGCGGTCCAAGGCGCCTTCTGTTGCGCGGATGACCAGATCTTGCTGCCCAAAGTCGCTTAGCTCGCTCATATTAAGCTAAGCCAGAAGAGGCAGTACCTTTGAGCAGAACTCTACCGTCCGTCACCTGCTCTTCCGTCTCCTCTTCCCTCGGTTCCTGGACCTGGACCGACTTCGTCTTGCCTGTCAGCTCCTCCAGCCACGGTCCAGCTCAGTCCGTTGACCCAGTCCATCTTAATTCTCCACGTTCGCGTTCCCCGTTCAGCTCCACGTTGATGGTAAGTGGTCTGCGCTCTGCTGCCCACGGGACCGTTTGCCTTTGGGGAAGATCCGTCATGTGACGCCTACCTGTTCGCCTCTTCCAACCTTGACTGACTCTCTCACCAGCTTCGGCACATAGTTACATACTCTCCGTACACACGGTACTACAGAGAGATACCTTCTTACCCTGCAACGAGAACTGTTGAGATACGTCAGAGTCACTTCCGACTTCCGTCGACCTGGCCGTCCGGACCAATTCCGCTCTTTTCGAATGGCCTTTGCCCGTCCAGTGGCTCAGCGCCGTCTGGCCGAGTATGCGCCGCGCCTATCTCCACGTTTTCTACCGAGTATTCCCTGCCACAGCTCCATCGCCAAAGTCTCGCCCTCCACGCCGGCCCTCCGTCGCGCTTTTTCCGTCAACCGTCTCTCGGTACCTGGCCGAGTATCCATATACTACCCCAAAAGGCAAAGCCGCTATACATACTACCCCAATAGGTCTGGCGTCATCAGAGATCTACCGTCCTGCCGGCACTGTTCCCCTTCTGGCACCATTCCTCGCAGACGACACGGCCTAGAACGAATTCAGCCTTTCCACTGCTCTGCTCGCTGTCCATTACAGCGATTTCCGTCTGCTCACGAGCTGTTGTGCCTTGCCGTCGAAACGGATCGCCCGTCCATCGAGAACCGTGACCTAAACGCCATCGCCAGCGCCAGCGCTCACGGAGCCCTGCCTATCCCGGTCGCCTGTCCTGTTCAGCTGCTCACCTGCCTCTGTCGGTAACTACCATGGGGCTCATACCGACTCGGAATCTGGGGGAGGCACTTAGTCCCTCTCTCTCCGGGCTGCCAAACCGTTCTGCGCGTCCAACTGCTCTCCGATAACTTCGGACCAACCCAGAGCGATGGCACATTCGCTACCACCAAAACACTCTGTACATGATAATTAGTACGCATACATCACGTTCCTTACCGTCGGGACGACCGCCAATCGCTTCCCCGGAACCCCTGGTGGGCCATACAGACGCCTGTTCCGACGTTCATTTCCCCCATATTCAGGCCCGTCCCTCCAGCCCGGATCACGCGTTGCATTTGTCGCTGCAAATACAGTGCTGCTTAATTGGATCGCCATGCCATGCTCTTCAAAGACCACCTGTCGCCAGTCGCTCCTGTCACTTGCTTGGGCCCTCCACCACCGGCTCCCTGATGAAGCCCCCCTCCGAGGAGTGTCGTGACTAGAGAATAAGCAAGAGAATCGAGGCAGCTTCTGGCGACTCGCATCGTTGTCCACGGGACTGTTGCCCATGGCGGTTGCATAGCCCTCGATAGTGCCGGCATGTCTGGTCAATGGGCATCAGCGCCCTTGGGGGGTCCGGGCCTGCGTTGGCGACGACGAGGTCAATTCGTCTACCCCCAATTTGCTTGCGGTCGAATCGGCGACGGCCCGTCCTCCAGTGCTGACACGGAGATGTGACATGCTCTGACCCCCTGGTCGCTAGCGACCTTGTGCTGCTTGACTGGTTGCGGCAAGCCTGCGTTCGCCCCAAGTTGGTCCTCGTGATGCCGTCAATCACTGAATTAGGTCATCACCATTCCTGCCCGCCGCCTGTCGCTGTCGCCCATGGCCTGTCGTCTGCCACTCGCCCATCGCTCAGCGGTCTCAGGCCTTGTTAGAGGTGCGGTGCCTGTGTCGACGACGGACAACTGGGGACGTCCATCAACATGGCTCCTTTTTCGACGCTGATCACCAAGTACGCCTACTCTGTGGTGTTGCATTTTCCACCAAGCAGCGGCGAGCAACAGGGTTTCGACGCGGGATTGAACCGCTCTGCTTGCGCATCGCCTTCTTACCCCGCGGTCGGCGGATTGTCATGGGATCTGGAATCCCCCATAGTCAAGCAGGGGATTAAGCAGGCAGACACGCGCCTTGGAGCATCGAGCTTTCGCTCCTCATGTGCAACTGGTTGTTCTTGTCCACGAGAGACATTCCCCGTGAGAGTGGATGCTCCGCCAACTCACAGATGGAACAGCCGAGGATGCGGGCGACAGACATATGCGGTCGAGGTCAGATGTAATGTTGGGACTGACTAGTTGAACGGAAGGCAAGTTCAGGCGCAGCAGCCTACACAGAGCGTGCATGCCAGGCGTCGTTGAACCCTTGGTTCTTGGGCTTTTGGTTCCTGGACTAGCAGAGACAGGCTGTCCCAACTCTCAAGCCTCGGACGAGGTCACCAGGCACTCAAGAGTAAAGCAACGAGGAGGTCGCAAAAAGACCCTTGAATAGTCACATTTCCAATGCAGCTCCTGGCTTGTGGTGTTGGCGCCTGAACCCCCATGGCCCACGCCAGTATCTGTACGCTATTGTCAAGGTGCTATTGTCAAGGTCAAGTTTGTTGACTCCTTGCGACGTCGGGAGCAATGACGATGATTTGTTTGACAGGTCACTCTGTCTGTCCAAGACCCAATCCGCATACTTCCTGACAGGAGTTGGGCGGCGGTGTTTGGTCAAGTGATGGGCTTCATCAGACGCCATTTGACGCCAATACAAACACAGTACGAGATGCATACAGCGCCTCGTCGGCATGGGCGCCAACATCACCGCCAGAGGCTCAAGCCATCGTCTATTTTCCGCCACGAAGACGCACGACGCCTCAGCATTGAGCATGTCCGGACAACGGTGTATGCAGCCGCGCGTTACGGCGGACGGACAGCTGCGCCCCTGAATCCCGTCCGTCATGGTCCATGACGTTGGGCATGGGTGACACGAGGGTCCCGAGTTCCCGTGAGGAACCTGAAATGCCCAAGTTCGCGATGATACAGCCCACCGCGGCCATGGGTTCAAGGCCCCTCGTCCGGTCGAATATTGATTGTCGGGCTCAGATGAGGTCGCCCAGGGGCACTTGTCAGAAGCCCGGCCTGATGGAGTTCGCTTGTCGACGGGCTCCGGGGGACTACGCTCCCACTTCCGCGAACGTCCAACTGTTCCGACAGCGCGGTACTCCCAATCACACGCTGGGTGGAGCTATCGCAGTGGCCAAATCTGCCTTCCTGGGTTGCCTCGGCCGACTCTCCCGGCAACAGATGAAGAGACGAGCAGCAGCCCGAGCATGGTTGTGATGGAGGTATCAGGTCGGACCATGACGACAATGATACGAGACAGGAAACCGATGGAAATCGCAGGCATGAAGAGATGCTTGCAAGAGATGAGAAGACAATGGCGGTTGAAACGGGGGATCGAGCAATGGCTCGATTGAACCAAACTCCCGGAAACCGGTGTGCATGGTTCGTTGAATGAGCACGCATGATAAATGGCGAGAAGACCAGGTCGAGTGTGCAGATGTCACGTAGGAACAGAGAAATGGCGCGATAACGAGCTGGGCCAAGAAGCACAAGTGGTCGCAATCGGTGATGAGAGGAGCACAGTTCCAACGACCCGGATTGACAGACTGACGATGCATGTCGCAACCGAGCAGGCCAGGAGGAGGTGTGCAGCCAGCAGCCAGCAGCCAGCAGCCAGCTGTTGGTTGTTTGTCGCATCGTCGGCTCCGTTCCTGATGAAGCGAGGGAAAAGCGCAGTCGGTAACTGGGACACTTTGACGATACGGAGCGTCCACCTGAACTCGGACGGGGGTCCGGCGACGCATCCCAATCAAAAACACTCTCTACACCTTGTCACCGGTGAGAGGATTGGGAAGTTGAGAAGAAGACAATGCGAGAAAAAGTTCCCAAGAACCGGGGACAGCTTTAGCCAAACTCCACCCACGATGCCCACCGGCCTGGGCTCAGCCTACTGAGGGCGGACACACTATCCGTATGCTAATTACTGTGTAAAGTGCACCTTGGGCTGGCGGTGCTTGCTCTTGGGAAACCCCCGTGTTCGTCAAGGGTGACGAAGGAGAAGCCAGACGAAAATGGTGCTCCAACGCCGCGACTTGGAGCTCGTTGAACCGTCGAGATCTCCAAACGACAGGCCGGGAGACTGGATACCCTGCCCTGCCACACCCATGATGAGACGACAGTACATAGTAGGCCAGGTCCCCGGCCGCGGATTCGTTCGCGTCGTCTGGACCGCGTTCATTGGCGCGCTCTATCGGCTGCAGCGAGTGACAAAATGATGTGTCGCATCGGTCGAGATACCAACAAGTATCGTGCCTGGTTTGTGGGAAGCTTTGAGTTTACCAGCATCAAAAGCACTCTGGCGAAGCCCGACGAGAAGAGATTACTGCTGCATGGGACGAATATGGGCTGGCAGTGCTCCGGTTCACCTCTACCATAGTATACGGACATGACGCATTCATCACAGAAGGGGCAATGATTATTGTGTGCTCTCCTGCTCCTACAAGTAGAGGCTCACCAGGGGACTTTGACCAACGGCCTTGCTCCCTACAAGTAATTACACGTACGCAGTCGAGAGTGTCCAGCTCGATGGAGACGGCGGACGGGGCCGCTTCCGCGGCTGAACCCCCGGTTGGTGCTAATTACGGAGTATCGGGAGATTGTCGAGACGGTACGGAGTAGAGACAGGGTCAGCTGCCTCGCGCCTCGGAAGACGACAAGAAACAGAAGAAGAAAAGAGACGAGCGGCACATGACGGCGGTTGGCGGCAGCGGCTGTGGGAGAAGGCATCCGCGGCGCAAAAACCAACGTCATGACCTGAGTTGTTGCGCGCCGGAACGCAGGCTCGCCCACACGCTCATTCTCAGGCACGCACGCACGCAAACTGCGATGGGCGGGAGAGAAGATTGCGACTGCTGCCATGTAAGGTAAGACGATGCAGAGCATCTCGAATCTTGGCCTGGGCACCTGTCTTGTCGCAGACGCAGATGCTGCGCCCGGAGAAACGATGGGGGCACAAAAAAAAAAAAAGAAGAAGAAGCAACTACCGGCGCCGCGCGACCTGGCGTTCGTCTAAGCGGCGGGCATCTTGCTACATTGTGCGTCTGCGACGGCATCGCGCATGTCCGTACCGTCGCAGAGGCGCCGAGAGCATGCTTTGGTCAGGTGCTGCTGGGCATCCAGGGTGCTGCACGGCTTGCGGGCCGGACGCTCTTCCGGAACGTTTCCAAGATTACGAGCAAGCCACATGCACACTATGGACCCGTTATTGGGAGTGGGTGAGTGAGTGAGTGAGTAAGAGGGTGGGAGAGTAAGAGAGTGAGAGTGAGAGAGGGAGGGAAACGGACGGTCTGATTTGGAGTGCGGTAAACCCCCACGCTCGACAGCAAACCTGTGAGAGTATGGGTGCGAGTTGTACGAACGACGGGGGGGGGATGCACACCATCTTCTTTGGGACAGGACAGCTGGGTGCAAAAGTTCGCGGTGCTGTAACCCACGAGCATGTCGTATAACGGCCGAAACGCGGGTTGACTCCCACGCTTCCCCCTCTCTCTCCCAAGTCGTGTCGTGTGGTTCGTGTTTGCGACGGTGTGTGGTATGCGCCTCTCTTTGCGTGACTTAAGGTGTTTATCGATTTGTCGGTGAGTGAGCTGAGAACCGCGCATGCAGACGCATCGACCCGAGCGATGGCGTTGCGATGGACGGACAGAGGTGCTTCCATCTCTCCTTCGAGAAGCATATCGCGACAAGGGGAGCGCGGTTGGGCTGCCGCAGCTTGCGAGGGGTGGTGGACTATTGCCGGCTTACGGAGGAGTAACACACGGGGAAATAGGGGCGATGGGTTCAGGTGTGATGTGATGAATGCTACCTTGTTCAGTCTATTCGGCTTGCTGACGGTGCAGCGTGGGACGACATTTCAGCAGAGTTTGACTGGGAATTCACTGTTGATTCTAAGCTCATTTGGACACCATGTGGATGATGCTGATGAGTTGGTAGCATCGTGGGCCCGGTGAGGCGTGGACTTCCAACCCTGCAGACGCCGTAGCATTTACCGCCCCTTGTCCAATGGAGCATTCAAGCTTGTCAGATACGGATGGCAGAGTGAGAGAGGATAAAAAGAAGCGTGTTTCAGGAAACGCTGAATGACCCGTTGATTTTTTTCCGGGTTGGTTTATTCATTATTTTTCGGCTTTTTTTTTCAAGGTAGGACGCGAGGGTGACAATGGGCGGTGGGAGAATGGGCAATTTGGCATGGTGATCTCGCATGTCATTTACCGCTGGCCCGGGATCCTCGCTGCTTCGTGGTCTGTTGTGCGACGAGACGTGCTGTATTTTTGGTTCCCATACGGCCTGCGCCGGCGATCTGGCGGGACGTGGGCGGACGTGGGGGGAGTATCTGACAGAGAGTTGGATGCAAACGAGGAGCAGAATCGCATTGCATTGGCACGGTATAGTGGATTGTGACTGATGCGGATCGCCGGTGGTGAGATTTCGAATCGGAAACTTCGAGGCAGGGGGTAGGGGGCTCTACTATTGTTTGGGGAGATGAGCCGTGTCTGTGAGGATGACGAGTATCGCTGGATGATGAGGCATTGTTCAGGTGATTTGGTTCCCCGTGGGCGATGGGCGTTTCTCTCGGTGGTTTGGAGTTTGGAGTTTGGAACGCCCTGGTGGGCGGATGAGCTTCCCCGGACCAAGGGGGGAGGGAATGGGAGTGTGGGGTTTGGCTGGGCAAACCCCGGAGACAGACGGTGAGGTATGTATGGTACAGAGACAGACAGGGCCTTTGATGGGCGTGACGTGACGTATGGCGAGTCGGCGATCTGGTTCTCGGTGCAAAACCTCCTGGGTGAGAAGATGGGAGATGTGATGTGATGTGTGGTGAGGCAGGCTTCTTTTGGAGACGAGACTGCTGGGGTGGCGGATCGTCCGCCCGCCTGCCGACTGCCACTCTCCGGAGACGGACGAGCCCGCGATGGCCCCTTTGGGTACCTTAGTGGTGGTGTTTTGGGGTGAGTGAACTGGTGACGTTGTTCAGCCATGTTTTTGGTGTTTGCTTTTCCCCCCCCTCTTCTCGATCTCGAGTTTTGGGGCGTGGGAGCCAAGGCTGGGGAGAAGGGGAACTGGGGAAGAGCATCCGCGGACGGGCCGTGGTTGGCGCCATATTAATTACTACATATGGGCTTGGACGACTGATCGATGCGCCGCCTCGCATACTAATGGAGGACCATGTTGAGGTTTGGGTGCATGTACGGAGTACGGGGCATTCCAGGCGGTGAGGCCTATACAGTAGACGCCGTCACGGGAAATGACATCAGCACTTTTGTCGTATACACAAACAGAGTCTACAATAGTTCTATACCATGTCATTGGGATCGACGTCTTGTTGGCTGTGCGGACGTAACCGTAGGGGGTTTTCCTGCAGCTGGACGCTCGACTGCTGCTCGGAGACGTGCAGCTCCCTCGAAACACGAGGACGAGTGAGCCTGTGGCTCTCGTCTTGGAGGAAGCGTGGGATGGCTGTTTATTGTTGGGGAGCATCCAGTCTGCATTGGGCAGACGGGTGGTGGTTGTACGTCGCATCTGGATGTCGGTCTGCAGGTCCTGCGTGCGTAGGGAGTCCCGGATGACGGCAGCCGGAGCAGTTTGACAGGGTATCGGCACCCTGTAAACAGAATGTAAACAGCAACATGCATATTCAGGTGTGTGTGAGGTACTATGTATGCAAAGGCGTCTCCGGGAGTGTGGATGGGTGGGCGGCCGGACCTGCGACCGCTCAGCTCAGCTCATGCTCCGCCGCGCATGTCCCGTTTGTGTAGATAGTTGATAGTAGACATGGTAGATGTTCGTGAGAGAGACGAGAGAAGAGTTGCGCTGGCGGAAAGGTGAGAGGTGGGGGTTCTCATTCAGCGATTCTTGTTCGGCGTTTCGTTCACCCTTTCTTGTTCTGCATTGTGGCACAGAGACAGGAGAGAGTTTCTAAAAGAGGTCATCTGTCGAAAGCCATGTCTGCAAGTTGTGGGTAATGGCGTCGGCGATGATGGATCACGGCTGCAACTCAACGGGCGGGCTGGCTGGCTGGCTGGCTGACGGGAGACGTACGGGAAAACGTCAATTCGAGTCAGTCAGGCCAGCCACCGAGTTTTGTTTGTTTGCTCGGCGTGGACACACATCTGTCCATCTGTCTCGATGCTCATCGCCGTGATGTTGTAGTACAAGCAGGTCTGGGGGTAGAGTCGTGTCTCGTGTAACTCGTCAAGAGACAGAGGTTAAAGCTGAGATGTGCCGGTAATATCAGACCTTGTTCCGGCGGTTTGAGTGCAGAGACGGTGTTTCTGATGATCAGGATTCTCAAGCCGCATCTTTTTTGCTTTTTTAAAAACCGATGTTGCCTCGTGATGCTTCTTGCAGCGGCGACGATTCACAACCTCTACTCTCTCTTCGGCCGTGTCTCATGCCTAAACGGCGTAACACATCATCCACTCTCTGGCTCGTTATCATCAGGTATCGTACCAATTGTGTCGGTTACCAGCAGTCGAAGGATAGACAGTGCGTTACCTACCCAGCCAGTGGGCTCGTCCAACATCTTCTTGCATCATTTACTGATGCTTACTTAATTACCTAGCATGAACTACTGGTGCGACTATTGCTTCCCAGGTTCCTTACCTCGTCTTCGCGCGGCTCAGCTCTGGTTGATGCGAGACGGCTGACGAACGACACCCTTAGGCGCTGCGGGGAACCAGCCGTTGCGATCGATGCGTGGCTGACGGCCAGTCTAGACCATTGATTACCATTGGGCGGTTGTCGTCCCTGTTTAATGTGGTGGTGAGGAATTCAGACACCATTCTAGCATGGACTACGACAATGCTCGGCAGTCACATGTTGAAGGCTTCAACAGCTCGTCAGTTCACTCACAGCGGTCTTTGACACATGCACAATGTTCAACTTCACAAGCCGATTTCGACCTCTTCGCCGCACGAGGTCGACATCGGCGAGCCAACAGTATTACTCTTCCCCAGGAATCGGATCTAGCAGTGGTCACGGCGCCACGGCTCTAGGCCAGCTCTCAATCTGGGTGGCGCCTCTTCGCCCTGGTGATCTGCGCAGCTGAGAGCCGGGCCCCGGAGCTCTTGATCACCAATCACCCGGCCCTGTCCTACTGTAAGGTACGTGGAGGGAAAGCCACGCGATGCTGGCGTGGTGTGCCTCGTAGAACGAGTAGCCGTTCAGGTCCGCGAGGAGGAGGGGGGGGGGGAGCTCGAGGTGGGATCTGGCATGGCCGGAAATGGCGTCAACGTCAGTTTCATGCTGTCGAGCGCGACGGATCCAAGTTAGCGTCGTGTCCATGATGCTTGCTCCGGTTATCGCGTCCCGATTGAAACGGGTGTGTATGAGAGCGCGCGAGTGTGTGAGGTGAGGTGGGCTGAGGAGAAGAATTCGATTATTTTTCGCGCACGCCCAGGGATACAGAATATGCAGAATATTCCGATTAAAAGATACTCCAATTAAGTCCTAAATCAAAACAGTCTGGCAAATGTAGATGTAGCCACAGAATAAGCATGAGCACACAATCTCACAAGTGATCCAGCTGTATTCGTACAAGTGTGTCCGTGGAGTGAACCACACCAGAGGGCGTGAAACATGAGACTGGAAAATACCAGCTGGGAGACACGGCTGGATCATTCTTTGCGCCGAACTTGCTTTTTCCTATTCCTCTCGCGCCTCTTGCCATGGGCACTTGCGAAGCAATCCTCGCGGAAGCGCTCCCGAATCGCTCCCGTCCACTCCTCATCTCAGCGCCGGAATCCGTTCCCCGGACGGGAGACGGCCTGCCAGGGCGTGGCCGAGCACCCCTGCCGTGCGTGGTGCGCGGTATTGCTGAGACAGGCTTACAGGTCACATTTCTCGGCCGGAACACAAGAGAGTGTGTGAGAGGCGGTCGAGTTTGTTAGGGGTTCTGCTCTTCTCAGTCAGGCTGGATCTGAAGGGTCGTGTCAGGGAACGCCTCTTGCGTCGTCGGGCAGCCAGCCAGCCAGCAGGGAAGGGATTCGTGGTATGAGAGAGAAGGGCGCCAGTCAGAGTGGTGCCCACATGCGCTCGAGTTCCGTGTCGAGCTGGCCGCAGCAGCAGCAGCAGCAGCAGCAGCAGCGATGGCATCGTAGGCGGGAGGCTCGATTCGGACTCTGCGTGTTTACGATTTCCCGCGATGCGCGAGGCTGCCGGCGAGGGCCGTGAATCTCGTCACCTATCACCTGTCACTTTTGCGCCCAATGCCTGTTGATTTCTTTTACACTACTGTCCCCGGCGCAGAAACGGCAGAATCGCACCCGCGGAAGTCGGAACGCAACGCGCTGGGTGGGATGGAGGAGGGGCCAGAGGGATCCATCCGTCAGCCGAAATGGTCAGCTCAAATGCTTCGTGTTGAGGTTTGCTTGTTGGTTCGTTCGCGACCTGAACCCGCAAGGGATATCGAGAGAATGTCTAGCCCCATCCCGCCATCGAGATCCAATAGGGAGCCCCGTCATCATCCTGTGTTGGGTACGGAGTAGTATACTATGTAGAGCCTCCCGCCGGATGGCACATGGTGAGGGAACTTTCACATGCAGTTCGAGAGCCTCCTCTTCCTCCTCCCCCCCCCCTTCCCAGGTCAGTTGACCATAACTAGGAATTTGACATGACGGAGGGGTAAATGATGCGTCCCAGAAATGCCACTGCTCTGCCTGCCCGTCGTGTCTCGCGCTATCCCAAGACACCAGGAAGAGCTTCCCCGGGCTGGGCGGGCGGTTTGGGAAATCTTCGCAATGTGCTGGGACGCGGGGCAGAGAGAGAGAGAGACTACGACTCAGATTGGACCCCGGACAGTCGCGGTCGAGGGCTGGCCACACCGCGTCCGGGGTGTTGGGTTTCTGCTGGTCGCATCAGATCGCGCGCATCTGGAGATGCCGGATCGCGACAGTGCATCGCGCGGGACATTGTCTGAAAGGGGGCCGTCGCATATCGCGGGCATGCGGTCGGCTGCGCTTCTTTTTTTGCAGTTTGAGTCCCAAGCAGAGTTTTTATTGTATCCCTGTTTTTCGACAGGCGCAGTGACTCCGATAGAGAAGGCAGAGAGAGAGAGAGAGAGAGGGAGAGAGAGGGAGAGAGAGAGAGAGTCATACGATGTCACGATGGCGTCTCCATCAGCAGGAAGCCAGGATGCGACTGGCGAACGGTCTAGACGAAGCAGCCTTGTCCGCCAAACGTCCGGAGGGCCCGTTGCGCACCAGTCACAGCCCACGCAGGGTCAGACGCAGACGCAGACGGGAGAAACCGCTTGACGAGGGGGCAAGGCAGTGGAGAAGGAGGAGGAGGCATACGGCGAGAGTCCGGACGCTGGTCCGGAACCCGGACTGCCATTTCACAGTCGGGCAATAACAGAGCGCCATGTAAGTGTAAGCCGTGCTATAAACGTACTAATTACCTATCATCTGTCCATCCATCCACAAGCATGTAAGCCGGTTCCTGAGGTGGCCTCCCCCTGTGACGCAGGGAAGCAAATCTAGCCTCGTTCTTGTCTAGAGGTTTGCTGTGTTGCGGGCGATGCAAACATTCCGCGTACCCTCAGTCTGCGCCGATTCAATTCGAGGTCCTCTTGGGTGGGATGGGTTCTAATCAGTTTGTGTTTGCTCGACATGGCTGTGGTATTTCTCCGCCTCGGACTGGGTTCCGGAGTATCTCGTCCAGAGACACATCGTGATAGTGAACAAGACCGCTTCCAGACTTCCTGGACCCCAGTACTCCGTGGACAACAGTCGACGACTACCGCATTTTGATATCACGCCCCTATCCACAGGCGGCGGCGCTACATATCCATTTTCTATTTTTTTTTATTCACGATTGCACTAGAGGCACGCCGCAGCCTGGCAGTTGAGGAGGCCATCGTGGAGAGCATTCCCCAGTTCCTTTTACCCTCCCCTCACGCAGTCGGTTGTCGCACCTGCAATTCCGCATTTTGCCCGTCGACAATCTCACCATCCACGTGAGGAGTCGTAGAGGCACGAGATCTCGGTGTTGCCACAAAACGGCCGTCGTGTCCCCGGACGGAGGCAGATCGCTTGCACCACGGTGGCAAAGTAGAACCAAAAACCCCATTCTATGTAAAGAATGACCTCCACTATTACAATTCACCCCTCCCCGGCCGAGACGCCAGCTGCTACAGCACCTCGGTGAAGCTACGAGAAGCTGGTGATGTGCAGCGTCGGCATGGAGGATCAGAGCCAGCGTGACCTCTCGGCTGAAGGGACAGCAGCTTCTGAGGGACTTGGGGGTGAAACGTCGCGAGGAGCAGACGATCACTTTCCTTTGGGGTATCTCACGTCCACTGGACCCTGAAATGTACGTTGCGCGAGGGCGCATGATCAGCGTGCGGTCCCTTGCCCTTGATGGACCTCGGGGAGGAGAAAGGAGGAGGAGGCGACGAGAGATCGTCTGGGGGAATAGATGCTTCGGGGCAAAAGTGAACCACAGATCTTCACAAGACCCCTTTTTTGTTCGCCATCTGCTGCTGACCGAGACGGAGGGCATCTCGACCTTCCACATTCGCATGTGCCACCCATCAACTCAAACACGCGATGCTCCTTCTTCCAAGCTGCTGCCGAGTTGCAAGCCAAAGGTGCCCCTCAGGTGAGCGCTGGTCGGTCCATTTGGCGCCGGCTCTCGACGGACGCGGTCCAGCCAGCGTGACATTCTGCAGCCCTGTTCGCCCGTCACGCGGCGGAGAGGGTTTCCTCCACCAGTCGGCTCCGGTGGCTACATCCGTCGGGTAAAAGGAGCTGCTTGTCGGCCACATGGGGCTATTCCCCCAGGCACCGTTTCTCGTCTCTGTTGATGTCGGTGGTCCTGTTGCGACCCTACCAGAGCGCTAAGAATGGAACGGTTTGCTGCAAGAAGGGTCCTGGATTTGCTTCCTTTGCGTCTTCTGGTGGTAGACTTCGTACGGGTACTCTGTGATTACAGCGGAAGAGAAAGAAGTCTGCGGATGACTTGACAGGACCCTTGAAGGTCTATCGCAGCAGGGACCTTCTCGGCCGGCTTCCGTTTCGCGTGCTCCTCTCGCCGGTGCCTCGTGTCTCCCGAACGGAGCGAGGCTTCTGGGCCAGCTGGCGAACAAACCCCACCGTGTTCGTGACCAGATCACATCCCAACGCATTTCCGTAGACTATTTTACCTTTAACCCCCTGCTTCCAAATCTCACACCAAGTAAATATATCCCGCAGACGAGGGATTTGGCCGAGAATCTTCACGTCTGCCGAAGCAAATCACGTCGTCGGCTTTTGTACGCTGCGTCCCAACTTGCTAGAGAGTTCTGCTGCCCTTGACTGCGTAAGCAAATAGAGGATGGGTAAAAGGGGAATAAAGCCCGCAAAAAGCGGAGATTATCGCGGAGCATGCTCCTGGTGCCTCTCCTCCTCCCCCCTCCTCTTCCTCCTCCAACATTTCCCTCGTGGCAGCCCGACGACGAGGTAGAGCAAAACACTCCGTGGGCGACCCCCTCTAGAAGCCTGAAGCCTGAAGCCTGAAGCATCACTTTGGCCCTGTCCTGTCCCCATCCCACGCCCGAACAAACCCGAAGACTGGTGGAGATGGCTGAGGGGGTGGGAAATACGGAGCCATACGGATACTGGACCCAACTAAAATCTGGGAGGTGGCAGGCCTACGTCTAGGCCTCTTGGGCAACAGTGGCCGAGACCACGGACCCCGCAGACCGAAGTTATTCCAGCTTGGAGAGTTGCCTTGGCCTTGAATCCCTCTCCTCCTCGTTGCCGCGCTTGTGAAGACGCGCGTGTGACATGGGCATCTCATTAGTCGGGGGGAGGGAGTGCCAAAGATCCAAGGTTCTGTTACGAGACTGGTACCATGGTATTACTCTTTGCTTCGTGACTTCGTAAAAGAGGGCCTGTGGCCTTGGAGATTTTGTTTCGACAGGTGGGTTTACGGGCCATGTGAGTTCACCCAGCTTGCCAATACGGATACACGTTTCCCTTCTTACGTATCCTCACGCCTCCTCACGCCTCTGACCAGGTTCAAGTCTCGAGGTTTTCTTGGAGAAAGAGGAGAACCCAGCACCTTTTCTTTAATACATGGTATCTACTGCAAGTTTGATATTATACCCCGTATACAAGTGGTGTACTATACATCGTCTCCGCTCACCACCACCGCAGTTGCACCGAGAAAAAACCTGACGTTCCATCGTGGAGGACGTCTTTTTCTCTTGCGTGGTCTCGTGTAGCCCTATCCACATCGTCGGGTCTCGCAACTGAGGAGGAATGCTCGGCACAACGAGACTGAAGAAACCACTCTACTCCGTACTCGTCTACTACTCTGTAATTACTTGTATGCGTGTATGCAATGCAGCAGAATCCGCATCGAGAATCCCCCATCGCTGGGGCGTCCGACTCTGAATCCACACTCGCGTTCCGTCACACCAGATCGTGTCGCTTGCCCGCGGCGTCGATGATACGTTGCGACGTGCAAGTCTGTTGTCATTCAGGCCCTGTCCCATCCGGTCGGGTCTCCCCTTCACTTCGGAACGTCCTCCGTAACGGAACGGCCATGTTGCATCCGGCTTTGGATGCTGCTGTTGCCATTGCGCTGCGTCCTACCTAGACGTGAAGAATCCAACTTGGTCTTTCTTTCAGGTCCACCTCGCATCCCGTTTCGGTCCTGGTGGTTTGAAGCTCTGCCGAAGCAAGCAACTGGAAGCGTCGTGACGGAACGATTCGGTTGGTGTGGTTCACGATCGAAGAAACCTGGCAGAAACGAAGTCCCTGATCTGCACGCCTGGGAGAAGAGGTTCCATCCTGGAAGAGCTGTTCGTTTCGTTTTACGTACCATTACAACACCTCGAGCCGGGATCCAAGTTGGCAGAGTTCAGGGTGCACACACTCTCTCATAGCTTGGTACTCAACACCCACACTCACTCACACTCGCAGCTCTCCCACGCGCCCATCCACACCTCCACCATGACCGTCGCATCTCGGCGTCGATTTCTCCATTTCTCAGGGTCTGCCCGTCCTTTGCTTCCCGGATTTCTCTCTCGTCTGATGTGCTCTGCCTTGCTTCTCGCCAACCTCACGACCCCGACAGCGACGACCAGGTCTCCCGGATGAACGTTTTCACCACACATGATGCCAAGGATTGTAATTCCAACCACCTGTGACGCCTGAGATTCCTCCATACGGCCCCGAGTTCCCGAAACCAACGGACAGAATACCGAACTTGGTCCACCATCCAAAAGTCCACCCACACTCGCCAAGCCTCACTCTCCGCATTTTGAAGCTTCCAATGTCCGATACGCAGTTCGCTTTTTACCGTGTAGTATACTTCGCGGGGCCGCAAAACGTGGTCCCTCCACCGAGTTTCCCCAGACTTCGTTCTCGTAATGGGCTGACGCCATTCAAGTGCACACACACATACCTAAGGTACGCACGCTTGCACGCGCACGGCATTGAAATGCCCTCGCTCCACGGGGTGCCATCGGCTTCTGCCAATCCTCGGCCAACTTCCAGGCGGCAAACCGAGGGAGGGCCGGATGACGACTTGCCGTCGTCCCGCCGCATCTTCTGTCATCCGACTGCCTATTCGCAACTCTGGGATTGGCAAACGACGAGGTACATCGTGCACAGCTTGGGGCCATGATCCCGGGACGTGGAGGCCCAAACGGTGGGTGTAAACGGAGAGAAATTGTATTTTTTCTTGTCTTTTTCTTTTTTTTTCTTTAACAAAAATTAAATTAAATTGTTTTCTTGGTTCAATTCTTGGTTCAATTCTTGGTTCAGTAGACTAGCTTGACGATGGTGTCTTCCCGTCTTTTGTTCCCGCCGCCCAGGAGGCTAATTGCAGAAACACATCCCGTCCGTCGTTTGTCCTCATGACCTCAATCCACAACCCCAACTTGGATGGACGGGAACGAATCCGTTTGCGGACGGAACTGGAAAAGAGATGGCATGCCTTGGGTTCCGGCAGCGACGGTCACACATACATTCATCCCTCCAACTTCCAACATGACTGGTTTCTTTGGGAAGAAACGACCCCTAGAATCTGCAGCACCATTCACACATGCATACACTCAACGAGGCCGAACACAAGTTGCTGCTCCCTTCCCGGCAACAATAAACCCCTGGGGCATCTGAATAGAGTAAACAAATCCCCCAAATAGATGCAACGGGGATGGGCAGATGGGTGTCGTTGAGCAAAAGATGTGGCAGTGAATAAAGCCACCTCTTGCCTCTCCCCCGGGTTGTCTGTCATTGAACATGATCCGGCCGAGCCTCCTGAGGGCCGCGTCCTTTGTACTCGGCTGCGCCAGGCTTCGACATCGCATTGTTGCGACTCTGCTACTTGTTGTTCTGTCGGCGTCGTGAATTTTCCAGATTCGGTCTCTCGTCTTACTGCGACGCACACCTGATCTGCCCTGCAGCATCCTCATCCTCATCAGCCCTGGGACGACTCGTCTCGTTTGTCAGTCGCTAAATCAGGTCTTTCCGTTCTGCCTTGCGCTGATACTGCGATAGGACGTTGCCGTCTGACAAACGGTGCGGCATGCGGTTGCAGTCGTACACTCAACAATAGAATAGGACCAGTTGTCAGGTCTCACACGCTCAACCCCACGCTCTCCCATTCCGTCTCGTTCACGAATACCTAGCCGCATCTGGTGTATTTCTAGGAAGGGGGTATGTATTTCCTGAGCTTCAAGTGGCACCGAAATCAGTAGTTTTATCCCGTATCCCGTGTCGAAAAGTCCCCATCACGCGGGGGGGGGACGGCAAGCGTGAACGGCGCAAAAGACAGACGGCGCGGTGCCGAGGAGCGGGAAGAGAGGTTGAGAAATCGTGGCGGTACTTGTTTGTTTTGTAATTCTCCCTGTCATTCTCACGGATCCTTTGCTTGCTTCCCCGCGCCTCTTTGAGGTGTCTCTGATGATGCACTATCCGCATCACGGCTGACCAGCGCCACCCTAGACCGGACTCTTCCTCCCCCCTTCAAGAACGGCATTCCCATTCCCCATGGAAATCAAAGAGAAACGGGCATCGAATGCGGTCGTATGTTTTCGGCATTTTTTTCCCCCGGGGTCTTCTGCCACGCCTGCGCGCTTGTCTCTCCAACGGCTCGTCCGGCGCCCCAGGTTGGCAGACTTCTGGTCCGGGGCTATCTGGCACTAGGCGTCGTTCACGAAGCCCCGAGTGACCAACCCCCCCCCCTCTTTTTGTTCTTTGGTTCGCGACCCGGACGGGAAGGGGAAAAGGGCCTTTTGTTGGATGCTGAGCAGGTTCGCGGGTTCTGCTGACGAGGGCGCCTGGATTCACACTTGCCCCAGGGGGTCATGCGAGTGTATCCCGCCGATGGGACTTGGCCGCCGCCGGAACCACTTGGCGTCCGCTGCGGAAGAGAGTCATGGACCCCCGAGATGCGGTGAGAATGTGTTCACTCTGATCGTAGACCCTGTGGTCTGCTACTGCAGGAACTGCGGCGCCAAACGGCATGTGAAGCGCCGCCGCCACGATGCCGTATCAGGGGTCCTTGGACATGAGGGCATCGTCACGAGCTGCCCGGTGGGCAGTGTTTATCGGAACAGGTGTTGTGGGACGTTCATGAGCAACGGGTCGTCGGACTCGGGACTTCTGTATGCCTCGGCATCTTGTCTCTTGCAAATGCACGTTGAGGAGCTGGCCAGTCGTCTCCCCACGAGCCCTCGAGCAGCCCAGCTGAGTCACCGGCACCCAGCAGCCTTGCTGACTCGTCCAGGTACGCAACCCGTCCGTCATCAATGGTTAATCAACATCACGGGTGCCTTCGGGGCAGACGATGGGGGCTTCGAGGTGTAGTAGGGCTGGGGACGGGCCGCGGCGGTTACGTTGAGGTGAGGGGAGCAGCGTGTGTCAGCACAGCGTGACATTTGGCCCCCCCCAGAGATGGCGCGCCTTGTCCTGCGGCTGCCGAGGAAGTCATCTTTTCACGAGTATGGGGTGGGATTGATGCGTTGGCAGATCCGCCGCGGCTGAGTCTGACCGAGGTTTCTGCGGGGGGGGCTTGTCAGATGAGCTGAGCGCGGGGATGGCGCCGCGGCCGTGAGTTCTTTTTGTTTTTTACTCTGGAAGGGGACGGGAGGTATGACGAATGTCACCTTATTTGGAATCTGGATGATGCGTTGCATCTGGTAGCGAAGAAGATAGTTCACGGGATGAGGGCATTCAGGCAGACGACCCCATTCAGTAGATATTTCCGGTGCTCCGACGTAGTCGCCGTGGCAGTGATGCTGTTGCGCTTGATGTCTTGCCCCCACGAGCCGGTGAAAGACTTGGCCGGCTCGTCGGCTGCTCATGAAGGTCAATATAGTGCCAACTGCGATCATCTCTAGGATCTGATAGCGAGCGCACACACGTCTGCGCATATGAGGTGGAACGATCCGAGATGTGGCGTGCTGCCTGGATCCTGCCGAGGCAGCTCGGGCATTCAGTCAGCCATCTGCTGACTTTCTGGTTCTGGTGGTCAGACGTTGGTCGATGTGAGCATTGCCGGCGAGGGAGTGGAGAGCTTCGCGTGCGACACCGGTGAAGGATCAATGGGAGTGCATCCGCAGCGCCGATAGCTGGCGTGTGCAGTGGAAAGAAGGTGGTCATGAGCGAAGATTGTCCCGGAGACGATACGGACTCCGGCCGGTGTGGATCCCGGCCCCGACCGGGGCATCCGAGTGTGGACTTCGGGGCTCCGGTGAGTCGTCTCTTGTCACTCTTGTACGTCTATTGGCTATTACATACTCAAACTGGAGATACAATATAGATCACAAGCAAGGACACATGCAGATCTGAAGTAGTCCTTGCTCACGAACAGGTACTTGGCAAAAGACTCACTTCCAAGGCCTTTGGTTGTGTTTCTTCGGGAAGCCCGGTCGATAGCGTAGGTGATTCATGACGCACACTTGATTGCAACAAAATACGTAAGTATTTGATGACAATATCTGATATCGCCACCAGCTGTGCTTCGGGCTCACCAACCGACTGATTGGTGACTGATCAAATAGTAAGCAGGCCGGATGCTTCTTGCGCAGACCATACCATACACACCGCCACTCCTCAGTTCGATCCGCCATGATCCTTGACATTTAATAAACTTGTCAACTCAGAGACGTCATAAGAGAGCTGGCGGCTGGCGGTCAGGGCTGAGACCTAACAACGAAGCACCAGGGGCGTGGTGTAACAAGACGACTTTGCGATCGGTCAGATACGATGACTGCGATGCCGGGTACGCTGCCATTGGTTTCCTCGCGAGGTCATCTTGATGTACGAGCTTCAGGGCCTGGAACTTTGCCCTGAACGGCAGATGCAAGTAGCCGCTCGACGGTCACAGAGCCCAGAATCTCACGTGTCACCACGAACGGGGAGCACACGGTAAGAGCACATCGCACAGTATCCGATCCAGCAAGGCTCAAGAGATGAACTACACGAGCTGCCCATTGCAGGTTGACCTCAACTCTGGAGGACGCGACTACGAAATCTGAGCGCAAGAAACGCAGCGACTCCACGGCGGTGGGGGGGAAAGGCCTGACTGCCACAAAACCCGGGGATGGGTATCACGACCGCACACCTTGACCGACGTATGCCTCCGCCGGGACCGTGTACGTGTGCTTCACAGCTCACGGAGGATCTCCCAGGCAGCCAGCCATTTGCCATCTCACGATGCGCAAAAAACTGGATTTTCAGGTCATGTGGTCGAGTTTGTGCGATCAAGTCAATTACGAATGTCTCATACCTGCGGTTCCAGAACACGTCTTTCCCCTGGAACTTCCTTCGCGTCTTCCTTCCTGTCGATTCTTCACTTAAAGCAAGTTTTCACAGGGATACGGCCAAACCGAGACAGCCAGAGGTCGTGCTGTCAATATGCGTGGCAGGACGTCTGGAAAGGAGGGGGAGAGACCACGCCGCGTACGCACGCCACAGGAGCTATAGAGACCACAGGATCCATGGGGAAGGACGAAACGTCCCCTCTATACGAGGCTTCGGCACCTCCTTCCCGGGTGTCACGACGCCGGCCACCATGGACGAGCTGGGAAGCGATCGCGCGGCCCGGCGCATCTTGCAGCCAGCGGAGGCCGCAACCCGAGCCGAGCGGGGGGGCCGCCCCAAGAGCAGGCGGGTAACGCTACGGTAGTACGGGGGGGTCAGCGTCGGAGGGAATGTGGGATCCGTCGCTCAGCAGGACGCGGTTGTGCGCCCGCGGGTGGTAATCTGTGTCCCGTCGACCCCCCTCGAACGGGGCTAGTTTGGCCCGTATAGCGCGTGGGGTGGTGATACCATACGATACTCGGTCCGTTGGTCACGTCTCACGGCGCGCGGCGAGCAGGGAGTGGGAAGTCAGCATCCCGTGGGGAAGTAGGCAATACGGGTGCAAGGAGTAGCTGGGGAGCTGGATGTGGGTATCACGACTGGGTCAGACTTGGGCCTGTTCTGGGTCCGAGTCGCACTGGAGGATTGATGAGCGCGGTCAGTTGGCCTTTCCTGCGCAGGCCTTTGTGCGAGGGTCGAGGTAGATGGGCTTTTCCGTGAGCACTGAGGAGGGTGAAGGTTCTCGGATGGATGTCCAAAACGAAAGAGGCACTGTACGCCGGCGGAGGTCTCGGACTCTGTTTGAATCACCCGAATGAGCCTGAAGTCGATACCAAACGGAGGCGTGTGTAGATGGGAGAGGAGCAGGTGAACAAATGACCCGTGAGAACGACGCCCGCCACTTGACAGGGTTGTTGAGTACGACTGCCCCTTTCCCGCCTACTTGGACCTGATCTACGTCTACGAGGGCCCCCAAGATCACCGTAATATCATGGGATGCGGCTATAGACTAGTGGGGGGGAGGGTATCAGGCGTGGCCCAAGTCGACCGAAGCTCAAGGACGCCAAGGCTCGGTGTGTTGGTCACCTATATCCCGTCCGGGAACTCGGCCCACGCGCCTTGACCGTGGTAGGAATGGGACTGATCAAGTTGAACATCGTCCCAAGTAGCAGTCAATATCCGTCTGTCAAGTAGGCTCATCTCCCATACCAGGTACTCATAGGACCGTATGGAGATCAGGCCTATTCAGCGAAGCGAGGGATACCGAGCAAGCAGCCAAGGACCGGTCGAATCCTTACCTTGGTAGTCCAAAAGAGCTGATGATACCTCCACGCCGAGTTGAAGAAGCCCGCCATGTACCCCAGATTCCCCGGAAATGCATCACCGGAACGGTTAGAACGCGGCATGGTGCGATCCCTCCACCAGCGAAAGCTCCATCCGTCGGTGCTATAACTAATATTTTTTTATCTTTGCTTTTTCTTTAAAAAATCTTATTCCTACTGCACGTCTCAGAGATATTCACCTACCTGATGATCCCATAAAATGATGCCACCCTCCAAGCACCGCAATGCTGAGGCTTTGGTTCAAATCCCCTTATATCGACACCCTCACCTCAGTGCCATCACTGCATCGATATCCATCCCGTCCCACGGAGCCGGTACCAGGAAACCGAAACCAGGCCAAGCCCAATCGCAGCGAGAATATGCCCTCTCATGACCCCCAAAGTCCCAAGACGACAGGGATCGTGCAGGATTTCTTCACCGGTATGTACCGATTCGGGAGGCCGCGTCGTTTAGGCTAAAGGCGTCGGATAAAACATGGCCGTCCTCACCGCTCAAGGAGAGAGATATTGCTGATAATAATGCCCCCAATCTCCCCTGTGGCCGTCCGGCACTCCGACACTGATGATGGAAAATTGGTCCTCCGATGTGTAAAAGGCCGCTGTGCATGTGCTGTGCGTCGGCGGCGAAGCCATGCGAGATGTGCCCTGTTTCGTGGGATGAAGGGCAATGCAGACTCTTGGACACGACATCCCGCGTGCCGTCATCCTTCAAGGCGGTGAGTCTCGTCCAAGTTATGCTGATGCAGAATCTGTAAAGACCAGAGTGCTTGGGTCGTGACGGACGACAGCCCCATGGTGAGCGATTTGCTGGACGATCGATGGGCGGTTTGTGTTATTCATCCGAGGAAGCGCATCCTCCGTGGTCACGGACTATGTTTTTAGAGAAACGCGACGGTCAGACGTGCATGTAGGCGAAGTAATAACAGCACCGGGCCGGCAAAAGCTCACCACGTGGATTACTTTAATAAAAGCGTCTGCATCGAATGGCATCACGCCTCTTCGAGAAGACCCAAAGTTGCGACCCAAGTGCGTTTGAAACTACCACACCCAACCAAAGGCTCCTGTCTCCTTTGGGGCCAACGCAGAGACGACGTGCAGAATGGGGGGGGATCTGCTGTAAGGGGTCTGGTGACGATATTGCCTCGGCGGGCGTCTGGGGAAGGGCCGCGGCGATGGAACACGCCCCCTCCCCCCCTGTCATGGGCGGCAACGATGATGATGTGTCCACGGTCTTCCTCATACGCGGGGCGGAGTATCGGGACGGGCAGTGAGACATCAGGGGATTGTCTTTCTGGTTGGGATTCGCGGCTGGAAAGGGTATCAAGTTGATGACGCTTCGCAAGGGCACAGTTCCCAAACTTGATCGTGTGATGAGGTTCGTCGTCGCAGGCTGAGGCCCAATGTCACCACCTCCGCCACGCTGAGGGCTGGAGTAAGCGAGCTGCGAGGTCGTGAACGGCCAATCCGATGTCTTGGCCCCTGGCAGCGTGGCTCAAACCCCCTTCCTCTGCCAAAGCATCGCCGATGTGGAGCTTCCTACTGGCAAAAAAAGGTGAAGATCACTAACCGTTCTTGTAAGATGTGTCGTTACGTGACTCCTGGATCGACGAATCGCCGCGATGGCTCGGTTGTTCCCCTGGGACGGCGAGATCTGCGGTACTGGGGCAGAATTACATCTTGAAAACAGCAACTTGTCACCAAGAAACTGTGAGAATGGAGTCCATCTGGGGTCAGGATGGGATAAATCATCTGACCAGACAAGAAATATCGCTGACACGCCACGTCGGACATCGACATGCCATTGACCCTGATGACGCGTCCCAGCCTGGCCAGTGGAAGAGAGCGAACATTGGCGATTGAGTGGTCACGTACGAGTCCTTCTTTGCGAGAGCCTTCTTTGAGTAACTTCCAGTCTTGGTCAAGCTTGAGAGGACTTGCGATATGTGTGTCAATGGAGAAAACCCAGGGCTGCTCCGATTATTCGCCATGGGAGCTTCTCATCAAGTTTGGGTTCTTCAACCATTGAACGCAATTATTTGCTGCTCCTTAGTGTAATACGGTCACTACCAAAGATATGTGCGTGTTTACCGAAGAATAATTATAATTTATGATCTTCCTAGGAAACCTCCTTTTGCCATTCAAAAAACTGCCAGACGAGTACACCATCTTTCGAATTTCTGGTTAGCTCAATGGTGAGTATGATTGCTCCCTCCAGCAGGCGCCCCTTTTTCAGCCGTTTAGCTTCATATGAGAGTGATATATCTACGCCTTTGTTCGGAAAAGGTCAAACATACCTCCATCTCGTCCTCATCCCCTCGTTCCTGATTTGTGATATTCACTGAGGTCGAGCCTCGTGTAGCCCAGACGCTTGTAACGATGTCCTCCAGGCTCAACTATAATTCCAGGGACATGTGGTAATGCTCGGAATTTGCTTGTAGTTATAAAAGCAGGGTAGAGGTTCAACAAGATGAGGACAGCAGCCGCCCCCGGTAATTTAAACGTGGAATACTGTGTGTCGAACTTAAGGTGGCCCCAAAAGACACAATTTTCATTTTACGTTGACGCGAGGCAGTTCGTATGCCTCATCAAATTTGGTTCTTGGATGGTCAGCCACGAAAAGATTGCCCAGGTGAAAAGCTTTGTTCTTCCTGCTCCTTGGATCCAAGCATGCTCTCTCGGAATTTCCTGGCAGCCTTTAAAAAGGTGGCTATTGGACCAAGAACGGATGCTTCGTATCAATTCGTGTTCCCAGACCTAAGTATTCCGTCCTCCAGGCTGTCTTACTACCCAGATAGATCCAGGCCTCTCAGTTATGTGTTCCCGATCATCACATCTCGAAGGAACTTTTAGAACAAAATCTGTCAAACCACATAACGCGGCTCCTAAGACCGATCCTGATAATGCTGAGATAAACTCCTCACATGTCAAACCTTCTCTTGCCGTCTCCTGGTGCTTCGATGACCTGGCCATTAATCTTCAACTCCTCTCCGCGAGCCATCACTCTGTTTTCCCGCCAGTACACGCACATTGTCATTGCAGCCACGGCGATGGCTCCTGCGTACAAGACCAAAATCGCCATGAAAGCCCTGTTATACCGCGGTGCATCATCGTCCCAGAACAACTGACCACCGGCAATCGCTCCCAGATTACTGCCCATGACCGCCATGGCGAGCCCAATGCTCCTCTTGGAAGGGCTGACCGCGTTGATACCCACCCACGCACCGTTAAGACCCTGGGCCAGCGCGTTCCCACCGCTGAGAAGTGTAAAGATGGCGTAGCGTGCCCACTTGTCGGAGCCAGCGGGCAGGCCGTACAGCACGCCCGCGAAGACGATGGACCAGGCGAAGGCGACGATGGACCACGGGCCGCGCCGGCGGGTCTTGTCCGATGCGAAAGAATGAGCCACGACAGGAGAATGACGAGCACGCTGCTCACGGCGTTGAGGAGGTTTGCGTTGGTCCGTGAGAAGCCGAGGCTTTTGATGATGTTGGGGCCGTAGAGTTGCAGGCCGCCCTTTGGTGAAAGAGCTACGATGTTCAGCAGTATGTGGACCCAGAGGCGGTAGTCTGTGAGGGCTTTAAGGAGAGATTTGAGTGTGATTTCGGCCTTGTCGGCGCCCTTTGTCTCGTCGTCTGCGATGATGCGCGCTCGGAGGATTTCACGTTGGCGAGGGGTGAAGAAGTCGAAGAGGCCGTGGACGGAGGCTGTATGGCTGGGGCTTCGAGGGAGAAAGGCGATGAAGGCGAAGAAGACGAGCAAAGTAATGGCTCCCTCAACTATGACGGTCAGCGTTTACTCGAGCGCGGGTGAGGATGGCGGTTTACGTACTGATGAATAGCCACTGCCATCCCGCAAGACCTGACGTACCACCCAGATTCAGAATTCCAGCTGCCAAAAGTGAGCCAACAGCCGTGGCGGAGTAGTTGCCAAAGTAGAAGATGGCCGTCCGGAGGGCCAGGTCCTCGCGTGTGTAGAACAAAGCAAGCATGTACTGGCCACCGGGGATATAGCCGCCTTCCCATATGCCGAGGAGGAACCTCGTGGCAAGGAACGAGTGGATATTTGTGCACCAAGATTGCGTCAGGGCGATGGTGCCCCAGACACCCATCTGTAAGGTGAGCCAGACGGGAGCGCCGACGCGTTGTAAAATGAGGTTGGACGGGATTTCCGCAACGACGATACCGGCCGACATGAGCTGAGACCCGAGGTTGACGTCGCTGTTGGAGATACCCAAGTCAGCTGTGAGGGTGTCTGTCAGAGCGTTGCTGATGTTGCTGCGGTCGACCTGGAGGACGAAGAAGCCGGCGACGAGGAGGGGCATGAGATAGGAGTCGAGCCTAGATCGTTTCGTCAGACATGGATACGGTGATTGACAATTAGACGACTTACTTTCGCACCGCTAGTCTTTCTTCCTGGGGGGACTACGGGACTTGAGGATCTGAGTTGCTCAAAACGGTCCACGACGTCTTTTCTACATCGTGAACTTTGGGCTGAGCCCTGACGCGGGTGTGTTGAGACATGTCAAATGCGATGCAATGAGGACGCTTGAAAACTACTAATATGATGATACGAAAGACTTCAGAGCTTCTGGAAAGTGTTGGTCATGTATTATGAAGCAGCTATGGCTGTCATTGTCTTCTTCGAAAGAGGCGTTGCGACGCGCTGGTGGCTTATCATCTTCAGAGATGTAGTCCACTCTGGACGAAATAGCGATGTCGTGATACCGGGATGAGAGCACGAATGGGGTTTCTGTATATCATCTGTGGTTAGTTCACGGCGATGAGCGATGCGTGGTGGCGCTGGAGATTTGTGATTCGCGGCTTCAGGGTCCGTTTCGGCGGTGGCCGTCGGAGGTGAGCGTTGGCAGCTCCGCAACCTTCGGTGTGGGGCCGAAAAGAGAGCCCTCGTGGTCTTGAAGCCCCGTTCCGTAGCCGATTTCCGGCGTGTTGTACGAGCAAACTAACTGCGGTTCTTGCAGGAATCTTCGTTATAAGACTCTGTTGAAGCAGCCAAGGCTTCGGCTTCGGCTTCGATTTTGTTGACCCTAACCCATGGCCCCTGAGCTTCACCCTTTCCAACATGTCCAAAGACCCCACTCGACCGAACATCGTCCTCGTCCTGGCCGACAACCTTGGTTGGGGCGAGCTGGGCTGCTACGGCGGCGGTGAACTGCGCGGTGCGGCCACCCCTCGCATCGACAAACTGGCCACCGAGGGTCTCCTCCTGCACAACTTCAACGTCGAGAGCGACTGCGTCCCGACTCGCTCCGCCCTCATGACCGGCCGCCATCCCATCCGAACCGCCTGCCGACAATCTGCCCCCGCCGGGTTCCCACAAGGTCTCACCTCGTGGGAAAAGACGCTCGCGAGCTTCCTCAAAGACAACGACTACGCGACCGCTCACCACGGCAAGTGGCATCTGGGCGATATCCCCGGCCGGTACCCCTCCGACAAGGGGTTTGACGAGTGGTTCGGCATCCCGAGGACGACGGACGAGACGCAGTTCACCAGCGCGCTGGGTCACACCCCCGACGTGGCCGAGCTACCATACATCATGAAGGGGACGGCGGGCGAGGCCTCGGAGAATGTCTGCGTGTACGATTTGGAGAAGAGGAGGCTCATCGACGAGATGCTGGTAGAAAAGTCCAAAGACTGGCTTCGTCGACAAGTCGAAGCGGAGAAGGCCTTCTTCCTATACCACCCGCTGGTGCACTTGCACTTCCCAACACTCCCGCACGAGGACTTTGCTGGCAAAACGGGCCAGGGCGACTTTGCCGACTCCATGGCGGAGATGGACTACCGTGTCGGTGAGATCATAGACCACATTGACCATCTCAACATCCGAGAGAACACCGTCTTCATTTTCGCCTCGGACAACGGTCCCGAGTTTCGAGAGCCGTATCGAGGCACCGCCGGCCCCTGGTCGGGTCGGGAACATACCACACCGCCATGGAGGGCAGTCTGCGCGTGCCGTTCATCATCCGATGGCCGGGCCACGTTCCCCGTGGCGTCACCAGCAACGGCATCGTCCACGTGACGGACGTCTTTACAACCATCCTCTCCATGACGCGCACGACGGTCCCGTCGGACAGGCCGATAGACGGCGTCGACCAGACGAGGTTCCTCCTGAACCCCTCCGAGACACCATCCCCCCGTCAGGGATTCTTGTTCTACATCAAGGACGAGCTGCGCGCGATGAAGTGGAAGGACTGGAAGCTGCACCTCGTCTGGGAGCCAAAGGTCAACCAGTCGAGCGGCAAGCTGGAGTCGCCGTACGTTTTCAACCTTGTCCGAGACCCAAAGGAGGAATCGGATATTCTGGCGTACAACACCTGGGTCCTGCAGCCCATGTTCAAGTTGAGGGCCGAGTTCCAGAAAAGCCTCAAGAACGATCCCGCACCGCCAGACCCGCTCAAGGACATGTAGTTTACATGGAATGACCGCTAGGACGTTGGGACCGAATACAATTGTCTTGAAAGGGTTGCAAACGCGATTGACAAACATGCGTCGCCGCCTAAGCCCCAGGCGAGCTGGGCTGGCCTTTATATGGCTCGGCGTGTTAAGCTGGGTTCAGGCCTTCTGATTTAGTCTGCGGTCCTAGTGTACTTTGAACGGGGTTTTTGTCAGGTATTTCAATGTTTGCGAGTCAGAATGAAGATAAGCTTACTACCTGGACTAAAAGAACCCCAGTGGCCCTTAGGAAACCGACTCTTTTATCTGTACCTAGCTTTGGTGAAAAGAAGGGACGAGCTCACGAAGCAATTGTGGACTTCGACAAGGCGAATACTTGTACATGGAAAAATGTGTTCGTCTTGTTCGTGTTACAACTGAGTACCTTGTAATCTCGTCAAGTTACCAAAACAAGGGTGCTATAACTCGGTCCGGGGCTGCCAGCTCTGCAGAAACATCAACCGTCAGCGAACTGTCAGTAAGAATACATTCCCGCAATATGAACGTGCGGCTTCACCGGGTTTAGAGCCATGCTGATCAGCATAGTAACCGTGACCGCATGGCGGACAGTCCGAGGGCTTTTTCTCCACGCATGTGTCACGACTCACGACGCACGACTACGAACCTACGAACCTTGGGTCTGCCAGGATCCCCAAGCTTCTGTTAATCTGGGCTTCTCCTATGAGGCGGCCGATCGATCGTCCGCTTGCGGACTCTCACCGCTCAACGGAGAATCTAGTTGTGTTTTTGGGATTTCTCTAATCCGAACTTCAAAGGCCTTTCTTTGGTATCTTGCTGAAGCAGTCAATGACGACTGGTTCCGTGCAAGGGCTGGTTGGATTCCTCGAGGCACACTGGCTCAAAACCGGTCACACCTTGTGATAGAAATCCAAGACTGCGCTCCCGTAATTGGGGATCTGCGCTCACGACATGAACTCTACCTTAGGGCGTGAGATCCAGCCAACTTAATCACAAGAGTATTACACCGTCGGCATGGATCCTCGAGCCCGCGAAAGTGATGCTTTGCGCTGTCTCCCTGTGCGCATGCTCGGGAAACTTTTTGTACAAGGAACACCCTGCTCTAAAGTGCTTACTTAGTAGACGCGAGAGTTGGTTGTCGGCTGGCCGGCCGGCGAAAACTGCTACAGACGGCTGAACAAGTAAGAATTATTCAAGGGCATACGTTGGGCTCCATCTGTCATCCCAAGTCATTTAAGGTAGACCATATTTCAAGCATAATATCACACTTTACCGCCCGCACCCTTGAGTTCCTTGAATGTAGTGACCTCCTGATGGTTGGGCCGGTTTCTTATGTTTACATGAAGTGCCCATTCCTCCTTTTGCGTTAAATCGTCTCGCACGTCCGGAAGAAAGTCCGTCTCTCAGCTGGTCTGCAGCCACCGTCGACAATGGCCAGCACCGCCCTTCATTGGTTGCCACGAAATTTCCGGTTGCTGCTATCGTGGCTGATACCCCACGCAGTCCTGACCGGCGCAACCCCCACGCCCGGCGCCATCGGCACCCACGAAGACGACTTCCTCTCCCTCCCGATCGCCCACGGCGCCCTGGCAAAGCGTGCGAGGAAGCAGTTCAAGGAGTTTCCGCCCCATTACGAAGGGCGCATAGACAAGGGCCGCTTCCTGCTGTCGCTGTTCGGACTCAGCGAGGAGCAGGCCAAGATCGAGAACGAAGACCGCGACGTCGCCAGCCCCTGGCAGGACCCGAAGGCCGTGGAGCAGTGGGGATGGACGCGCACGCTGAAGCGGCCTCCTTTCTACGACTACGAAGACGACGCGCCCGAGTCGGTACTGGATCTCGTGCCCGGGTTCGGGTTCAGCCTGAACAAGGCGTTCCACGACCCGGACCATGAGATTGACGATGACGACAACGTGCTTTCTTCTTACAAGCACAATGGGCCGTTCAAGCTACCGAATGGCGATGCTGGACGCGTGAGTAGCTGGCTTCCTCTGAAGTCTCGTGTTCTCCATGGACTGCCCGCGCTAATGTGTGTGTCTTCGTTCCAGTCAACGAATGCCATGTACAACAATGTCCTCAATCCGAAAGCCGGCGCAGTCATATTCGACCGGAACTTTAGTCCCCGCTACAAGACGACGATCAAAAAAGTCGAGGGAGACGTGCCGGAACTGGAAATTCTCTCGGACATTATCTACTTCCAATGGTTGGAAGTCTGCGCGCAGGAGGATGTCTCTCCGGACAAGATCAACGTCATCTTCCGAGCTCACGTCACCTACGCCCCGACGTTCCAGCTGGTGATGCGTACTCTCAAAGAAAAGGGTCTCGAGAGCATTCCTGGCTGGAGAGACAAAGTAGTCTTCCCCATGGACACCGATCAGGGGCTCGCCATTCTTGGCAGTGTTCACGGTGCCGGGGCTGCTCTCTTCCTGATTCAGCACAAGGAACGCTTCGGGTTGAAGAAGATAACCGAAGTTACGGTCTGGGGAGATTACAACGAGCCAGGGCTCGAGAACGACCCAGAAAAGGCCTTCTTGAACTTGAGGTTTACGGTGACGGACGCCTAGTCACTCAGACTCATGGCACTGTTGGCCCCTCGGAGTAGCGCACACTTCTTGACAACCTTCGATCCTCTCGCCGGTTTCTCATGTCTATTCAATGTCCTCTCGGGTTTCCACAGTGTGTAAAACTTACCGAGACTGACGACAAGTCGCGAGCACCGCGTTCCGAAAACCCCACACATTCCGTTTGCAATTCGGGGCCGTTGCAGGTCCCCGAACCCCCAGTACAAGGCATCGAGCGACGTCTGTGGCAATGCCATATCTGCCAAGAGGGATGGCTCAAACGAGAACGCGAAGACCTGCTGCCGCTGCAAGTCTCCCAAGCCGTCGGCGGCGGCGTTCCCAGCAGACTTCAGTACAGAACTCGACAGGTTCTCAAAGGCATCGCGATACACCGACCCAGAGGGATATCGCTCAACCATGGCCCAGAGAATGGACATGCAGGTGTTGATGGAGGCCGCCATGTCTGCCTGGTTCAGGTCCGGGTAGTGATGCACGGAGTCGAGGTGAACGCAGTAAGCCATCGCCACGCCGCTGCGGAAGAGGTTGTGCGTTGTGCGCCAGAAGAAGCGAAGCTATCCGTCTCGAAAGGTGCGGCGGTAGTTGCTGATGCACTCCGAGGCGCTCTGAGCCAGGATGAGGACGTCGTTTTCTGACGGGTTGGGAAAGGATGCCGAAGGGTAGTAGAGAAGAACGAGGTGGCCGTGGAGGATTGCGTCGAAGATGTCAGAGGGGGCTAGTTGCGTCGAAGGGGTGGTTGACGCCGGCGCGGAGTTCAACCATTCTATGACCCTACGTATCATACTCTCACGCCACGCAAAGAAGTCTAAGGAGGCACCGTTTGCTGGTGGTTTCTGGTCGAGTGTGGCGTAGATCTCTGACTCGAGGATGCGGTGTTTGATCAGATGGATCAGTATCGCCTTCTGATAATTCGGGTAGTGGAGTGTGGATAGCTTCGTCTGGGATCGCGAAGGGCCTTCCGACGATGACGCAGAGGTTTCTCTCCACGGTATACAGCGCCCAGAAGAGCCATCGACGTTGGTTGAGCTCGCCTTGGCCGTTTCTTGCGATGATGGCGCGCTCATCATGCAAGCTCAGTTCAATGGCGAGACGCGAAGCAAGGCCAAGAAAATGCCATGCCTCACTGAGATTGGATGCAAAGCAACAATACTGGGCCACTAGAAGCAGGTTGCAGACATGCTCGGTGTCACCGGTGCAGAGGGTGGCCGACTTTTGAGAAAGTAGGTTCGTGGCCGTGTCAAAGTAGTTATCCGCTCTGGAAACAGGGAACGAGGAATCTGTCCTATTTAGTAGGAGAACTGCTGTAGCAAAGACTGTGTAAGCCCAGAACATGTGCCAAGATGCAGCATGTTGGCTGTGCCGGTGCTCGCCGTAGAGCAATGCGGTTGAAGAGATGAAGCTTTCCTTCGAAGATAGAATGGGAGAGAAGAACTCGCAGTGTTCGAAATAGGCGTCGATCAAACGCGTCGCTCCATCTCGGCTTGGCAGGGCAGCTCGAGTGTCGTTTGGCAATTCGTCCAGAAGAGACCGATGATCGGTGGTTTTTGACGTCCGGGAAACGCTCCGTAATGGCTCTGACAATAGTGACCGCAGGAGAGACTGCCCGTTGACAGTGGAGGTGTGATCGTGAAGCAGGTTGGAGCTTAGAGTGCGAGAAACGACTTCCTCAATCGGGTCTCTGGACTGGGACATGTGATCCAGAGGGCTAGGAGTGAGCTCAGCAGGAGTAGAGTCGACGGCTATGCTCTCACGGCTGGCAAGTCGAGACTCGAGATAAGCCACTCTATCTTCCAAAGACTTGATATAGCTATGGTTGTGTCCGTCAGATGGGTATTGACTCTGAGAGCCGGACGGACCCAGTAACATACCTTCGCGGCGCAACCTGGCCGTCGATGTCGGTGCTGACGCAAGCGCGTTCGCAGTTCGAACAGGCTGGGAGGCTCTGGTCGCACCGCTGCTTCCGAGAGCGACATCGCGTGCAGGCTGTGACGTTTGTCCTTCGGACATTCGAACGCCGGCTATCACGCTCTCGAGTAGACATGCTGCTCGCAAAGTGAACACCGCTTTAGGATTTTCCAGCTGCTCTTGGTTTCAACTTGTTGGACGTGAGTTGTGTCATGTATATCCGGCATTCATGAACTCGATATTGACTGAGAGACCTGGTGAGTTGAAAGTATTATCGATGATAGAGCATGATGTTGATGCTTGTGGACGACGCGATGCGGTTACCTTCTCCGGGTAACGAGTTATCCGACTTGTGAATAGGCTCGGCATATATCGATGCGTGATACGATATGCTTATAAGCGCCATTTAGCATGCATATAGACGTGCTGTCATGATAGCTGAACACAGCCAGTGTTCCGATAAACAGGCCACCGGTTGTGCTTGCAAGGATCTCTCTTATGGGCTGTTGTACTTTTTTACAACTATCTGTCGACTTTGAAATGTAAAACCTTGTCATCTCAATACTAAATGCAGATTTAGCGCCGCAGTGGACTCCCGATATGGCGTGGAACACTCCAAACTATGACTCTGACAGACATTTGATACAAGTCAGTGGAACGCTCCCAGTTTGGCAATCAGATGATCCGCATAGCGTGTTAGACTGGCTGATCAACAGGAACTTGAAATTCTTGGTGGAGCTCTAGACCCATGGCTCTAGACCGGCTGGTTCTGTCCAGACTCCAGTCTCCGGACTCTTGGGGCCTGAGATTGCGACTGCATAGACGAGGTTGGTGCACAAACAGTGTCAGGATGGTTGTCCGTGTAAAAATAACATGCGGACAAAAATGTGCAGTGAAGAGCCAGGGAGGACAAACTGGCAGCGAATAACGTGATGCAGGCCGGCCGAGGTTATCAAAGGCATTCATAAGAAATCTCATTTGAAGGAAGAACATGTTATTGTGCCGAGGTGCCCTTTTCCAACTCGGCTGCAACTCTGTCAAAGGAGCCCAGTTTTCCAGTAGTAAACGCTCCATACGAGTAAGCCAATGCCTGGTTCAAGTTGCTACCGAGAGCAGTTGAGAGTAAACTATCTTCACCTTCGGCCGTCTTCACCATCTCAACATAGTCTCGTCGTTCACGCCACTTTTCTTTGACGCTCTCCTTGAGGGGTTGCCCATCTTGGTCGTAGTGCTCGGGCAAGTCAAACGACCGGGGCATGACTTGGATAAACTCGGGGTACGCAACGAGGCCCCATGGAACCGTGCATGCCCCCTCCCAGTCAATGACTCCTGTGACTTTGAAGCTACCCTCGTCGACCATGATGTTGCTGTGGAGGAAGTCATCATGGCACAGGGGAAACGGTCCCTCGTTGCGCAAGGGGAGTCGTCTAGCCACGCTTTTGATCTGCGAAGGGAACACGTCGATGATTTTCACCATATCTTCCGCCGAGAGCGGGCCTCTCTGCATCATTTGGGTGATTGTATCCCTGTCAAGCTGAAAGGTGGCCTTGTCGGCCCATGCCTCAAAAAAGGCCGCCGCTGTATCGAACGGACCGCCGATGCCTGGAATTGGACCCGAGTCGTATCCGCCATCCTCCCTTTGGAAGATGGTTCCGATTTTTGGGAGTCGCAAAGACGTCATCTGGACCTACTGCTGTAAGTTGCTATACGGTCAGACCCATGAGGTGGGCTACCGAGGACGAACATGACACTCAGCGACAGATTGGTAGAATGTTTTGCGATACTCCATAGGTATCACACCGCCGTGTACTTGATGGCCACCGAGAGCATCCATAGCGACAATACCAGGGAGTATTTCGATGAGCATGAAGGCAGCGTTGCAGCATTATTGACGTCCGTGTCGTAGGCAAAGACGTGGGGCACTCGTAAGCTGGAATTCTCCTGAATGAACCGCATGGTTGCGATTTCATTTTGAAGAATCTTGCCATGGGAAGAAGGACACTGACTCCTTATGATGGAGATTCGGGCTGCCCAGCGACTCATGTCAGAGAACTCAAGTTGACGGACGACGTTGTTGAGTCCGCTCGTGATCTGGCCTAGGGCCACGCATCGCATGCTGTGGTTGGCATCCGAGGCTATTTGGCAAAGTTGATCCCAGTTGACTTGGTCGAAACAAGCGACAGCTTGACGGTCGCCGTCCTGTAGAAACTTCTGGACCGATGTCCAGGAGCTTGAGTTTGTATCCATGGGTAATGTGCTACTCAAGAAATCCCAATCAGCGAGAACTCCCAAGCAGCTGAGGTCCGGGGATATATACTGTAATAGGACGCGGCCATGAGGGGCTGAACCCTTCTAGGGACTAGCATGCCTGCAAGTTGCTTTTGCCACAACAAGTGTGCTCATGCACATCGCCGAAACTTCGTTCCCCTCACTCTCTATAGGGTAGTGCTGCCGGCGGCACAGCACCAACGGAATCGGACTTTGCGTCACCAAGGCCACTAGAGCTTGGTTGCCTCATGTACCCAGGAGTTGTGAAGGCTGTGTGTGGTAGGACCATGACATCTCAGACACAACGAAACCCTCTCTGCGCGGCAATCAATGAAGCGAAACAGAGGCAAAGGTACGATGTGAAATGAAGCGTCATGCGGTCATATGTAGAGCCTAGAGGCCGCTGGATGTGGAGTTGGTAAGACGAAAATGCAGCCCGCCTGTATCGAGTTACGGCAGCCACAGTCTGTCGAAAGGAGCTATACGAGAGTGTCTTCAGACTTTGCTGCGCAACAACGTGGATGCAGCTGCGACAGGTCGGGACAATCTATAATGTTGGTGCACTAATAGAAAGGGCGCGGTATCTCGGTACGATGCTGAGTACGACGCATTTATCCACTTTGCCATGCCGATATCTTAGTTGTCATCGTAACCTGCAACCTGAAAGGAAAACAAGGAGTCAGCAGAAGGAGGCGCAACGTCAGCAAGTGCGGTTGTTAGCCTTGTAACTAGTACTTGTCCATCTTTGGGAGGGCCTCGTCTGATCGTCTTTTATAGAGGAAGACATGGTAAACGGGTCGATGGAGTAGGGGGGTTGCCCAGCCCATGGGGTAAGCCAACTGTTGCATCATCATCCATCCATCGACCTGTGGTACGTGAGTCATGTCTGCTGACGCCCAGAAGCTGCCAGAAACGAGTGTATTGGGTTCTGACTTGACGATGGTGACGTTGAGTGATCAGACAAGATAGTAGAAGCGGCCGTATGGAGACTAGGCAACGACTCCCGTCGTGTAAGATTTAGCATCGCTAGCCCGGTACAAGTAAATGCCCTTCGACTCTCTCGGATCCGCACTTCTTCTCAAAGGCGCCAGACTGAACCACTCCTCCTCCATCTCGAAGGGGCAATCGCCCCGACATGACGGTGTGAGGTGCCAATATGGCCAGGAGAAACGGAGTTGATGCGTTCTCGCAAATTGGCCCATTTGGAGGCTCGGATGGACTTTCTTGTCGCATTTTCGGTTCCGCTGCCAGCCATCTTCGCGTGAGAGTTCTGAAACAAAGATGTGGTGGATGGAAAGCATCTTGAGCCTGTTCTGTGCTTGGCACTAGGGGGATGCGATGAACAGTAGTATCTTGATGTTGCTCCATGGTGTTAGTTATCGCGTTTGATGGACTGGGCTCAAATAGTACTTCCGGATACCATATTACGGGGTCGCAACGCTCCCTCTCATAGCTGACCGGTTCTTTGCACCCAGATTGTGCTGTTGGATGGGTACCTCACCTGGCGGTCACCCTCAAAATCGAAAGCGTATACTCTTCGTCGATGTTGAGACGGAGACGCAAGTTGCATTCATACAAGGAGTCTTTATGTGGTGTTAAATGGGTCGTCTCGCTTACTCTAGTCTCCAGAATCTAAACTAGAGACTCTAGTTTGGCGACTCTTCAATACTATAGACTCTAGTTTGGCAACTCCTCAATACTATCAACCAGGACATCGTATCTCCCTTCGCTCCTCTGCGCAACGAACGCCCCGTTGACCATGTCGTTGGTATCCGTTCTATACAACGCCTTCTCCATCGTATCCTCGATTCCTGCCGCTACATGCCTCACCGCAACCCTCGTCCTGGCCAGCGCTGGCTCAACCCTCACCAACCAACGATCATCCACCAGCGGAGCAATCTGACCCCACGGTTCCTCGTCCACCAGCAAATAGAGACCCTCGATAACACATACTTGGACATCGGCATCGACCGTAGCTCCGCCGAACACGGGATCCTTCACCTTGTGATCAAACGTGGGGGCTGAGACCTGGCGGCGCCCTGCGGCCGCACGTAGCTCGCGGACGAGGTCGACGGCCCCCTGTCCGTCAAAAGTCCAGGGAACACCCCTTCGGGCGATGGCTTCCGATGCGTTGGGCATGGCGTGTAAGGCGGCCAGAGGTAGGTGGAAGCCGTCGGCGGAGAGGACGACCGTCTTGGGGCGGGGTTCGGCGGTGAAGCTGAGGGCGGAGAGGACGCGCTGGGCGATGGTGGTCTTGCCGGAACCCGGCGGGCCGGCCAGGGCGATGATGAGACGGGGGTGAGCGTCGGCCTCTTCTGGCGGAGAATTTTGCTTCTCCTTCCACTTGGAGAGGATGCGTTGGACGAGGGTTCGATAGGTTGCTTCCATGATGATGCGTACTGGCCCTGGTATCCGGAACGATGTAGGCTTCTTCTGTAACCAAGAGCTCAATAACTGGAGACTCTGCAATTATGGCCAGATCTTGCCCGATAAATCAGCTGTGGTGATGGCCATCCATTCGAACTCGCTCGCCGTGAGGTGAACCAAGTCGGACAACAGTCGCCCGACTTCACCTCGGCCCCGCACGGCGACCCCTCTCCGGCCGGCGCGGCTATACCCCGCTGTGTACGTCACCGGCGCAGGTTTGCTCCGAACAAATACTGCCCATGCCATCTTTGAAAGACTAGATCGTCTATGGACGGTGCCCGTGTTCGGGTGCGGTCCGATCGGTGTTCTCTGCCAGGCCGTCGCACAGGCGTATGGTGCCAGCAAGGTCATCGGCGTCGGCATCTCGGAACCCCGCGCGCAGTCTGCGAGAACCTTTGGCGCAGACGAGGTTTACGTGTCGAAAGGCTCCCAGACGCCTCCCAAGACCCCGTAGTCCGTAGATGCGGCAGGGGCCGTGGGCGAGAAGATGATTAGGGATCATGGACTGTCACTGGGCCAGAGTGCGGACGTGGTTCTTGAGTGCACGGTTGCTGAGGCGTGTATTCAGGCTGTTTTCTTTTTTTGCCGCGAAGAGGGGTGAAACTTATGTTCAAGCTGGCATGGAAAGGAGGTGAGTCTGATGTTACTGTTTGAGAAGAGTACTGCTGCCGGCTAGGTCTAGAATGTGATGTTTCCCATCGCCACGGCTTGCCTTCGGGCGTTGAACATCAAAGGATCCATTGGATACACCACTGGATGTTACCCAAAGGCAGTGCTCTCGGTGCATCCCGAGGAATAGAGGAAGAAGCGGGTTTCCATGATCTCTGGCGGGCGAGCTGAAGGTGTCGTGTTTGTATCCGGCGAGCGACGCAAGCATTCACATGACTGGTACGATGCAGTCCTGTTGTTCAACTCTCGAGTCTAATGCTAAGGTGCCCAGGCGCGAATCGGGTGATAGACGGCAGCTGCACTCCGCCATAGTCGCACCCGATCAATATACCAATGATGAAGCAAATGTTGTGTTTGAAAGTTGGTGTTGAAGTGAGTGTAAGTACTTACTACCACCGTAACATCACAGCCCGACACGTGGGTCCTGCTTGAAGTGGATAATACAGTACGTTCTTGAAGGGCTATACGACTCATACTTCACAACACTACTGCAATATAATTCTAGTTGTATTATCTACGAGAGAAGCTCTGTCTCTAGTCTGTATTATCTATATTAAGCTGGTATTAGTGATAAAAGTCTAGTAGTAGAAGAACTGGGTGTAATATCCTACTTTAAAGGATACGTAGTATCCAAAGACCTAGTCACGAAGAATAATGAGCAAAAAGAGAAAGCCTCATTACGAGAATGGGTTTGAACCATCGTGTCTCCCCGAGGTGGGCTCGAACCACCAACCTCCAGATTAACAGTCTGACGCGCTAGCCAATTGTGCCATCGGGGATATGAGATCTGATTGGATGACAAGATGGCCCCCAAACTCCTCTATATTCCCCTGTTGCATCGTCCCCACTCTGTTTTCTACGTGCAGACAATGCATTCTCGCAACATGTATTCGTTTGAGCTTCATTGAATGCCCAGCAGTGTCATCTGATTGACTATTCTCATCGTGTGGGTCAAGTTAGCCAGCAGTACTACAATTCTTCGTCGCCATACTCGATGGTAAGCTCAAGGCTTTGGACCATGTGATTTCAGGAGCTCTTGCTGTTCCAGGTTGCCAAGAGCGCGCAACATCAACTTAGTTGTCAGGTCTTTAATCTGTGTCAGACTTTCGAGCTGTTTCACTTTACTGTTGTTGTTGTTGTTGTAGTAGTAGTAGCGATAGGAAAATGTAGTCACTGTGCATCATGAGCACTCTCGGTCTTGGGATTAGAAGAAAGCCGTTCACAGGCTGGCTGTACCATCGTCATCGTGACCTCAGCAGCACGACACCAGCAGGTGGACTGAGAAAGAACCCTTTTGCGAGATGGAACCATTCAAACTCGAAGACACAAGCTCAGCTTGCCAAAGAATCGAGAATACTCGAAAGGGCAACGTTTCCGTCAGCTTCGGATAAACAGAGCTCCCAAGCAGCACCAAGACCCTTGATATCCCGCCAAGGCTCTTCGCGCAGCAAGACTGGCAATTTTCCACCACTGGCGGCGATTCCCCTCATCCCACGCCCGAACCCCGCGTAGGTCATCGCGCATCACGTCCCTCGGGTCAAAACCGCCCGCGGGCCATCGCCAGGTTCTTTCTTCAACGCGGCGACTCCCCTCAGCCAGGATCCAGGAACCAGTCTCTCCGACCTGTCCAAAATTTTCAGCCTCACCAGCACTCACCCACGCAAACCACAAACATGTCGCTCGCAGACCACGCGCAGAAGCTCAGCAACACGCTCGAGCAGGCCGGGCTCGTGCCGGGCTCGGCGGCGGGGCTCATCCCGGAGGACTTCAAGCCGACGACGAAGCTCGAGGTGTCGTTCGCGGGCAAGGCCGTCGACGCGGGCAACTTCTTCCGCGCGGGCGAGTGCAAACAGGCGCCCGGCGTCGAGTTCGCGGCCGAGGAGGGCGCGCCGTCGGGCGCGTCGTACACGCTCTTCCTCACGGACCCGGACGCGCCCACGCCGGACAACCCGCAGTTCGCCTTTTGGCGCCACTGGGTGCTGTCGGGCCTGCAGCCGCTCAGCGGGGGCGCGGTGGTTGCGGAGACGAAGCCGGCGCTGACGGAGTTTCTCGGGCCCGGACCCAAGGACGAGTGAGTGAAACCCCCCCCCCACCAGCTCTGCTCGGTGCTGCCATGGTGGGCTGGTTGAGAGGGCGAAATGCTGACCTCTGCGTGCGAAATCAGCTCGAAGCCGCACCGATACCTCTTTCTGCTCTACCGCGAGCCCGAGGGGCTCAACCTCAGCAAGGAGGACGTCGGTGGGGAGGAGTTTGTGCAGAGACGGTCGTGGAAGCCGGCCGAGTTTGCGGAGAAGCACGGGTTGAAGCTCGTCGGCGTCAACTGGATGACCTGTGCCGGTGACGGCTGGACTGAGTAAGGCGCGGTTGCGGCAGGATAATGCACCGCTTCGCTCCAAGTAATAGAAAAATGAATAATTCCAATTTTCGGAAGAGAAGCAACTGTCGTATATACGGTACGAAAGTGTTGAGATAATGGTTGACGGCAACGACAAATTGAAACAGAGAGATAGTTCTAGCTGTGAGACAATCATAGCCTGGAAGTTCTCGCCACTCCACCACAAGCAATCAGCTTCAACTGGTCCTGTAGTCTAGTTGGTTAGGACGTCGGATTCTGATAACAACTGTCAGTTCCTTCCATAAGCCCAGGTTCGAATCCTGGCAGGACCTACGTTTTTGCCCTTGGACAATGCTTTGTTTTGCTCTCAGCGTATGTCGTCTTATTGTTTTGTCTCTGGTTATTTATGCTTGACTTTGCTCCAAGTTTTTTCAGCATTAACATTTGGCGAGATGAAATGAACGACGCGAGGTGTAGACTCAATGAACTGTTGCATTACTGGGTACTGCCTGGGGCACCTTGGTCCAGGGGTCTCGGTCGCTGAACCGATCTCATCTCCAGCGGTCGCGCGCCTGAATCGACGCTAAGTCGGGCGCCTGCCACGCGCTGTCAGTGCACCTAGCGAGCGAGCGACCAGCGGCTAATTGTCGTGATTGAAGCTTTACTTTCCACCACGACGCGTCTCGTTGTCGCGACTCGACTCGCAGGATGACGGTGACGCAGCGCCTACGACGACAGAGTTCGCTGGCGGCAGCCAAGCGTATACTCGCCCAGGTCGACGACGACGACGATCCGGATCGCGAACCCAAAGGGACGTCTTCCGGGCCCAAGTCTCGACAACCCAGTCGTGCGAGACCACGATCGCCGGCGGAAACAGACGCGTCCGAGGCGGACTTCGCCCCGGACGTCAAGGAAGAGCAGGAAGGGCAAGACGAAGGCCACGAAATCGCAGAACCCCAACCGAAACGCCGCAAGGTCGAGAAAGCACGGAAAGCCAGCAAGTCGGACACTCTGAAGCTGCACTCTATATTATTCGGCCCGTCGGGACACACCGCCGACGAAGCGTGCGCGCCGCCGCCAGGCCGAGTTCACGATGTGACGTACCATCGCCCGCTCCTCCTGGACGCCCGCAGCGGCAGAAGCGCAAGAAGCTCGCTCTTGACGTGGTTCGACGCAACGAGCACGGCGAGGGGCATGCCGTGGCGCAAGAGGTGGATCGACCCGGCGGCGCACGCGGACGCGGCCGACCTCCGCGCGCGCCTCGAGAAGCGCGCGTACGAGGTGTGGATCAGCGAGATCATGCTGCAGCAGACGCGCGTGGCCGTCGTCGTCGACTACTGGAAGCGGTGGATGGCGCGCTGGCCCACGATCGGGGACCTCGCGGCCGCCGACGCCGAGGACGTGCTGGGGGCGTGGCGCGGGCTGGGATACTACTCGCGCGCGACGCGGATCCACGAGGCGGCGAAGCTGGTCGTCGCGGACCGAGGGTGGCGGGGGTTGTTGCCCGAGGAGACGGCCGTGCTGGAGGCCAAGGTGCCCGGTATCGGGAGGTACACGGCGGGCGCGATTGCCGCCATTGTGTTTGGGCGGGCGGCGGCCATGGTGGACGGGAACGTGCTGAGGGTGCTGAGTCGCCAGATGGGGGTGTACGGGAACGCAAAGACGGACAGGGGGGTCGTCGACATGCTCTGGGCGGCGGCGGACGCGCTCGTCAAGGAGGTTGCGGCGGACGGGGAGGGCGAGAGGAGCGATCGGCCGGGGAGATGGGGCCAGGCGTTGATGGAGCTGGGCAGCACCGTGTGCACGCCGAAACCGAGCTGCGGAGAGTGTCCGATCACGACGACGTGCCGGGCGTATGCCGAGGGTGTGGTGGTGGCGTCCGGGACGAAGAGGAAGACAATGGTGGAGGATATCGAGGATCTGTGTTCGGTGTGCGAGGCTTTTGAGGACGACGCGGACGGCGGGGTGGCTCCCGAAGACGAGGATTCTGATGGCGGTCCGAAGAAGAAGGCCAAGACGAAGAAGACGACGGGGAAGCAGACGACCCTTGCTGCGTTCAACTTTGTCTCAAAAAAGGCAGAGAAGAACGCGTTGGCGACGACTCCAGAGGAGGTCGACTCGCGAACGCTGGACATCATCGCCAACCACGCGAGGAAGTTTCCGCTAAAGGTCGTCAAGAAGGCCGTCCGCGAGGAGGAGGCCCTCGTGTGTGCGGTGCGACGCGCCGATGGACAACTCCTCATCCACCGACGACCCGAAAAGGGTCTTCTCGCGGGGATGTGGGAGTTTCCGAGCCACACCCTACCGGCCGCTTCGAGCAACACGGCGACGTCGAGGAAGAAGGACGCGCAGGCCTACGTGGCAGGTCTCCTTGGCGGCAGCCAGAAGCCGAAGCTGCGGCATCTGGGGGAGCTGGGGAGCGTGCCGTGGCTGTTTTCGCATCTGAAGCTGACCATGCACGTCCATCTCTTCGAGGTGGATGGACCGAAGGAGTTGGCGTCGTCGCATGCCCGGCATCGATGGGCCTCGGCCGACGAGGTTGAGGACGAGTCCATGGGGACGGGCATGCGAAAGTGCTGGGCTTTGGTGAAGGAAGACCGAGACTAGGATGGGCCCGACGGTCGGTATTGCCACCATTCGGAGTGTTGAATAGAAGAGAGTCTTTCAACTCGTTCATCGCATGTCCACCTAGGCAATCTGGCGTCGCGAAAAATTAAATCAATTGATTAATGATGTCTGATGTGACTGACTAGCACACGAGGAGGGTCCCTAATCTCACGATGGGGCTCGCATGGTGTTGAGTGTGGATAGGCCCGCATCGCATCGCATCGCATCGCATCGCATCGTGCCCTCGCCTCGCCCACAACTCGCCGCCTCTTGACCGTCCTGCCTCGCCATCGTCGCCAACCACCTCGATAGCCTGCCCGGCTAGCTCAATCGGTAGAGCGTGAGACTCTTAATCTCAAGGTTGTGGGTTCGACCCGTAAGCATCACCAACGTGGCCCCTCGTTCCACGATGGCATCACTAACACGTACCAGCCACGTCGGGCTCAATTCCCGCCAGCGATTGACACGTCATCCATCTTTTTTTTTTGTCGATTTTCTACGCTCTCGTCTGTTGTCTCTGTCGCTTATGCATGGAACTCTTTTGTTGTGGCATCTGGTACCACCACCAAGTCATCATCGCCAACTCTTTCCTCCAATCGGCTCACCACCCTCCTTTCCCCTCCGGCGCGCACCAACTCATACATTCCCCCCATAGGCTTGGCCACATTGCCGCGGCTCTAGATCCGGGCCTCTCTCCTGACTCGAGATGAGGGGATACCTTGTCGTGCCACATGGGGAGTGCGCATTCTTGTCCAGAAACCAAGCATCTTGGCGCCCTTGGCCCTTGGCCCTTGGCATCGCGGGCTGCTAGCCTCCGTCCCTGCGCGACGGAAGCTCGCTCGGGCTAGTCGGGTATTGGCGCCCAGAGGCGGGACGACGATCGACGCATGGTTTGAGATGACACGCGGCCGAATCGGGGCGTGTGTGTGTGTGTGTGTTGTGGTGTTTGGATGTTACTCGTTGGGTGTGACGGCGGCACTCCCACCGAGCCTGGCTCTGGGGAAGATGGACGATGCAAGGTGGAAGAGGGTGTGTTGTCTCTGTTCGGATGGCAAGGAGTTCAAAAGGTGACGCTTCTCCTCTCGAGGTCCAGCCAGCACTCTGAGGCTTCTGCGTCTCTTCCGCTTCGTCGCGTCGAGCAGTCCAGTCCAGTCCAGTCCACAGCCCACCTAGTTCAACATGGGACTCCTTTCCACAGCGTCCATCGCCATGTGCCTATCGGCCGCCGCGCTGGCACACCCTCAGCCCGCCGCGGCCACCCACGACGACGACGCCGCCGCGATCCAATGCGCCTCGAACCCGTCGGGACCGCTCACCCCGTCACGGCAGCGCCAGACGTGCTCGCTCCCGTTCGACGCCCGGCGCTCCTCGCCGTCTTCCGCCTGGCCGCGGTGGACGCACCGCCCGGTCTGCAGCAGCAGCAGCAGCAGCGCCAAAACGAAGCCGCAGCTGTGCGCCTTTGTCAAGACGGACTTCCGCGGCGAGTCGGGCCTGCTCGTGCTCACGACGCCCGAGGTGGCGGCCGGCGACGGCAGCATGGTCGAGGACTTTGACACGAACTGGGTGTACACCGGGCCGCCGGCCGCGACCCACGCGGCGCCGCCGCCGTACGAGGTCAAGGAGATTCCCGGCAAGGGGCTGGGCGTCGTCGCCAACGCCGCGATCCGCGCGGGGGAGGTGGTGATGCGCGAGTACCCGCGGATCCTGCAGACGGCGTCGGCGGACGTGCTCGAGGGGCTGGAGCGAGGCGAGGTCATGTGGGTGCTGGAGGAGGGCTTCGTGAGGCTGCCGCGGGAGGACCAGGCGCGGATATTCGACCTGGCGAGGAGCACCGGCGGGCACCCCGTCGAGGACGTGATTCGGACAAACACGTTTGGGGTGACGTTTAACAACGTCACCCATCACGGCCTGTTCCCCGGGATTGCCGTAAGATGATTGCTCTTCTTGTCCGTCGAAGCCGGGTTTTGGTTGGAACTGACGACGAGCAGAGGATCAACCACGCCTGCAAGCCAAAGTAGGTCGAATCCTGGACATGGTTGACGTGCTGAAAGTAACCAAACGGCAAATGCTCACACACTCGGACAGCGCCGTCACCCGCTTCTCGCAGACGACGCTGGCCTTGGACGTCGTGGCGTACAGAAACATTGCGCCGGGCGAGGAACTGAGCATAAGTTGTCCGTGACCGACTCCCGACGACCTCTTCTTCACCCCCTTACACCCCTTACACCCCTTACACACGCACACTAGCCAGACAGCCTCGCTAACCCGTCTCGCCCGTCCAGACTCGCCCCTCAACATGCTCTCGCACGACCGCCGGCGCGCCCTGCGGGAATGGGGCTTCAACTGCACCTGCGCGCTCTGCAGCTCGCCCGCCCCGGTGCTCGCCGCGTCCGACGCCCGGCGCGGCCGCGTGCAGCAGCTCCTCGCGCTGCTCGAGCAGCCGCTGTACCGGTCGTCGGCGACGCTCGTGGCGGACGCGGCGGCGGAGATGGAGCGCATCATCGGCGACGAGGGCCTCGAGGCGCAGAGGGGCGACTTTTACGGCGTCGTCGCGCGCGTCTTTGCGGCGGCCGGGGACGCGGCCCAGGGCGGCGAGTATGCGGCGCGCGCGGTGGAGCAGCTCGCGCACTTTGCCGGCTTCGACGACGAGAGGACGGCGAGCGCGAGGGGTCTGTTGGGGGAGTTGGGGAAGACGCGGAGGAGGATGGGGTAGATGGGCGTACGGTAGATGGACGTACGGCGTATGGATGGATGGATGGGCATGGGTTCGTGAGTAGCTGGACCGTTTCTCCTCGTGTCATGGTGGTCAAGGGTTGTGTGGGTGTACGTAGGAGAGGTGTACGACCACAGCAAGGAAGCTTGTGAGAGGTAAGGGGGTTCCGTCAGTCTCGGGGTAACGCACGTCTGTGTCTGTGTCTGTCTGTGTGTCTGCCCGTCTTTGCTTCTCGTCCTGACCTGACCTGCGGACCATGTCGCCTTCGGGGTAAAGCATGTCCGGAGGAACCTGGCCTGGGAGGGGGTTCACGTTACCGTTTTGGGACTTTGGCTGCTGTCCTGTTGGTCAGACTGGTCGGACTCTGGATGGGTTGGGGAGTAGTCATGAGTTGGAGACGGAGAATCCGAGGACGGGGGTGTGTGTGTGTGTGTGTGTGTGTGTGTTTGCCAGTCTCTCTGTCTTATTTTTCCGAGCCTGGTTGGCGAGCTGGCACGGCTATACGGCACCGGCCTGAAGCCGAGATGCTGGAACCGGACAGTCGATTAGGTTGCGGGAAGGGTAGTCCCGTCTGCGAGTGATGCTCATGCGCCACGGACGTGCTGCCGGTCCTGACAGGTTTACGTAGTAGCAAGCAATGATGGTCGTGATGTGCGAGTCTGAGGGTTGGGGGAGTTGAGGCTCTGAATGGAGCCCACTCGGCAAGGTGCCAAGTATCTTGGAGGGCTTGGACGAGGACGCCAAGAGTCGCTTGGCAGTCTTTGTCCAACGTCGTCGAGTTGCTGCAGAGGGGTGGGACTGATTCGTGGCATGTTTGAAGGAGAAGAAGATGACGATGATGACGATGAAGAACAATATACGTGGACTACATACACACTCGGCTACTGCCACTGTTCTTTTCGTTTGGTAGGTAAGTGGTACAATGTCCCGAGTTATTAAATGGTGTTGTGTCGAGTCTGGACAAAGATGCACGAACAAACCCATCGATTCTCTCGACACAGCGTCAACCACACAGCTCCTGAGTCAACACGACGGCAAGCAAACACAATGCCATTGTCACAGACACGGAACCATCGAGCTGCTCGATACTTAACGAGCCATCATCACCGTCGGTGACTCCTCTCTCGGACCAAATCACATCAACACATTAGCACATCACACCAAGTCACCAACGAACATCACCAACACATACACACACCAGAGTCTCGATACCCAGAGTCTCGATACGGAGTACTGCGTACAGCACACTCGCCAATCCCCACGCAACACCTCGGGCAAGTTCTCCCCACAAACCCCTCAGGAAAAAAAGTCATCATGTGCAACCAGTGGATCGCGGCCGCAACCTGCACGCGCGCCGTCAACAACGAGCCCCGCGCAGGGTGCAAGGGCACGCACGTCGTCGTGGTGCGGCGCGTCGTGTGCGAGCGGGCCAGGCAGCGGTGCATCTGCTTCTTCGGCTCGTGCGGGGAGCTGCTGACGCTCAGCGAGGCGGACCGGCACGCGACGGTGAGGGCGCCGTGCGAGGCGTGCGGCGCCGACGAGGACCCGGAGCAGATGCTGCTGCTCCGCGTCTTTGACGACGCCTTTGCGAGGGAGTGGAACGCGGCCTTTGGCGACCTGCACTGGGACAAGTGCACCCTGGGCAAGTGGCGCGGACGCTGGGACGAGGACTGCTCCGAGGGGCGTGAGCAGTGATTGTCACGAGGTATGTACCACGAGGTATGTATCATGAGGTATGTGTTCTGGAGTACTGTGTATGACTCGGCGAGATGAGATGTGGGAGAGAGACATGAGATGTGGGAGAGATGAGATGTGGGAGAGAGAGAGACGAGAGGTGGGAGAGATGAGAGGCGAGACGCAGACTTGCTGTTTGGGCATCGGGCGGGTAATGATCTCCAGTCTCTTGTCTCGTTTTGATGGAAACGAGAATCAAGATTGAACAGAAACGTAACGCGTGCCAACCGAAATGACCAACTTGGCCGATCAGTCGGACCTCACTCGAAGGGTGCGCTCCGACGCCGGTGGTGTTCTGTCAGAGTGACGAGCCATCATGACATACTCCGTACTCGGTACATGGAGGTGAGTAAAACGCCCGTGACCAAGTCCCATTAATGAAAAAGTCTTGGACATCGTATGAGGACCCAGGTTGCAGCAGTCATGATTCTCCGCCAGACGCAGAATTGCCTGCCTCGTCTGGACAGTAGGCTGTGGCGGTAACTGGGGACACCCAGCCCAGAAGCGACGGAGCGTTCCATCCACACGCCTGGGAGGGGGCCATGTGACGAGTGGATTCTCCTCGTCTGGATGGTATTGATGAGCGCAGAAAAGCTCGCCGTCCGCTGGCGTGTCATGTCACCCGGGCCGGGCTGGCTCGGGTACGCGAGAGAGGAAGCCCGAAGCACCATCACGTTCACGTTCACGTTCACGTCTGTCTCGCGAGACCGACGTCGAGTCGGGGCATGGACCTGGTTTGAGCGCTTAGATATTCCCCTCCGGTTTTCCTTCCCCATGTGCTCCATTGAAGGAAGCTTCTCCGGGTGGAACTTGGGGTTTTAGTCTGCTTGGCGAACACACAAGGACGAGGAAGAAGAAGAGCAAAGACGAGACGCGAGACGAGGATGGATGGATGGAACGGGGGGAGGGAGGGGACCTGGGGGAGGCGCAAGAAGAAGTGGGAAAGGGAACCATGGCCAGAGTCTTGGCCTCGTGGTGAGCCCGCCGGAATGACTCGATTTTTGCACATCTATCCGTACATTGTACGTAGCAAATTCTTCCGCGGGCGAGGTCTCTGCCGCTCCCTCTCACGGAGGTTGACCGAGCGGCAGTTCCATGCGCGGAGGAACCCCGCCGACTCACTCGGTGGCCTTGTACCGTACATGATCGTACTGAGTACGGATACACTACGCAGTAATGTTCCACGCTTTGGTCCACCGGCCGGCGGCGAGCTGCGAGCTCTGGTCCAGGGTCGAGATGGGGCTCTTACGAGCTCGCTTGTGGTGTCTCTTGCTTCGCCTCTAACCTTGGGCTCTTTGGTCAGCAAGACAGAAGAGCTGGACACCGACTGTTGCTGACGAGTCAGAGACGTGCCATTTTCCATGGATTCTTGATTATTCTTTTTGGAGAATCTCAGACGAGCGAGCGGCTGCGGGGAACGACTCCAAAGCGCGGAGAATGCGGAGCTATTCCACCCATCTGACATTGGTACAAGTACTACGTATTGCTGAGACTATCGTGAGATGTGGGACAGGGAAGCGGTTGTCGGTGCCGTCCATCCACCACCCCAAACCCAAGCCTTTTGAACCCCTGCCGCCACGCCGACTTGGCTCGCGCACTTGGCAAAAGCGTGGCCGTCGCTGTGGTACACTCCGCGTCTAGATCAGGTCCCAAGGGAAGGGAACTCCAACATCACGTCGCTTGGCACTGGCGGGATCGTCCTTTGCCCACCACCTTTCTTCGGGCTACATACAGTACCTACCTACAGTAACAGTCGGCTCTCTATTTTTACTGCAATTTTTTCATCTTCTATTTTCAACGAAATCTGCTCCAAGCCTCTCCGAATCTCCAGACGCCGCCGAGCTACTGAGACGCCTCTCTTTTCAGTCGGTCCGGCTGACAGCATGGGGGAACTCTGGCTTTCTGCCTGTATCTGCTGTGGCTGAATTTAACCCGCGGTTTTCTCTCGTGGTGCGTCACATCCTCCGGGAACTTGCGGGATGGCTGGCCGTCCGACACCATCCCAAGGTGCCAGTTCCGGAGTCTAAATGTGAAATACGAGCGCGTCGGTCTTGTTTTAACGCCAGACGGCGCGCGGGGTCATCACCGACGCTAGACGCAAACCTTCACCCCAGAGTCCAAGTTGGCAACGGTCATCTGAAGTCTCGTCAGATCAGCATTTGCCAGATCGACATCCTGGTTTGCTCCTCCGAGGCCAGTCTGGGGGGGGGGGGGCGTTTAGACTTTGTATCAGAGCGTTTTCCGTTGATTTGTTTTCCGTCACGCTCAAATTGCCAGCCGATGGAGGCGGATTCTGACTTTCTGATGGCCCTGCGTGGCTTCGCCTCGTATGCTCTCGTGATCTATACCTGTACACATCTACACGGAGGGACCACAACCCCCGACTGGCATGGAGAAAGAGAGGACAACTGTGATGCGACGCACACATACGTACTCCTGTGGACATATGCAGCGAGACCACATTGTATCACGCGAGAATAACGACGAAATATTACAGCATGCGCACACTCATGCCCGTACAAGTATCCGTAGGCCCTCAACAAACACCGAGAGACTCGCCGGCCGGTATCCGGCCACCCGCCCACCTCGACAGGGTTGCCGATTACACGTACATACCACCGGTAAGACGACGCCCTCGCCTCCATCTCGTCCTGGACACCCCCTTGTCATGTTCGTCTTCCCCAACTCCACTACCCCGTTCCCGCCGGCGCGCGGTGACCCGGCCGGAAGTGGTCAAGCTCCCACCATCATCACCACCACCACCACCACCACCACCCACTTCACGCACGATGGACCATGGACCATGGGCCGTGGACCGTGGACCAAGGATCATGGCCGTCGCCCTTCGTTCCCTCTCCCCACGCGTCTCCATGTCCATCTCCATTCCCGTCCCCTCCATCTCGAGGTCGACCCCTGTCTAGTCTCGTAGTTCCGTAACAGAGAGTCCATCGCCTTTGTCGTAATTTTCAACATGGTGGAACGGAAGTTGAGCGATTGGCCCGTCCACGCACCTCTCCCCCGGTACTCAACGTCCTGACGAGAACCCTTGGCTCCATCCCACGGGGTAGCATCGAACCTTTTTGCCTGTCAATCTCTCTGGCTCTCTGGCTCTCTGGCTCTCTGGAAGCGGGGAATACCAGTCGGCCGTCGCGCGCCGGGCGTGTGGACGCGCAGCAGACAGAGGACTCGCTCCGCATACACAGTCTCCGGCCAAGTGATTCGGTTTGCATTTGTGATCTGGGTTGTTCATGTTAGCCAGCTCTCGCTCCCCGTACCCTTGTTCTTCTCCCCAGATTGGGGTATTAAATACCTTCCGTCTTCTCGTCTCTGCTCGACGTCTTCGTTCCTCAACCGTCGTGTTCATACCGCAACCTCTCCTCCCCCCTTCTCCCCATTCTTCCTTCGTCCCAACAGCACAGCACGCGCAACTCTTCCGTGGCCGTGCCGAGCCAGCAAGCAGAGAAACCGAGAGCCACAGGAAACAGGCAAAAAAAGCCGACAACATGGCTGGCGGTGTCAAGAAACCCATCAACGTCTTCAAGCTCGGAGAGCTGGGCGAGCCCAAGGGCGTCTTCAACTGGCGGCTGTGGTTCGCCGTCGTCTCCTTCGGCCTCATGGGCGCCGCCCGCGGAGTCGACGAGGGTCTCATCTCGGGCGCCTTCGGCTCCAAGGACTTCCAACGCTTCATCCACTACGAGCAGTACAGCGAGGTCGAGCAGACCAACATCAAGGCCAACGTCTCCGCCATGGTCCAGCTCGGTTCCGTCGCCGGCGCTCTCTTGTGAGTCCCCATCGTCTCTTCCTTTCTGCGCGCGTCGTGCGCTGGCCATGGCTTTCATCGTGCTGACTGCCGTCTGTCTGCCTCCAGTGCTTTCGTCATCTGTGACAAGATTGGCCGTATCTGGGCCACCCGTCAGCTCTGCGTCGTCTGGATCATCGGTATCGCCATCTTCATGGCCAACAACGGCCACCTCGGCGCCGTCTATGCCGGACGCTTCATCGCCGGTCTGGGTGTCGGTCAGACTCCCGTCGTCGGACCCGTCTACCTCGCCGAGATCGCCCCGGCCTCGGTCCGCGGTCTCTGCACCTGTGTCTTTACCGGTTTCGTCTACCTCGGTATGTCTTGTCGTCTCCCTCCTCTACCCCGGAGAATCCGCTTCTCCAGCCCCCGGAAAAGAAGCGTGTCACACAGAGACTCGTGTAGCTGACACGCTCGAAACTAGGCATCGTCTTGGCGTACTTTACAAACTACGGCTGCCAGATCCACCTCGGAGACGACACGCACAACCGCTGGCTCGTGCCCACGTCGCTGCACATCATGTTCGCCGGCATCATCTTCATCTTGACCTTTTTCCAGTTCGAGTCGCCTCGCTTCCTCGTCAAGCAGGGCAAGATGGAGCAGGCCACCGAGACCATGGCGCACCTCCGCCACCTCCCCGTCGACCACGAGTACGTCACGCGCGAGATCTACTCCATCCAGGCCGCCCACCACGAGGAGCTCGAGGCCACGCAGGGCACGACCTGGCTCGGCAAGGTCAAGGAGCTCTTCCTCGTGCCGAGCAACCTGTACCGCCTCTACCTCAGCACCATGGTGCAGTTCATGTCGCAGTGGTCCGGCGCCGGCTCCATCACGCTCTACGCGCCGGACCTCTTCAAGATCCTCGGCATCACGGGCCAGAACGAGTCGCTGCTCATCACGGCCGTCTTCGGCGTCGTCAAGCTCACGGCCGCCATCCTCTGCGCCCTCTTCCTCGTCGACGTCATCGGCCGCAAGCGCGCCCTGCTCACCGGCATCTCCCTGCAGGCCGTCGCCATGATCTACGTCGCCGGCTTCCTCACCCACGTGCCCCTCCTCGGCGTCGACGAGTCCTTCCGGCTGCCCGACCACCTCGTCGGCGTCAGCAAGGGCGCCATCGCCATGATCTACGTCTCGGGCTTCGGCTGGGCCCTCGGCTGGAACTCGATGCAGTACCTCCTCACCGCCGAGCTCTTCCCCCTGCGCGTGCGCGCCCTCGCCACCTCGTGGGCCATGACGCTGCACTTTGCCAACCAGTACGGCAACAGCCGCGCCGTGCCCAACATGCTCCTCGGCACCGACAAGGGCGGCATCTCCCCCATGGGCACCTTTTGGTCCTTTGCCGCCATCACCATCCTCGGCGGCGCCTGGGTGTGGTTCTTCGTCCCCGAGACGGCCGGCCGCTCCCTCGAGAGCATGGACCGCCTGTTCGAGCTGCCCTGGTACAGGATCGGCCTCTACGGAAACGCCGACGCCGAGGAGAGGGATATCGTCTACAACGAGAAGCACGAGGTCGCCGAGGGCGTCCAGGGTGCCGCCGTGCACTCCGAGAAGCGCGAGGTCTAAGGCCGCGGGTTCTGGTCCTGGTTCCGTCTCGTTGTTGTCGTTTGTTCTTCTTGTTGTTGTTGTTGTTGTTGTTGTTGTAACGTAGTACATGATCCCCTGGATGCGGCAAGGAAAAGCATCATCGCGTCTGATACCCCCCTCTCGAGCACAAACCTCGGAGCCGGAGATACAAAACGAGGGGTGTATAATGAATGCAATACACCCCTCGGGTAATGAAATTCAAAGATTGTTAAAAAACAAATCCACATCGGTATCCGTCTCATCGTCTGCGTGAATCAAGGTATCGGCCGCGTCGTCCTCGCTCTGGCCTCATCCCGTGTGTCTGTCATTCTTTCGTCTGGTCCTTGTTCGGGTGAAGGCAACACACACACACACACACACACACACGCACGCACACGAGTCGGATCTGCCTTGCCGGCCGGGTCTGCTCAATGGCTGCTTCATCCGAGCGTCTTGTCGTCCAGGGGGTGCTTGCGTACGCGTGAACAAAAAGGTTTCCGCCGCCGTGGGTTTTCCGTGTCTTCTTGTACTGTTTTGTTTTGCCTCGTGGAGATGGGCGAAAAGTCGACTCGGGACATGTCGGAGGACATCGGAAAAGCGAGGACGGCGCGAGCCCGCAGTCGACGTGGTTCGGCCAACCTCCGTGAGGAGGCATCTACAATGAATGTATGTGTACCGCGGACGTGGACCGCTCCGCTGGACGGAGAGAGCCCGTCTGCACCTTGCCATCCCTGCTCTGCGAGTTCTGGACGTTCAGACGAAGAGAAAAAGGAAGAGTTTTGGTGGATATGGGAGGGAACAGTCTGGGGCGGGTTTGGATAAACGTCTGATCAGAATCGGCAGCTTTCGGAAGATGCGGAGGAGGGCCGCTGGGCCGGCTTTCTGGAGAAATGTTCAGCAGGACTTGGGTTCTGGAAGAGAGATGTGACGATGGACCGACCGCATGTCTACTGACCCAGCCTTGCCAGCTCTGTACACTGGGCGTCGAGTCGCTTTCTCTCTCAAAAGTACAATGCTTTCACGCTCCGAGGAGAGCCCGTTGCTCATGATTGGTTCTGATACCCATTCAAGCCCGAGGCCAAGGTGAGCGATTGACGCTTCCGGTCAGCCTCAGGTCTGGACCAACTAGCACCATCCCCTTTACTACATGCTCCCACGACGAGACTCACAAAGTAGGCAGGTTTGGCTGTGCAAGGCCTACATCTAATCTCAGCTGGCAAGATAAGCGACAAGCTGGCTAGATACCTCTCGACACTGTCAGGAGGTCAGCCAATGAAGCCCTGCCCTTCAATCTTGATCGTGTCTCAGCCAGGCCTCTATGATCAACTCTGCGAGAGCATCCATTACAGTTTCCTGCACGGCTGTCCGTTCCTTGTCTACAGCTACATGTACCGCCTTCGCGTACTGTCATCATGCAATCAGCAATGTCACAGTAACCATACGTGCTTCTGGGCGTTTGGCCTCTGGGAAATGTCATCTTCTTCATGCCTCTACAGAGCCACCTTCAACATCCACAAGGCCTGGTCTGTTTACTAAACACATTCAGCTCGGATAGTGCTTTGTTCTTGTTCAACGCCCCAAGCTGATGGATACCTGTTCTGGCCTCGACCGCAATGTCATGTCTCAGCCACAACATGCCACCTCACAGCGTCCCAGTGCAGCATTCAACGGTGACTGAGTCTTCTTCTTGTTCAAACAATCGCCGAGCCCGATCTGGCATGTGTATCCAGGTGGAGCTGAAACCCCGTCACCTGTTGAGGCTCTCCGGGGCTCGAATGCGGCGTAGCAGGCACCCGGGCGACTAGGCCACCATCGCAACCTGGCACTCGGCGAAGATGGTGGCGTGGGCGCGAGACATTCACGACGGCCGTTTCCGTCAGAGACGCCTTAGACCCCTCATATTAACATGCAGAGAAGCTCCTTTCCCAGTTGCGCGGGCGGTCGGCCGTCCTGCCATGCCTCCCTCGTGCGACCATCCATCAGTCCGATCCGACGACGCACCGCGCCATGAAGGTCTGGCTCTCCATCTTGGTGTGTTCCGCCTCGCTGCGACTGGCATCGGCAGCTTCGTTCACGGAAGCGCTGGCGTCCGCTCCGCCATGCGCCGTAAGTCGAGAATCGCTTCGAGTCCCTGCCGCCGAACGCTCCAGAGTGGGCGAATGCTGCCGGTCACTGTTCCCGCCCAGATTTCGTGTGCTCTCGACACGCTTCCGCAGACGACATGCTCCCTCGGTAACGAAACATGCCTATGCCACGACAAGACGTTCATGGAGCTCGTCGGGGGATGCACGTTCAAAGAATGCTCGGTCAAGGACGCTCTCGGTTCGTTTGTCCCGACCTGGAGTCATCAATGACACGCAGGGACCGGGCGTGTCTCTGTCCAGGAATTGTCGTTGACTGTGAGCAGGAATTGCAAACTTGACGTGGGCGGCATGCAAATTCCCCGTGACGGATCAAACCCAAACGACGCAATACGCCCTCGGGTTCCTGTTCGCGCTGGCACTCGTCTTCATAGGCATGCGCGTGCTCAGCAGGGCCCTCACGCCTTCGCTGTGGGGAGCGGAGGATACGACGATAACTCTGGCATTTGTATGTTCCGCGGACCGGCAGGTTGCGACGGGTGATGGTTGCCTTGGACTGACGAACATCTGGGCCAAAAGCTCTTCCTCATCGCGGAGACCTGCTTGAGCTATCTGTGTAAGTCCACGCGAAGATGTTCTGGACAAGACTGGCAAACTGACCGAACCGCAAAGTGGTGGACGTCGGGGTCGGAAGGGATATCTGGACATTGCAGCCCGGTTCCCTCACCGAGTTCTTCAAGGTGCGTTTCGAAAGTCGTTGCGAGCCTCCATGTCGTGACGTTTGAGTGCATCGTTGACAATCCCGCGTTTGACCCTTTACTGACGACCAGACCAGCTTCTCTTCATCACTCAGATTCTCTACATGGTCGTCATGGCCCTCATCAAGTCGTCCATTCTCTTCTTCTACTTGCGCATCTTCACCGTCGGACGGATCCAGATAGTCATCTGGTGCACCCAAGCCTTTAACATTCTCCTCGGGACCGCCTACGTTTTGGCCAGTCTCTTCCAGTGCCAGCCGGTTCAGGCTTACTGGACCGCGTGGGACGGTGAGCATACGGGCAGGTGTTCTGATTTCAGAGCCGTTGTTCTCAGCCACATCGCCGTCAACATTGGCTTGGACGTATGGATGCTCGTGCTGCCCCTTACGCAACTAGTTGGGCTTCGACTCGAGATGAGAAAGAAGATTGGCGTCATCGCCATGTTCAGCTGTGGTATATTGTAAGCTGGCAACGACATGAGAAACTCCTGCTCCGACTAACACACACACCAAGTCTTACCATCGTAAGCGCCATCCGAATCTGGAGTTTTATAGTTCAGTCAATGAACATCACAGGTTGGTCTTCGCCCTCGGCTCTCACCCTCCAGGCCTGCAATTGCTCACTGTGTCAGTGGCGTCTACGTGGGGATTGATATGGTCCTACGTCGAACTTTGTGTCGGCATCGCTGTGGCGTGCATGCCGGCCGCGCGGCAGGTCTCCAGGAAGCTGTTCCCCAAGATATCCGGTTCGACTCGCAAGCTGCTGTCCAGGACCAGCAAATATGATCGGTCGAGCAACACCCGTGAGCTTCAGCTAGTCACGCCGAGCCAAGGGCCCTCTCAGCTGGAAGCGTCCCTGTCAAACGATCCTCAATCGGCTCTCAGCACTCCGCTAAAACCATACACGCCGAGAAGTGCAGCCTTCTCGATTGACGAGTCTCATCAATAACACCGGCAGGATACGGTTGATGGAGGTGGCTTTGGGAGGCACGGGAAGAGCAAGGGGTACGAAGGTGGGACTTCACAAAAGTTTGAAGAATTTCTGCAACGAGGCGCCTTTGGGGCGTGTTGACATAGTTCTGAACGGAATGCATTAGCGTGTGTGAATACAAAAATCAAGGTAAATCATCTACGGTAGATCCTTAGCACCATATCACGACAGGCCATCATCTCGGCTTCACCTGCCTGGCCCGAAGATCAGTTGGGTTTGCATCATACAATAAATGTCACTGATTTCCATACGGACAATCACAGCGAGTTGCCTAATCGGCTACAATGAGGACAGCGTTCCATCAGTATGCCATCAGTACCAACAAGGATGATAGTGCGGTCCAATGTTGCAACTCCAATTAGCATGGCGATGAACACTTGCCGTTTTAGAACAGTTCGATGGAGAGCACAACGTATGGGAAGGTACCTATATGCGAGAATCATGTACCTTGATCTTAGCTGTCTGAAGTATCATGGTGTGGGTACGATTGAGCATCAGCCTCGGGAAGGGATCTTGAGGAACAAGCAATAAAGCCATCCATCTCGATGTAACATTTCCTATCGTAATCCCCACAGCCAGCGCAAGGTCTCGAGTCAATATGCTCGTCGTCACTTGATAACTGACCACATCGGAAATAAAGTCCCGACATGACATTCCCCGCGTTTTCTTCCCAAATCAGCAAATACTTTGTTAGATCTTTGCTCGTTTCAACCAGTCGTCGACAGGAGGCCGAGCACCCGAAATCCCAAGATAATAACACCCGCGGCAGTATTGCTTCGAGGGCGAACCTTCAACACCGACGAAACACAGCTGCCAAGACGTGGATGACTGTCACTCTGCGTTATCCGTCGAGCCATCTGGTTCAAAACAACAACGATGGACGCGACGGAGAAGCAAGCAAAGAGAGTTTCCGAGGCGCGCCCGTTTCGACCCGACTTCGTCTCATCCAGACTCGGTGACCAGACTCATCACGGTGAAACTCTGAGCGAACGAACATGGACAGAGTTGCGGGCGGCATGATGTCGCAAGGGTCATTCCGTCTGATATTCTAGACAGGGTTGTCTACGTTTCGGCACAAACTGCCTGATGACTGCTTCGTCTCGCCTGGAGATCCCTCCGAGGAGGGCTCCGCCTCGAGACCCACTTTTGCTTCACGTTCGGATCCGACCCCGTTCCGTGTCCGGCAAAATTGCCGGACAGGGCTCAGCCCCAACAGATGCCACGAAATAATACAGCAGATAGTAAGATTCTAATTCTAATAACAAGAGAGTATAACAGGCTCTTTAGACAAGCATGAAAGTGTCTACTGCTTAGGGATCTGGCTCAAAATAGGAAGAAGCAAAAAGAAAGTTGCAGCTCATACAGGCCACAAATCGGCAAAATGTTGGGGCCCTAACCAGGATTCGAACCTGGGACCTCTCCCATGCAAGTTGGACAACCCTAAGGGAGAATCATACCGCTAGACCATCAGGGCTGATGTTATCAGGTGTGCTGATGCGTTGATGTTCGTGTGTTAGAGATGCTCTATGTTCCACACCCTCATCTTGCGGCGAGTCAACGCCCGAAACCTGACGAATAAATCGATATATTCCTCAACCTTTATAAGACATACAGATTCCGCGTTCAGATGCTCTTCACAATAGTTCTGTTAAATAATACCACATATCCTAAGTATCATTAAGTTAAACTACGTTATATCGTAAGTCGTCATATCAACTAAATTTAATATTTGACCAACATATCATTTCTACCTCATTATAACTTTCATATGTCTCTTGTTGCAGAGGTGTCAAGACTTGGAGTTATCAAGCACCAGTGCCACTGCTATTTCTTTTATGAACTGCGGCATCGTTCAAAATCGCAAGTTGACTCAACATTACAAAGGTTTTTTTTAAACCATGCTATTCTTATTTTCAACGACTCTGGGACAAGAGGAATTCTTCCTGTCAGGTAGCTAGAGAAACCCTTTGCACATGGCTGGAGGAGATATTTGATAATAAGAGTGACACATTCTGTGTCGCATCTTCTCCTCAACACTCGCTCTCCCTCTTCTAGGGAAATTTGTGCTCATGACCCAAGTAATTGCTCTCTCATCTTCCTTGCGCAACGTGTCTGAGCATTGTCATTTGCTCTTGAAGACTACAGGTTTACTGCGGATAAGCGTTATGAGGGGAGAACCTGGCGTCAAGTCACTTGGATATTCTCCCGTGAGCATTATGAAACAGGAAACAGAACCACAAATCTTTAGGTTCTGAAGCAACATCAGCCGAAACAACTCACTTGATTACTGATCATGTTGTAGTTTGTCCGAACTTGCCAGTTATACCCTATCTCATATAATCTCACTAGGCAAGTTAATACGACTATCTGTCCGAGCTAGTCAGCTTACCGTCAATATTCGTTGAGATCTTCCAGCTAATCACGAGTGCGTGTTTGGAACGCTTCTGTTGGGTCGAACATTGTATCTCGCTGCGAAGAAAGAGAATAGCAACGAGACTGACCCAAACTCTCAACTTGACTCAAAACACGCCCTAGCGAGTATCATTGGCAACTCCAGCTTACCCATTACCAGCCAAGCTTTTGTCGCCAATCTTATGGCAATGTTGCGTGTCCACTCAGCACGTCGACGTAGATCCGTGATCTTCGTGACAAGAGCTTCGTTTGGTGTGCTTGTTCGGAGTTATAATAAACTTGGACGTGCCACGTGGAGGGTTCAAGATGGAGATCTTCGGGATGAGGGCACGGATCCGGAGTTTGACGTCACAAAAGTGTAAATGCGATCGTCGTGACTGAGTCGAGCCCTCGCAACCTGGAAGGCTATTCCGACAGCATCACTGCAACTTCAATGACCCGCCAGCCAATTGCGAATCGCTTCTTTGATTTTTACTCCTTCCTTTTCACTGTTAGAAGGATGAGCGGGTGGCTGGTAAAAGACAGTCAGAATATCAAGCTCCTTGTTTTCAAGGGGTGATAAGTGGGAGGTTCAAGGCGATGTCGCGGTGCTTAGACACCTCGGGACACAAACAAAGATCGACGAGGAGCTTCCCAAAAACGGTTGAAGGTCGCCAGAATGATTTCATGAAGTCAATTTTCTCGCAATGGAGCATTGCTTTCTTCAAGACCTCAACGTCGATGATTGGGGCTACATATGTCTCCCGAAAATGAGCAGCGCTACTTTACTTTCGGATGGAGAAGCGTTGTTCGAGACCAAGGACGATTGGTTCGCCTCAGCTTTTGGCGTTATCGTTCGTATATCATTGGCATCGTGGAATCGGAATCTCTCGACAGTAGGCATGTCCTTTTCTCTTCTGTCAAGTAGGTATCTGTATCAAGATATGTGCATGTTCAACATTCACCACTCCCGAGATGTTCAAAGAAGGACCCAAGAGATGCGGCTTTTCTTCCTACTTGCCTTGGAAGCCTCTAAATGTGACAGTGTTAACACACAGCCGATGCGATGGTCCATGGCTTACACCGGGGATGGCACCGGCTTTCACCGACAACGGTCAACCTCTTTCCTACTGGGATATTTCGGGACAGAGAACTAAACAGGCAAAATAATCGCGAGCGGCTCGCATCGAAGAGATAGTCAACAACACGGTCGATTTACAAGATGAGCGGTCAGTGACCAGCCTACATGCCCGGGCATTCGGGCAGCGGTGAAGACAGATTGTTGAGGTCCAGCCCCAACCCAGGCCTTTCGCCACTATCTGCACGCTTCCTGTCGGCACTTCATCAAGTCGGCTCCACGACAGCAGGCGGAGAGCCGGCATGTGTCCGAGAAGCCAGCGGTCGGCAGGTCGACACGGAGTGCATGAAACGTCGTCAAGCTTCCTAATCCTTAGCAGTCTCCATAGAGGCGAGAAAGCCATCTCGCTCATCCCACAGCTGCCGAGTACTCAGCTCCTCCAGGATAATCAGTTTCCGGGAATCCCCAGCGCAAGGTCTCGGGGCGAATGTCATTTGCCTTCGCCTGGAGCGACAAGCCGGCCAGCTCCGGAGCGACAGGTCTCCTCACTACGTTAGCTTCTAGGCATTCCGTAGAGAACCAGTAGAGAGGTACGATACATATTGGCGAATGGGGACACCTCATACAACCCTTGTTTAGGGTAGTCATGCGTCGGTAATAAAGAACCGCTTGGAGGACGAGTACGAGGGGGGAGTCCGGGTACGACGCCCACTTTTGATGCCAGGCTGTGTAGCTACGATGTGGCCATATCTAGCCCATGGAGATGTATCTGAGCTGCGAGGATTGGGACGCGCTTGGCAGAGGACCTTTTTTTTTTCATAATGACTGCCTCATAGACCACATATTCTGTAACATGTCGGCGGTTGCGGTCAGTTACCGGGGAAGAAAGAGGGGCGAGAGCGAGCTGGAGCGCTTCTTCCTGAACGCCAGGCGTATCGACACATTGTTGGTGAGTTTCCTTAGCCTGCGGCGAAGACAGTCACGGGCGACGATTGTCTAGGCTTGACCATTTCAAGCTGTACAGGAGCTTCCTGAAGGACGTTGGCCGGGGTGGGGGGGGGGTCAATATTCCTGCGACAAGGAGCCGTCCGAGAGACCAGGTTGCCCTCGGCGGAAGACATCTCCGCTTCCGCAGACGCTGCTTGTTCCCCCCCTCCAACGAGAGTTGCTTTGCCCACCAATGGGCACACATGCCGCTGACATGAACCCCTCGCAATCAAAGCTCTGCAAGATAGCACCGGGTTAAGTCGGAGATCTCAAGAACGGGACTCTGAACGACATGGCGGCACGCTTTTCTGTGATTCTTTTTTGATGACATGAGATGAGCTCGAGATCATGAATCAGAGACTCTCGGGTATATCACACACAGAGCAAAGCTCATGTCTTATCTGATATCGAGAGACTCTGACTCTGGATCCCGCGAGTCCTTGCCGAAGTATTGCCAGAAATGGCGACGCAGATGGCACTATCCACCGGGACGTCTGATGTCGTCGCCCATCCGAAAGCGAGGTAGCAGTAGAGACGGGAACAGACCCAATCGTCGGCCCAACATCCAAAACAAGGGCAGTTTTTACGATGCGTTACTTGAAGCGCTGGGAGCGCAAGGGACGAGCCCACACACCGCATTCTTATCGAGACCAGCACCCCAGGCTCGAGATCGGGTCAGCTGCATGTAAGGTGCCCAAGGTAGCAACGTAGGGCGGTTGCCGCTGCTTCACAATGAAAATCAGGGGCTTGCACCTGAGAAGGAAATACGTAGAGCGCAGATAGATTAATCTAGATGAAAAGCTCGATGGTGTAGGTATTTCTTTTACGAAGGGCATCTTGCGATGAGGAGACAGGAAACAAAGCTATGCTGCTTTCTGTCTGGTGCGGCTATTCGAAGCAGTCTCCAGCATCTACCAGGGAGAGATTGCTTCACTATGACGGGCGGGGATTTAGGAGAAGGTTTCAACCGGAGGAAAAAAAAAACCACTCAAGGATCAACGGGGCGGGTGACAGAAAGTTACTGCTCGCAAGCTCGACGGCCCGTACGATGATCTCAATAATCGGCCCCCAAAGTTCCTTACTCAGTATTGATGAGCTGGCGGGAAGCAAGACGGGAAAGAGAAAAACACGTTGCCGGCCGGAGTCAATGCGTCTAACTTCTGGGTCAACAACACGGCGACAATACTTGGCACTGAGGTTGGATGTTGGAACCCGGTTTAAGGCGCAGTGCAATCTCGGGGTGGATTATCTGACAAGAAGATTACCCACGCGGTGGAGAAGTTCTCTTCTGGCTTTTTCTTCTGGCCAGACTCTGGCCGGGCGAAGACAGACACCCCCCCGTTCAGTCAGTCCCAGTCGAGGTCGGCATCCGGCCCCTTTTTGACCCCGAACGTGGTTCCTACGGGAGGCCTCTCGGAGGATCCGGTCGAACGGCCGGTGAATCTCGAACTCGGCCGGTCCGGTGGTCTTTGAACTCGGCGGGAAAAAAGACCATGCCAACAGAAGACATCCAGAGAAAGTTACAAAAATAATTCAAGAAGTGGTTCGTCGTGTTGTTCGATGGACGGCGCGCTCGGTCTCTTACTGCGAAAAAAAAGTCCGCAGATCTCCCTCAGTTCCCATAGTATGGATACACCACAAGATGTCTTGGCACTCGTTTGGCCCATTCTTGGCATCATCTCCTTTTTAAAAAGCCTTGGCATCACGTTTCTGGAGAAATGCCGTGGGAACTCACACAGACTTGACGGTGGCATGGTATTGGTGGAAAGGTGGAACAGCAACCATCATGGGTAACGAAGGCGAGCCACCCCTTGCCAACGTGCCGGGTTCAAGGTGCTGTGATGGGGGTCCCATGACAAGATGATTGAGTGAGAATCCGGTCCAGAGAACCACATCCGATCTCCGCTTCATGGGCTGGACCGGTTCCCGATGGTTGGTCGGCAAGAGGCGAGAAGCGCGCACACACCGCCAAAGCGGGTGATGCGAATGGAGACGACGGAGTTTTTGCTCTGCCTCGTCCCAATCGAGTGCAGCGAGAGTCGGGTTGTGGCCCCAACAAGAGACGGGGAGGGGGGAAGCATCCAAAGGAGAAGAATTGGAACGTCGTCGGATGAAGAAGGGAGGGAGGCCGTGCTGTCGCACCAGTGCTGCTGTTTCTGTTCGTTGCTGGCACGGTTGCATTTGTCGGCGACAATCCCAGACGGGACGAGTTGGTGATATATTGCCGACATGGAACTGGGGAATAAACTAGACAGTACTACGTACTTTGTGTAGACTCAATCATCGTGGCGCGCATTGAGACCCGGCGGGGGCCACAGGAAGCCAGCCCGGCCGAAACCCAATCATATCGCAAGTCGTCTTCTCTTCTTTCGATCCACCGCGGACTTGGCTCTGGATTTTGAAGAGTGGGTGGTGGCATGTTGGACTTGAATCAGATCAAGACAGCTCTGTCTCGGTACACGACACGGTCCCTTGCTTCGCCCAAAATCCCACTAGCATTGACAGAACTGAGATCACTACGGGTATTCTACGGACATCACGTACTGACGACCTCATCGTATACACCCAGACCCAAGGTACTCGGTATCAGCGATACCCCGGACAAGCGTTTAAGGTCAACAGGCGCCAGCAGGGGCCAGGGGCAGAGCTGGAAAGGCGAGCCAGTGCGGTCAAGATTACGGGTAGCAACCTGCGCCGTTCACAATGTGGCCAGTGGGCGCGGGAAATTCATTTCATGTTATTGCCTCTGTTCGTGCGCCCAGGTGACGATCGAGCATAATTCAGGTTTTATAGTGGCTAAGAGGTTCGCCCACAGTCCCTGGTCCCAGCAAAAGCAATACGATTAGATGGCTCGGCAGAGTCCCGCCTCAGCCGAAAGTCTGTGATATGATGTGGTGCGTGTATCCGTACGGATACTTGATGTGTCTACGATTATGGCTGTTTATCTGCTTGTCATCGCAGGCCTGTCACGTAAAGTTAGGCTTCATAAGGTTCAGAAGGTTATTCGAGAAAAGCTCCAGCAACGCACATGGGAGAAAGACGTCCGGGTCAGGGGTGTCGAAATGCCTTGCTGTACTACGGATATAGTACGGAGTATTACCGCAGAACAGACAACAACAGAGCAGCGCAAACGAGATTCAAAGTGCTTCGGCACACAGACACTGACAGGAGAAGTCCGCAGGGAGGAAAAAGGAAAATGGCTGTCAAGGAAAAAGGACTCGTCAAACTACCCCATGCCCAGCATGCAGAATTACTCAGGACCGTGGCAACGGGTCTTATCTAAATGGCAAAAGGTCGACAGACGCCCCGGTTCATCTCCTTTCTGTCTACAACCGAAACAAGGGCTAGAGCGAATAGGAGCCTTTCCCGCGCGCTAGCGGATGTGACTCTACTCTATCGAGACCGAGCAAACATCGGAAACAAAGTCCGGATTTTGGCCGACGATGTTCTGCTCATCGCGAGTCGTGTTAGTGTATAGCGTCGTCGGCAGCCCAGCATACTAACAGCAGCAGAACGTCAGCTCCTTCTCCCTTTCTCTCTCTCTCTCTCAAACACATCAACTTCCAAATGAAGCCATCTCCACTCCTCCCACAGAGAGGCCATGGATTAAATCTGCTTCCCCCCCAGTCTCTCAACCCTTGTGACAGCCCCTGACTTGTTTCATGGGCAGGAAAGTAGAAAGTGCCACTTTTTAGACAAATACGAAATGTGAATCCTGGCCTGTCTGCGTGGTACACGTACGCAGCCGTAACGCGGATAGGGTTGGCCAACCTGCTCACTCACAGCAAAACCTCATGGATGATGATGACGATGGCTGGGATTCCCGCCATGGCTCCCCTGGAAGCCTCAACACGGTGCCATGCCATGCACTCCGCAGCCTGGCGGGCAAATTTGACGATCCAAAAGGCCTCCTTTTCTCCCCCGGCGCTGCATTTCCCCATGCGTCTTACCGCCCTCGGGCAGAATCACTGCTTGCCCCTGCGTCGACGACGCAGCCTCCATCCGTTGCGGCTCATGGCCGAAGCGTCCGAACCACTCTCTGATATCAGTGTGGATCGTATCGACAAGGAAGGAAGCGTCTGCCCGAAATGAATCGAGAGTCACTCGTCGGCATCGATTACGTTGTGTCTCGTTGTCTTGTCCACGTTCGCCGCCACTCGTGACTCCCACGCCCCTTGGACCCCTGGCAACTCAATGTGAAGCCGGCGCGCCATTGCCATGCAAGCTGTGCATGCCATATTGCACTCAATCTCACTCCATCGTGGGCCAGACTGTGGGCTTCATGTTCTGGATGGGCCTCAACACCAACCTGCCCCCCCACAGCCCTAGGCGAAAGCTTGTGTCTGTGAGCGCGTCCGACTGCCTGGTCCCACAGGACGAGTCTTGGCTCTATGGCTAGTCTCGCGGAATCAGGATCACTGCTTGCAGCTGGACGTTTCTGTAATTCGTCTGCGAGGAGCAGTATACCGAGTATGTGTGGATGGACAGACCAAACATTAGGGGGTGGACAGGCAACATCTCGCATGCCGCATCATTAGATATAAGAAGGCGTCAAGTTCCCGTCCATCATCGTCTTCTTTTTCCTTTCCATCCCACACCTTCATCAGCATCTCCAGCTACCGTCTCTCTTTACCAATCCAACTACTCACTTTCTTTAGCCCTGGTGGTTATTCATTCCTTACAAACAACCCAAAATCTTCCAACTCTTTTGTGTTTTCTACAAACCAACCACCAACCAAACCAGTCAAGATGAAGTTCTCCGCTGTCCTCGTTGCTCTCTCGGCCTCTGCTGCCATCGCCACCCCCGCCGGCAAGACTGGCCCCAACGGCGCCGCCGCCATCGAGAAGCGCGCCAGCTTCCCCATCCCCGCCTCCAAGGGCACCGTCACCTACAAGGCCGCTCAGTCCGTCAAGGGCACCTTCGACGGTGGCCTCAAGACCTACGGCCGTGGCGTCAAGTGCACTGGCCAGGCTGAGGGCGGCGACAAGGACGCCGTCTTCATCCTCGAGAACGGCGCCACCCTCAAGAACGCCATCATCGGTGCCGACCAGATCGAGGGTGTCCACTGCAAGGGCTCCTGCACCATCAACAACGTCTGGTGGACTGCCGTCTGCGAGGATGCTCTCTCCCTGAAGGGTGACGGCAACGCCTCCGTCATTGGCGGGTAAGTTCTCTCTCGTTTCGCCTCTCACGTGTTCGATATCCGTCAGAGACTAACAGCCATCTGCAGTGGTGCCCGCGGCGCCGAGGACAAGGTCATCCAGCACAACGGTCTCGGCACCGTCACCGTCGACGGCTTCACCGTCTCCGACTTTGGCAAGCTCTACCGCTCCTGCGGCAACTGCAAGACCATGGGCAAGCGCACCGTCGTCATCAAGAACGTCAAGGCCTACAACGGCAAGATGCTCACCGGCATCAACTCCAACAAGGGCGACACCTCCACCATCACCGGCACCTGCGCCACCTCCGTCAAGGAGATCTGCACCGAGTTCCAGGGCACCACCCCCGGCAACGAGCCCAAGAAGCTCAAGTCCGGCGTCTCCTCCGCCTGCAAGTACTCCACCCTCAAGGCCTGCTAAGCGGCTCGCTCCCACGGGTGACCCGCGGGCTGTCTTCGGTGTGCTGCTGCTGCTGCTGCTGCTGCTGCTGCTGCTGCTTCTCCCCGCTGCTTCTCCGCTCAGTCTCTGAGAGACCGACGGCCGAACTTCGTCTTTTTCTGGTTTAAGAAAGCGAAGGGAAGGAAGATGCAAAAAAAACACACGAAACCCCGTCTTTCCATTCTGTGGTGTGTAAGCTGATGCGCACTGCTGGGCCGCTTGGCCATTCTGTGTACATATGGACATGGGGGTCTGTGTATTTATCTGAATATAATCCTCATGACTTGACACTTGCATTCTTTCTGCTTTCTGTGATCTATGCTTGACTCTTGTGGGAATCTTGTAATGTAATACAGCTGGCCACCTTTGGGGTTTAAAGCCGTAACGAGTCTGAATAGATGCACGTAGTGGCGGATTCTTCATAATATGCGCTTCACTCTCTGTAAGAATGCATGAGAATTTCCCATATCAAACTATCTGTGCCAAACTTTCTGTGGTTGTACGTGACTCGTGATTTGTGTGTTAGGTGATATCTGATAAATGACTTCTCGGTTGTCGACTTGATATGCCGCCTGTCATCGTGAGACCCTCCCCCGCAACCGACGAGACAGAAAACGTCAAAATAAACTACCCCACGGTCGTCGGAACTCACAATGCATGTCATTTTCCCCCTCGGAACCTCCACCGCGATGAAAACGACCCGGGCTCTTACCCACAAAGTCTAATGCTAAGACGATTGACGACGGCTATCACGGCACTCCGGCCAAATACTCCCGGAACTACGGCACCAAGCGGCATCGCGGCACGACGCCACCCGAGCCAAGATGGAGCGTACGCGTCTACGTGAAGCCAAGTGTGCGTGTTCATCCCTGGTCCGTCCCCAGAATAAAATGAAATAAAAAGGCCTTTCCTCCCCTTCACTCTGCTCTCGAATCCACGCTATCTTGTGTCCGACTTGTCATGCACCAAACTCACCCTCGACGCATATCGCGATGATTCCCGACCAACGATACCTTGGCATCAACTGAAACTGGAGAAGAAACCCGACCACGAGGCAATGGATGCTCTCTCTAGTCTGGGAGGATTTGAATTAGAGCGAGGGCATGAACGACGACGCTCGACCACGACCGAGTGACTTCTATACTCTGACGGATACTTCCTTTCCGACCTCGAGGCCGACTGCCCCTGGACTCCGATCGAATTTATCACGAAACGAAGGGAATCACGAAACGAAGGGACACTCCCATACCGGCTTCTCTTGCCTTTTGACGCTATCAGCTGCCGAAGCGATCCATCTCCTCGTCTCGTTTATCGATAACAAAGGGCGTGCTTTCGAGCACTCCATTCCTTTGATTCAACACGATCACTTCGCCAACTATGTCAAACCCGTACATGATTGTCAGTGTTCTTGAGGGTTTGCGCAGACGAGCTTCGTTCCAAGCAGTATTCTATCTCGTGGTCAGCCATAAAAATGGTATAGGCAGGCCTCCCTCGACACGGTTGACGTTCACAAGCGACTGGCAACTGAACCCCGGCGCCACCATATTGCCACCGAGGAATCTCATCCGCACGTACGTGTTACTATGACTTGCCATTAGTGGTGTCACGCATCTCGGCGCAACGTGTAAAAGGTGCTGCCTCTGGAAAGCCCAAAGCTTCGATCGTCTTCGTCTTTGGCAATCCCTTGCACCACTGGCATTAGCCAAGTCGCCCGTTGCAAAGACTTCATTTTGCTCGAGTGACTTGACTACGTTACGTCCACACGCAGGTTCAAGTTACAGAATGCTACCTGCACCACTCTGATGCTATTCTGGCCTGAAATACGGCATCCTTATGCTTGACATGAAACATTGCGCCAAATATGAGCAATGCCATGACATGCTTTTAGCCCGTCAGACGCACCCCTTGATTGGTCTCGAGTCACCGTATCAGTGGTAATGACAATTGGGTGGAATGTCAGCAGACACGTCAAGTATTGCCCGAGGCAACTATTAGAATGCATTGAGCAAGCCTCTTATAGCTCAGCTACCAGAGACTGGACACTACATGGCCTGATATGACCGACAAGTTGTCTGGCGGCGACTATCCAGACAACAACGATGGGAAAACTTCCTTGTGCGCTATTTGGCCTTGGGAAAAGACAGCATTTGGTTGGTGGCTTGATCTACAGGCATCTAAATCTCAAAGATGGTATGTGTGTACGCTTGCACTACCACGATCAGACCCTATTTTGGGTTGGTGACCTACCACGCAATGAGAGAATGAACAGTCCCCCATTGTATGAAAACAACCTGAAGTCCCTTTTTCGGGATTTTCGATCTCGTAGTTCTCCTTACGTACATCTGCTTAGCTTGTCGCATTCAATCTCTACAAACGGTCGAAGGGCTGTATGTGCCACTTTAATAACCATTCTAAAGCCCATGGAGCTGACAGATAGACTGACAGGTCCTGTCGTTCTGAAAATCGAAGAAGAGCGGAAGAACGGCATCGAAGTCGTTATTTCCCTTTCGGTTATATCGATGAAGACCACCCCCCGGCTGGAAGGCTTCCTCTACGAATCCGATCATGTACGAGCTCTCCTCAAAGATGTAGGGGATCTGAGGAAATTGAAGCATTGTTGTCCGGGAACGATTTTTAAAGCTAGAAGGACATCAGCGTCAGCGAGGTGGTCAGTTTCTTTCCGACGTCAAGGAAAAAGGTGTTGTTGAAGCCGAGGCACGGGAGAAGACCAGGCCAAATTAGAAGTTGCAGGCGTATCGTGTAGGGAGGAGGGCAGCCACTTCATCCTGAATCGATTCATTGGAGATTTGAACGATAGTGGTCGTCAGTAAAGCCAACCTGGAACACCTACCAGCCAGTGGCTTGCAGACTTACTCATCAGATGATCATTCAGCAGTGTACCAAGATACCTAGACGGAGAAAAGACAGCGCGAAGTGAACTTCCTACCAGTCGTGACATATCAAATCTACCTCATCTAACGGGTGATATTCAATGTGGCCAGCGTAACGTCATCGATCATTGTAGCGCGACCCTTCAAGCAACACCTCTTCTCCTCGACGCATCGAACAAACATATTTGGGAGGTAGTAATGACCATCATGCTCTTCGCAAGAAGGCTACCGAGGTGCAGTGTGTTTCACGCGCGACAGTCGAGAGCTTTGCTGGGGGAGAGATGAGACCGAGCTTGCTGCTGTCCTGTAGACGCAAACCTTCATAATTCATAATTCACTAGGGAGGTAGACCTGCTGCTGCGATGGCCTTACGTACGTGACGTAAGTTCGCATCGTCGCGTCGTACGGCAGTCTGCAGAAAGGACTGGCTCAAAGCTAATCTTGGCAACTACAGTTGCACCCAGGGTGCTCTTTCCTGTTGGGAAAAGTAGATGTGTCAGGCCGACAACAATCGAATCCGCCAGGTCACACACATTTCACTTGATGCGACGTATTACCCAGGATAATTTATTTACTGAGACCTTAGGGGCACATCAGAGTCACAAGTACGTTGCGACACGTGCGAAGACCGGACGTGGGCGAAAAGACGACAAAAACAAGAGGTCAAAAAGGGCAAAACGTGGTATCGAACTCGAGTGGTATACTGGTTCTATACTTGAAGCTAGCATGCCCAACATGTGGTCGTCTGCCATCTTGACCATATAGCCCATCTCGAGTGATGGTAGTAGGTTTGACACTAATTCTAGGTATATACCATCCCCGTCTAGGCAAGGAAGGTGCACCCACGAAGTGAACTGCCGATTGGGTACTTGAGAGTGATTGTCTTGTAAGGTGGTCTCTAGGCAACATCGAAGCCCATGAGAGACAACTTATAATTATTTTGACCGACAACACATATATGTAATAATGCCGCCACAACAAGTAATCGAAAGACTCTCTTCAAGCTTGGCTGGTATCAAGTATGATTGGAAAGTTTTTCAAGCGGAAGATGCTCGAGGGAACAGTCTGGATACGACGCACACTACACGAAACAACATCTAGAATTTCACTATGCGATTTGCTATCGCAGGGCATAAGTGTACATACTTTCACCACACCGCAAACTGCCCTAGAACTATGTTGAGAGGTCGATACCATTGAAAAGAGTCGGGACCAATGCCAGGCTGCTGTTGCCGTGATTCGGTGTAAGATGTGCTCTACCTACGCCATGGAATTGATACCGGCCTAGGTTAGCAATATGCTCCCAAGCCGATAGCTTTTTCGCGACGCAAGGTGATTCTTAATCCGAGTTAAAGCAATAGCGACCCATCACAAAGTGCTCGGAAAGGCGTTACGAGGTGGTAGTTGTATAGCATGGCTTCATCAGAGCCAGTATCTCGCCCAGATTTCATGCTCCTCCTTGGTGCCCGAAAAGGTAAACCCGACCTCGACGATGTCTTGGAACCCTTCCTTGGCCTTTGGCTCTTTGAACCTCGACTTGAAGCCGTTAAAGGCCATCTTGGGCAAGGCAACCCTCGACTCGGGATTCATCTGCAGGCTGATAAGTGCTTGGATCGACGGGAAGAACTGACGAGACTCACTGATGTGTTCATGGATCGCACCGCGTCATTATGTTCGCAGACAATCAATGGTGTCTTGAACCAGACGCATCGGATGGGTATCTGGTGTTTTTCTGCTAGCTGAACCCACACAGCTCTTGTTTCCGGGTCTGCGTTGGTGTTGTCTAGATCGTGTTAGGTTGGGGACGACTGTACTCTCATGATCAACTAACCTATTGCCACGGACCGGCCTGCGCTGAGATGCTCCTTTGCGGCTTGTACACATTTTTCTCGGCTATTGCAGTGTGTTAGCAATGAGTAAACCCTTGAAGCTGACGCAGACGGACGTTTTCAACGTGTCCTGGTTCACGCGTTCGTATCCCAGGGGTTTTAGATGCTTCCAAAAGAAGGTGCTCTTGCCAGCGCCGGGCGGCCCGCAGCAGATGACGATGTCTTGCGCATTCTTCTTCTCGAAGGCAAAGGTCGGCGCAGCTGGCTCAGAATCTTGAGGATAGGGGTACTTGACTACGTCGAAATCTCGGGCAAACTCTCGAGCTGGTTCGCCAAGGAAGAACTCTTCGGGAGTCTGGTACTTGATACCGATGTTGTGTGCCAAGTTTCGATCGGAGCAGCTGAAGTCCTTTGCGGTGGCCGCATTTTTGCATTCACTTTTGACTGTTGCTGTGCGGCCGCCTGCGTCACCGACAAAAAGGCTCTCCTCGAGGTCGACCTCGTCGGTAAGGTCGTAGTCGTCGCATAGTTCCTTCCACATGCCTATTCGGGGTTTCCTGTACATATCCTTCTCCGTCGCAGCGTATACTGACATTGGGATGTCTAATTGTGTAAAGACGGCGTTCACTTTTTGCTTGAACGCGGAGACGCGGTCCTTTGCTGTCTTGGGCGTCTTCGCCTTGGGATCTGGATGAAGGACGAGACCGGCTTGGTTAGAGAGCACAACAACCCGATACCTAAGCGTTTCAGCCAATGTTGAAGCAGTCCGCGTAGGATGCTGTATATGTTACCCTTCGTCTCTGTACAGCTCTCGAAGTCTTCCGGGGACGGAGGCATGCCACCACTTCCAGTCGGTGCCCCCATCGGCATGCTTCTTCCCGGAAGCGGTGGTGATGAGTGTAGAGTCCTGGCTACCGTCAACAACAGTGAAGCCAGGTCATCATGTCAGGGCTTCAGAGAGCTTTCAGTACCAGGTCGAAAGCTGCAACCTTGTTTCTCCTCATCGCCGTACCTCCTTCCTTGGTGTTCTCGGGTTCGTAGCGGCCGACGAGGAGGGTCGCGGGCGTATCGTCATTCGGAGCTCGTTCGGTCCATATTGTTCGGTCTTTGGGCTTTTGTGATGCTGGCTTGAAGAAATTTGCAACGGCGCTTTCTGCAAGAGGTCAGTAGAGGCCGCAGCAGGAGCCAAAGAGCCACAAACGGGTGGTGCCGCTCTGGACTTTGCGCTTGGTGGGAGGAGGAGAGATGGAGTCTCTTTGTCTTCGTTTGGCGCCCGAGTCCGACATGTTTGACATTGTGCGCCGTATCGCCCGGTATGCTGTTGTGACGCTTGAAGTTCGCTTGGCCAAAAGTACAATTGAAATTCGCATGTTTAACGATGTCGCATGCTCGGGGAGGAGCTCGGGGAGCTGGTCGGCCGGTGCCCCACCTTCGCAGCGCGTCGTGGGGATAAATTATGTACAGTGCCATTGCCGTAAGCTTGCTTAACTCTGCCCTCTCTACACGCTCTGTACAGTGACAGAAACACAGTACAGACGCGTTGGAGCGTAAGCACGTGACTAAGGCTTTACCGCCGTGGACCATTCATTCACCGCGGTATTACCGACCTGGCCTTTGTACCTCACCACCGCTCGACGATATCGCTCACATCCACTGGGATGTGGGATTGACGCACCTTTTCAATCGTCAAAGCCAAACATGTACGAGCTCTTCATCACCACGCTCGTCGATGACGAGGAGATACAGGCGGCTTGTTCCGTCCTGAGCGGCTTTTGCGCCATGCCAGCCTGGCAGAGTCTCCATCGTGTCCTCTACTTCAAGGGCCCCGCTAAGCCCGGTGGCATTTCGAAGCAAAACTCGATTGTCAAGACCCCTCGAAAGGACATCCAAATGTTGTGGAAGGACTTGCACCAGCAGCTCAGTCGCCAGTCTTACATTCTCCAAGCTCGTTACGAGGTCTACAAGGACAGAGACTTTGGCCAGAACGCCAGCGAGGCCGACCTCAACGCCCGTCCCGGCATCCTCCGTTGGACAGACTTTCCTGAGCCTCCTCAGCCCCGGTCTGTTGTCACCCAGCGCAAGAAGACGGAGATCTGGGACCAGCGCAACCTGCCGTCCGTCATGAGAGATAACAACTATCAGTACGTCTTTTCTCCGGTCATCTGTAGAATACTCTACTAACGCCGCCCAGATTCAAGACTGAGGCTATTGAGGAGACGTACCAATTCTTCAAAGATGAGATTGAGTTCTGCCTCTCGCGGCACTACATGATTCCGCCGAATGGAGAGGGCACCCCTCTTACCCAGCTTCCACCGTGGGAGTCGTTTAACCCAGGCGACCCAGGTCGCCGCTGGATGTTCCTGATCAAGGTCCATGTTCACCAAGATAACAAGCCCGACGAGGTCATCAAAGCCCATGCCCAGCTCGCCGACGTTCGACGCGACCTCGAGGGTGTCTTCGACTTCAAGATGTTCGACAGGCGCATTCACGACACCAGGGTCGCCGTGGAGATGAGGAACGCCCCAGCGCCGCTGCCACAGGTCATGACCGTCACCGACCAGCGATGATCCGTTAAAGAGTGACGATGAAGACCAGGGCGCAGCCATCCACACCAAGCCGGGCTTGACATCGTAAAGCACCCCATACGACCGCTTGTGATGCAGTCGACGAGCGCCATCGTCTACACACAGGCGCTGGCTTTTGCCGTGATGGAACAGCTGCTACGCAGTACATGCACAGCGTTGCCCTGCAGATGCTCCAGCGATGTTTTCGCTTGAAGTAATGAAGGGCTCGGAGGATGGCCGAATCGAGAGGCATTACCCCCAGGCCCACATGACGCTCAACTGACCTGGTAAATAATCAACGACCAAGACTTCGTGGAGTTCCTGTCGTGGATACCACTTGGACTGTAAGACCGATGAATCGACCGGGGATGAACGTTTCCTGTACGTTTCCTCAGTGTTGTCCAACCGGAAGGTGGCGACGATGGAAGGGAGAAGCGTCTTGAAAACTGAGTAGGAAAGGCAGCCGACGAAGAGCCCACAGATTCCAGAAGTTTTCTTCCGCAGAGTGGGCCGGCACGTCCACACTGAGAACAATCCAAGAGTGCTATCATGCAGAAGACGGGGAGGGAGGCTAGTTCTGATGGCATCAAGCTTATTTCTAGACCGGCGTCCTGTTGGCTTGTTCGGAATACCGGCACGACGCCCATCTCCATCCCGACCGTTTCGGCCACCCACGTTGAAAAGTTGCAATTCATCAGTGGATGTTGCCATTTATTTGCCAATAGTCGGCGGATATCAACTCGACTCGGCCTAAAATACACGGTCGGTCCAATACTGCGCCTCAATACCTTTCAATAAACAGTATCCGTACCGCCGCTTCATTTCCCCTTTTCATCTGGCATCCTGCCCTGCCAGGCTATCGTCGATCCTCGTGCCCATGAATTGATCACCTTACCCGACCCATCCATCCAGTCACTCTCACCTGAAGGGAGAGGCAGAGTGCAACGCCAGATGTGCTTGTAAATGACGTACAGGCGATCTTTTCCCTCCCGCTCATGCATGGAAATGATAATTACATTTAATTCCTTTTCCCACCTGCGGCATGAACCGCCCTGAACATCTCGGTTCCTGTCCTCCTGGAGCCCTGCGGCTTTGCGCTTACCCAAGTTCCCCTCCAGCCTGCAAGCTGGACTGTCGCCTGCACGCATCATCCCTGCAACGGCGCAAGAACCGAAGGGCCCCAGGTTTCAAGCTGATTAACCGGCGGTCAACGCGGCGCCTACACTGCTGTTTACTCGCGTTGTTCCTCGTCGAAAAAGCGTACCACTACGCACGTAGTAGGAATCCGGCGGAAAGGGTTGTTGCCAAGACAAGCAAAGGGTGGCAGAGAATTTAGTCGCTCCCAAGATCTAGGCTCGTTTCAGTCGGAGATGATGTTCTCCAAGGGCCACAAAAGTCCTCTCCACACGACACCCGTTCTTGGGAACAAGAGCCGAAGTCTGGTCTTGGTCTTGTCCGTGTGTCTCTGGCCTCACCGCTTGATATCTGACGGCGACGTTGCCGAAAGACTTCGCGTGGTGTGCCTGTCCTGCCGCGTACGAGTAAACGAAGAGTTCGGGTGGAACAAGAGTAGGCCATGGCGCTGTCCGTCAGAACCACCTGTCATCTCGTCGACACGGATTTCGAGACAGGCGCCACGATGGCGGAGCGCATGAGCATGCATATTGAGTCATCAACATCAGCGCAGATCAGGCAAAGCAAAATCACCTCTGCGGCCTCTGCCTCGGTCGACTCGGGCTCGCTTTCAACCTGCTACGCGCTCGCAGATTCCCGCTACTCTCGCCGGGGCACGGAGCAGGACCTCAGCTGAGGCAGTGGTGATTTTTGGCCAGGGCACCCATCGGTACGGGCCACTTTGGGTGACACAATCAATCGAGTGCTGGAAAAGGGTGCATCCCTGTCGAGAATGACGATCAGGAACACCCCGTTTAGGCCAATCGGAATCATTCAAGGCCAGAAGGTCGACGAAAACTGCCTAGTTCGTACGGAGCAGCCCATCCAGCCAAAGATCTGACGATGTGAAGGTTTGCGCTTCTGTACGACGGCCAAGCAAACCAAATGAAGCGGCCATGATCGAGCCCGGACCGAAGCGGAAGCGCAAGCGCCAGAACCAGTGCAACTGTGACTTTGAGTTGATGCAGACTCTCGCATCAGTCGCCAACTCACCTGCAATCCCCGTCAACCTCATCTGAACCACTGCTGACCTTATCTTGGAAGCCTTCTGCAGAATCGCAGCACACAGTAGTAGCGCCAGGCCAGGGGCAGCAGGCCAGTTTGTGTTTCAGGTCTGGACGAGCGACACCGTCAAGTGGAGGAGCGTCAACCAAGAACCAGGGTTGCTGTTGGTCGTCCGGCTCTCGGTTGCAAGCGACAACTCCCAACCAGAGTCTTGCCAAGGGTTTAAATTAAGCTTGGGAGGGCTTTTGGTTCCAGCATTACAAGTACGCAGCAGGACGGGAAGTCGTCCGAAAGAAGCACAGCAAAAAAGAAGAAGGGAAAAAGAGTCTTGAGCCGTACCCGACTGGGCGTGGCCACTTGAGCCCACCAGATGGACAGATGAGCCATTCACACACGGATAGACCCCTGCTACCACACCTGCAAGGCACACATCCCGCAATTTAGACATAACAACGACATCCCCACAGCGTTAGCCCCTTTCTAGATTATTGCTCCAATGGCGCCTCATGTCCGCGGGCCAGAATGCGGTCTTGTTGTTTCGAGGTCACGGTATTCCTGAGAGCAGGCAGATCCTTCTGGTGAGCGTGAGCGGCCCCGTCCCCGTCTTGCCTCACCAGAGATTAACGCCCATGTCGACATCCTCGATGCTGACTGGGCATGTTTGCACCGATGCGGCAGCGTCGTGGGGACTGAAGCGGGATCACGCCTGCCCCTTTCCATTATTTTGGCTTGGCAGCCTCAACCTGGCATGACCTATCCGCAGGTGGGGTGACAAGGGAGAGAGAGGGATGGATGGGCTTGTAAGTCGTGGGTAGATGGAGAGTCTAGGCAGAGGAAAAGGCGAGGAGACTGGTGTAAGAGCTCACATATATGAGCAGACATCTGCCTCAACACCACGGTCTTGTTTCCCTCTCTCCCTCTCCAACAGCTTCAGTCACTCGTCTGTCCACTCTTTACTTTTCACTCTTTCTCAACAGCTCGACGCCGGCGTCACTTCACTCATTTTCACCTTTGTGTGTACACATTGCTTCTAACAAACTCGTACCCGGCATCACCCGTCCTTCTTTTTTTCCAACCCACAACCAAACCAGTCAAGATGAAGTCCTTCGCTGCTCTCGCCCTCACGGCCTCCATGGCCAACATGGTCGCCGGCCACGCCATCTTCCAGCAGCTCTGGGTCAACGGCGAGGACCAGGCCTCGACCTGCGTGCGCATGCCCGCCTCCAACTCTCCCATCCAGGACCCCACGTCCAACGACATGCGCTGCAACGCCGGCGCGGCCGCGGCCAAGAGCACCTGCGGCGTCAAGGCCGGCGACACCATCACCGTCGAGATGCACCAGCACAACGACCGCGACTGCACCAAGGAGGCCATCGGCGGCGCCCACCACGGCCCCGTCATGATGTACCTGTCCGCCGTTGCCGACGCCGCCGCCGCCGACGGCTCCTCCGACTTCTTCAAGGTCTTCGAGTCCGGCTACTTCGCCGAGAACAAGACCTGGGGCAACGACCTCATCAACGAGGGCTGCGGAAAGCAGAACTTTGTCATCCCCTCCGACATTGCTCCCGGCGACTACCTGCTCCGCGCCGAGACCGTCGCTCTCCACGCCGCCGGCTCCGAGAACGGTGCCCAGTACTACATGGTACGTCAACATCACCACACGACCACAATCTCTCATCTCTCTTCTTGATCAGCCATGCTAACTAGACCGGACAGTCTTGCTACCAGCTCAAGATCGAGGGCTCCGGAACCGCCAAGCCTGAGGGTGTCAAGTTCCCCGGTGCCTACAAGGCCGCCGACCCCGGTCTGCTCATCAACATCTACAACGCCATCACCGACTACGTCGTCCCCGGCCCTGCTGTCTACGGTGGCGGTGGCGGCTCCGGCTCTGCTCCCGCTCCCGCTCCTGCTCCCGCCGCTCCCGCCAGCAGCGCTTCCGCGGCCCCCTCTGCTCCCCCCGCGTACGAGGCTCCCTCCGCTCCCTCCAGCAGCGCCCCCGCCGCCTCTGCTCCCCCCGCTTACGAGGCTCCCGCTGCTCCCACGACTCTCGTCACCTCCACCGCTCCCGCCAGCGCTGCCTACCCCGTTGCCACCCCTTCCACCGGTGGCAGCACTGGCTGCAAGCGTCGCCGCGCTGCCCGCAAGGCCCGCCGCTCCGCTCAGTACTAAGAGCACCCTAGACTCGGCGTTTCCCGTCGAAGGATATGGAAAGAAGAAGAAACGTGTACCGTTCTGGTACATATTAGAAGTTCTTTGTACATAGTGTTCTTTGCGTAATTCAGTGATTTGCGCCAATTGAGTGGCATAACAAAACTCTGCGTACCCGTCTGTCCTGTGGCAAGTGATGTGTGGCTGTACATGACCGATTGCGAAGCCCCCTGAGGGTCTCACCAGCCTCACGACCCTGACGACGGAAGCTCCTCCAAGATTCTTCCCTTTCAGACGTACGTACCCAGCAGGATGCTCGACTTGCCTTGTTGCACGTCGCTCGCTGTAGAGGAGAATGTCTACGTTGGTCCCTCTATACCTACCTGGCCTGTCTGCACTTTGCTTGCTGCAAAGAGAGAGACCTGTATCGGTTCTTCAATGGATACCTAATTGCACTGGTTGATGTTTGCTCGCGCTGCGGAGAGCACGAATTGCATTGGCATTCTCACTGGTACTTACCCTGCCTGGTGATGGTTCGCCCAAGAACGGTGTACTTCAGAGGAGAAGGTCTGCTGCGTTGTATGCCGCGGACCAGGCCTCTCGGACGCCCTTCTGGGTCATTGGAAGTCTGCAAAACAAGGGAAAAACAGCCTTGACCGGGAAATCAAAGAACCTCTTATGCAACGGCTCTCCGGGTGGCAGAGTGATCTGACGTTAGGATCAATACACATCAGAGTACGTGTTAGAGTACGTGTTGGATGAGGACATAGAAGGCAACCGTCTCCATGGCCATTCGACGTACTGATGCTCATTTTCTGGGGCAAATATGATATGAGGTCAGTTACTTACAAGGTCACACATATGGTTTGTAGTCACGGAACAATTGTAGTCGTAGTGGCCATGACGGTGTCTTTCAGGCAATAATCAAGTAGTGAGTCTGACAGCAGGGCTTGAGGTGAATGTCTCGATACATCAAATAGGAGCATATCATTTGTCAAATTGCTGCAGGGTTAGATTGTCCGTCATGTACCACAGCAATCATTTCAGGCCTATAGATGCTCTGTCATACCCAACGGCCCAGTATACACAAGATCCCTACACAACCCCGTTGCGAACCAATTCTTGTCGACGTCAGAGAGGAATGAGTGATTGTTGACTGTGATTTCCATCCCGACCCGAGCAGTTGGTCACGAACAGCATAAGGACGAACGAAGTTGGCACTTCATGAGTATTACTGTATTGGGCTGGCCGAGGCGGCATCGAAAACCCGAGGGGTTTGATCTTTTTATGCAGTCAGCATCGTTTTCACTGGCATTCGAGTCCATATCTCTGTGGAGTTTCTTGTGGCTGCTCGTTCAGAGGCCCTTCGCCGTCTTCTCTGAAGCATCATCGTTTGCCAGTTGATGTTCCCGGAAATGAATGACAGCAACAGAGAGGAGGATAGACGGCCCTCCGAAAAGACATCACCAAGGATCCAATTTGGACTCTGAGTTTGAGGCCAAGGAGCTACATTCAACATACTCGTAGGCTTACCATTTGTGTATAGCAACTATTCTCATTGTAGATCACTCGCTGCTGCTCTATCAACCCGTAGAGATTTACAAAGCCCAGTGGCCAGATCAGACTGTGGCATCTCCCCGCCAGGTGATACGCTCAACTTGGGCCCGAGCTTATATGTGTGGTATTCACTGATTTGGTAGTTTCCTGGACTTGAACTGAGTTGTTTGGACTCTTCGCCTGTGAAACGGACCAAACCGCATTGATTACGCCTTCAAGACGCCATGCGTGTGAAAACGTTCATAATTGCGGAGAACCGCCGTAAAGGCAATGCCGAATGAATTCAAAGATGCAGCTTCATTCGTGATACGGTTAAAAGTTATCGAGATACACGTGGCTCAACTCAAACCCACATAACAACACCACCGCATCAGCCAAATCCCTAGTTGTTGAACGAGAGTAAAGAATCCAAAATCAAACACACCGCCAGAGATGGCCCACGCACATTGCGCCTCACGTGCTGTAAACAGCAACGTACTTGACCTCCATCCTCGACTGCTCACCCCCGACAGTCGCAGCCGTCGGCGTCTTGGACCCGGCCTTTGCGTCAGGAAACTCCCCCCCGACGGCCACGTTGAGCAACATCATCTTTGGCGTGCGCGCCAGGTTGTTCCAGAACGCCGCGTCCCCAATCTCCTGGCCGGTGATGGTCTTCGTCGGCCGGTCGTTGACGTACCACACCAGCTTCTCCTTGTTGAAGTCGCCGCCGCCCGCGGACCGGTCCACCTCGCACGCCACCTTTACGAACTGGCCGCGCGGGAACTCGGCGCTGGAGCTGAGGCCGGTCTTCTCGTTGCACGGACCGCCGTCGATGACGCCGCAGTGCGCCGTCTGGAACACGGTGCCGACGCCGTTGGACACCTCGAGCATGTCGATCTCGCCGACGCCCGGCCACGACGTCACGTTGGTGCGGAAGGACGAGCCCATGGACCAGAAGGCGGGCCAGATGCCCATCTGCGTGGCCGGGTTCGAGTTGGGCACCATGATGCTCGCCTCCATGCGCATTTTGCCGTTGGGCGGGCACGTGAAGTCCTGTGCGGCGTTGGTCTCGATGCGTGACGAGGTCCACGACTCGCCGTTTCTGATGGGCGTGATGGCGAGGGAGCCGTCGGACGTGATGGCGATGTTCTTGGTGTCCTTGGTGTACGTTTGGATTTCCTGGGTTCCCCAGTTGGCGGCGCCGCCGGGGTACGATGTGCCAACGTCAAAGGTCCACTTGGAGGCGTCCGGGAGCGCGCCGGCTTTCTGCGTGGAGAAGTCGTCCTGGAAGACGATCTTTTTGAAACCCGAGGGCAGAGTTGGCTTGCCACCACCGCCGCCGCCGCCGCCGCCGCCGCCGCCGGTACTGTTCCCGGGAGTGTAGCCACCGTCTCTAGGAGTGCCGCTCGCCGCAGGCTGGACGGGCTCAACCGGGGGGATAGTCGGAGTAGCTTGCGGGTTGGAAGGGGTGCTTTTGGATGGGCGGAACCCAGAACCGGGTCTGAAGCCTTCGGGGGGCTGGAAGCCGGGGTATTCGACTCTGGCCGGGGAAGTCCAGCCGGCGCTGAAAAGAAGAGGGAGGATACACAAAACCAGTTTTGTCGACATGGTGGCCAGCTTCGTCAAGAAGAACTGAGAGGGAGGAGAAGAGAAAGGGTAAAGAGAGATGCGTCTGATGTTCAACGTCAGTCGATGGTCTAGAATCTTTCCATCTATCGAAAATTCTTTCACCACCTCTTTATATACGGCCTCTGACCCATATCAGAATACCTCTATGGCCTTCGCTTAGAAAGTTCATCCAATCCATAAGTCTCGTTGGTCCAAGTCTAAGTGGTGGATTCCCGACATGGAAGGCCTCTATTTTCAGCATCCAACTGTACCATGGTCATGAGCCTTACTTGTGTCTTAGCTGTCACTATTAAGCTTGGTTCGGCTAGCAGGTAGATGGCTTTCAAAGCCCGTCATACCATATAATCAGCTCGCATTACCGGCGGTGTTGTGGGTCTCGAAGCTCGCGCGCGTCTGACTTTGGCCCATTCCAAACTCCCGGCACGCCGTCCGGCAACTCCTCAACAACCAGATTCACTCTCGTCGGGTACCGAAACCCCTTTTCTTCAGCTTGGAGTGCGTGATATGCCGCCCAATAAGGGTCTCGTTCTCGCAAATCGCTACCACGCGTTGCTCAAGGCCCCTGACTCGGGCGATATCGTTGCTCTCCCGCCTGTCGTTCATGCGCACGCGACCACACTAACGGATCGCCTGACGAGAGGGAACTTATCAGACCGTGATAAGCACCATGGGTCTCCACAGCTACGCCATCAATGTCAAACAACCCTGGTGTCTATCCGCGACGGGACGGTTGAGGTCTGCCACCTCAGCCAGGCACGCACCCAAAAATGGACGTTTCTGGTTCTGCGTACCTGTCTGGATGTCTCCATCCCGCGCGCCAAGTTGATGCGCACTGGGATGGTGCTAGATTCGCTGTACAATTTCTCGCAGTTGCCGGCTATTTCTGCTGACGGTTACCCTGTCGGACGACGGTGGTTCGGTCGGCTGTTTTGCCTGTTTCTTTGAAATGTCCGGTAACCTTGTGCCGGGATGAAATGGTCGCTTAAAATGTCATCAAAGCCTCGACGCGTGATGTTTTTCTATTATATGCTATATTCAAGATTCGAGGGATAATCTTAACTTGTGCAGTTCAAGCAGTTGGACGGTTTCTTGTTTTTAGCGGCTATGTTCACCTTTGAACGCACTTTTACTCCGTCCGCGTGCCCTTTCTGTCTTGGCATGGTGCGCATTCCAGCTTCCACTTTTGTTCTTTGTTTGCGTTAGTAGAACACCTCCAGAGACTTTTTCGTTCAGTTCGCACACATAGATGGGTCGTCAAGTGACATTCATCGCAAAGTCGATAGCCAAGGTTTACGTGGATTTGAACTTTCGGAAGTGTGGCTCAAGAACCTGACTAGAAGTGCTGGCCCAATGGCTTCAACTGTATACTTGAAACATCAGCAGCAGTGATTACTCATCTGCTGTGACACTGAAGCTGCTATTCGAACGACAAGCTTAGGATGGTTGAAGAGATTGTTTAACCAAGTAGGTATCCAATTAGAGTCATGGGACTGAAGTTCAAAGGTTACCTTCTGGCTTCCGCGAACGCCGGGCCAATCGATGCGGAAACTGCTCGAGAAAAATACGGGCTACTGGAGCTGTGAATTTGAATCAGCTGTCGCCAAGTATGACATTCGGTACAGCGGCAAGGAGTGCCATTTCGTGACATGGGCCAGCCTATTATTGAACCTGGGGACGTGAATAATCTTGGCGAATTCAAGACGATCGAAGTGGAAACCCGGAAGCAAACTGGTGGTAAGCTATGCCTGATTTATTGTCTTCCTGGCCAAAATACTTTGTGTCATTCAAAGTAATGAGAATCCTGCGCCTCGTGGCCGTGTACTCCGTAGATATCCCCTCTCCAATTCTGCACGTTCCCCATCAACCCACCCAGCTTAGCTCTCACGGAGGTCCTCAATGATCCCGCATTGGCATATCTACAGACATATGACACATTTTTCTCTTCGAAGAGCCAAAGTTCAACATAGACGGGCTCCAATTTCAACCCCCCCACTTTTTGTTTTCTTTTTTCCCAAGGACAGTCAACACCTGGATGGCTTTCTAGGGCGACTTTCCAGGATGGCTTTCCGCTGGCCAACCGGCCGGCGAGGGTAAGTCCAGCCAGAGAGAGTTTTTCTGGAACTGGAGTGATGAGTGTGTTAAGTTGTTGTTCAAATCTTGGCGTCTAAAGAGACGTAATAAAAGATGTATGTGTGCTCATTGATCCCTCACCACGACTTTCGTGTCCCCGTTTTGCACAAAATCTCCACGAGATGCTCTAATCCAACCCCGAAGAAAAAAACAAGAAAAAACAGTGAAGCACGCCATGTTCGGACTAATTGTACGCAAAGCGTCCGTCTGGACTGCATTTTGGTGACGAAGGGGACTTCATCCGGCGCCGATCAGCCCACTCCGTAACAGCGGGGCCCGTCCGGCCCCGGCCAAATCCCGGCTCGCCACCGGGCCGCACGGCAATGCCATGCCACTCCGTCAGACCTTCATCGGGTACCGCATCCCGTCACAAGATCCGATCATCTCAGATTCCCGCTCCCCGATGATCAAACTCTTACCCAGGCAAACCGCATGAGACCTAAAATATGCACACTCAACGAACACTGGGGGAGCTGCAGCCGCCCGCATATTTACCCCTCCCAACGCCTCTCGCAAACAACAATTACCCGACCAGCCAGCCATCTCAAGCCTCACATCTCACTTTTCTTTCCCAATTCCTATTCCTATCCCCCCTCCTCTCCCGAGCTGCAGACTCCCACCCGCAAGGTCCGTCCCGCAACCCACCCTTACCTCGCATCTCTCCTGACGAAACACGCCCGGCGAACCGCATACAGCACTTCTTCCTAGCCCATCCATTCTTTTCGCCGAGGCCCATCAACCGCCTGATCCACGCCACCATTCCTCCCCCTCCATCACCATCCCAACGGCGAGCCACATCTGAAACACACGTGGCGTTTTCCCCTCCACGAGGGAGAGAGAAGAAAAGATCTACAACCATTCTCAATCTATTTCCATCTCTCTTCTTCTTCCGCCGCGCCACATGTTTCTCTTTTCCCCCGCTAGGTAAGCTGCAATGCGCGACGCACTCTTGTCACAAGCAGCCAGCCCGTAGAGCCTTAGGCCGTTAATCTACCTTACATTCACCACGCGAGGTACCCATGCCCCCCCCCCCCCCCCCCCCCCNCGGCGTCGATCTTCGAGTATACGGGTTCTAGCGTACGCTAACAACTCTCCCCCCCCCCCAACATCGAGGCAAGACAGAACAAGTAAACTCTATGAAAAGGGGGAGGGCAGAGTTGTTAGCGTACGCTAGAACCCGTATACTCGAAGATCGACGCCGGCGCGGTTGCGACGCGAGAGTCGAGGCGAGATGAGGGGCTCGGAGGGCACTCCAAGGCGACAAGTCGTGTTCCCCCAGACGCGATGTGCTGACCCAGGGCAATCCGAGCCGCGCACCATACGAGCTGCCGAGGTCTCGGGTCAGGGAAAGGGAGTGAGATGGTTCAACATGGAGTGTCGAAAATTCATGAGACGAGAGGCACGAAGATTGGTCATCAAGTAGTTTCATTTCAAGCCATTTTGTCATGGCAGGTCACTGCTCCCAACACTCAGGGCGGAAAGCCCGAGGCTGCGTCCAAAGCGGACACGGCTGAACCGCCGCCCTTGGGCGATGCGAATTCGTGCAAGAAAGAAAAGACAGATCTGTACAAAGTCGGCCGGGCTCGGTCCTACCGTAGCACCAGGCCTTGCTCCCCGTGTACGCCTGGAAGAGAATAAATCCACAAAACAACAGGCACCACTTGGCCGTGGGCCCAGGTCTGTAACTCCGTTGGCTTTCCCAAGTCTAAAATCGTTTTGCCACCGTTTTCTTTTTGAACACCTCCTTCCAGTTGCTCCATATGTTCCTCCCCACATGCCCAGGAGTATCTACAGGCTCCAAGCGCCGCCAGTGGCGCTTGTTGGTTCCAGACAATAGTGATTTGCAATACTAAACAAAAGACAATAATGTTGGCTGGCAGTCCGGCTAGGGACCGCTCACGTGAAAGAAAAGATTGAAAACGGAGACGCGCATGTCGTGAGACGTCATAAGAAACGTGGCCGAGTGGCATGTAAAGGAGTGACGGCGGTGGGGTATCTCGTGGTGAACAAGGTTGAGAAAAAGTAAAGATCGCCGATGGTAGATGTTCGTCATCGTCATCGTTGTGTCGCGGGCATTAGTCGTAACGGCTGATCTCTGAGCCCCTGGGGCTCGCGTTTGAAGTGCCCAGCTTCAGGCTGCGTATTTGAATAAGGCTGCTTCACCTGCGCAGACCGACTTTTCCAGCGAGACTGCGCCAGAACCGGCTGCCCTTGCGCTCCTCGCTCCTGGCGCGGATCATCTTCGTGTCGCGCTCCATGGGTCCGACGATGTCTTCATCTCCACGCTCGGGGAACTTGCCCTCGGCGTCGATGAGTCGCGGAATGGCCGTCGGCAGACCGTCTTCCAGCCGCCGCCATTGCTCGTTGGCGAACACGTCGTCGTGGCCAGGCCGGCGCAGGATGACGGAGCCACCACTGCTGGCACGAACGCGTCCACGACTGCGGCTACGAGAGACGTCAGGGCGCGGTGTGTTCACCATGCTAGTAGCCGGAATTCGCTGCATCGTTCGCTCGTGGAAGGCGCGCCAGCTCTTTTCGGTCTCGGCCCACTTCGCCTCAGTGAGAGCGTATATCTTGGACGTCTCACCGTAATTCTCGCCTGTTCGTACGAGATGCTTCGTGTAGTTCACGCGGGCAGCTTCCCAGTCAGCGCGGAAGAGACGCAGCGTGTCCGCGTTGGCCTCGTCTGGCAGGTATGGCGCAGGAGAGATGCTGAAGTTGGCATGTCCGAGCCGATCAGACCATTCATCATGGTCTTGCAGAATCGATGGATAGCCGAGGGTCAAGTCCTGGCTGGAATGAATGTTGCGGAAGGAGGAAACCGAAGGTCTGGTGCTGAGCGACGGGCTCAGAATGTGGGACAGGGGCTGGGTTGACGGAGCGTCCATGGACAGAACAGTGGCGGCGACGGTCGGGGACTGCAGAGGACTGGGCTGTGGCGCTTCGGCTGGAGAAGTTGTGAGGAGAGGAGGGAGCAAAGGGGTCGCGGCCAAAGAGCGGTCGCGCTCGATGCTGTTCCTCTCATTGGCCTTTTCAATGTCGATGGGAGCGGGGCCGTCCACACTCTCACTGCTCTCCCAGAATGACGTGGCTGGTGTGGGGATTGGTGGCTCGCTCATTAGATGTGATGGACCAGAGAGTGACGAAGATCGGCTCGATACGGTTCGAGACACGGGGTGGGCGTTTTCATACGTCAACTCCGTGGTCGGCGAAGCCGTCAACTGCGCGCGCTTCGTCGACTTGAAGCGAGATAGTTGTGGAAAGCGGGTGTTGATCCGCGTTGCCAGCCCGGAAAAGGGTGAGTCCGTTCCACTCCTTTTCTTCTCCAAGATGGCAGAGTAATCGGCGTCGCTTGCGAAGCCCGCGTCGTAGTCAATATCGAACCCGGCGGGGTAGACGCTGTGAAGAGTCTCGGAGCTCTCGCGATGAATGCATGGCTCGTCGCCTATGATCTGGTCAGCAGGCGTCCGTTTGCAGGGCACGAGAGGTGATGAGCCACCACTTACACAAACAGTCGTACAAGTCAAATCGGTCGGCCAAGATGGTGCTCTCATCGTGGTCATCGCGTTCAAAGGGCTCTTCCTGCACGTCTGGAAGGGCTCTTTTGGAGGATTTGCCGTTTATCGAAGTAGGCGATGACGGGCTGTCATTGAAGCATGCCGGGGGCAGGTCGATGGATGAGGAGGAGCTGGAGTAGCGGAGGTGACCGCGAGTTGAGAAAGTGGGCGTGACCGGGGAGGCAACATCGGACGAAGAAGAGTTTGTTGTGTAGTAGACGCAATGGTAGTCATCGCTGTCGACAAGCTCAGGCTGTGGTACCTCGAGCTTGCGGCGCTCTTCGACGAGCTGCGGTAGTAACAATGGCTTCAACTTGGGCGACATGGTGACTTGTTCAGCGATGGGCTGCTACGCCTTGCGAAGAGTCACGAGTGATGTACGTGTGGTATCGTCGAGGTGTTTGCAAACGGTGGTGTTGTTGGACCGAAGGGTAGAGAGGCAGTCTGGGGAAAGCACAGCAAATGTGACAGCGTTGGAGTTATTGCTGTGTTGATGCACCCCGACGAGCGTGGTGGGGTAGGCGGTTGACCTTTAAGAGAATCGAAGCTGCAGAGACAGTGAGAGAGGCCTTGTACGCGGTTGTAGGCTTGCAGATTGCTGTCATGTCATTGCCAAACACACATCGGTTGAGTGGTTGTGTCAAGTTGTGCAAGGTTGTGGTTGTGACTGTGGTTGGGTGCGTTGGAGTTGCGGCAGGGTGCAAGTGAGTCTTGTAAGCCACAGGTGCGTGTACTCGGTCGTTCTCGTGCAACACTGGGAGGCTTGTTCGTCAACCGATCCTCTCACTCTGCATTCTCAATACGGGCAGCTTGTCGTTTGGGCACTGTCGGACGATACGTCGAGTCGTTTCCAGATCCGAGGGGCCGTTGGTGGAGGTCGTAGCAGGCGCGTGAGCTCGGGGTGGCTTCTCCAACGAAGCAAGTCTTCTGATGGTCGAAAGAGACAGTTTGACTACCGGTATGGCGGTGACTCGTCCCACGTGTACGATTCGGGCAGGGTACTTCGGTTTGGGTAGAGGTGGTTGGGCGCGAGGATGTCTCTTCGATACTGGGGGGGCCAGCGGGAATATGTATACTGCGTATGGGTGCGTATGCGTTGCGTTGTTGTTCCCTCAGTGCAGAAGCTCGCCTTCCAATCAAATACGGCGACGAGGGACCCAATGCGACACTTGACTCTTGATAGCTCTGGGTCTTGCTGCAGGATGACACGTGAGGGGAGCGACAACAATTGACGGGGCGCGGCGACGATTCGATTCGATCAAGCCCTACTGAGATCAGGTCGCGAAGCTCGAGAGACAGAGGGAGAAACACGAGAGGCGTGAGGCGGTCGTCGATATATGAGACGGCGCGGTTGCTGGGTTGAACGGCAGATATGGGGGGAAAGGCTGACAAGCGGACGAACGACAGTCTACAACCAGGAATGCTTCTTCTGTAAGAACGGAGACGAGACGGGACGAAAGACACAAGACGAAGATGGGATCCCAGATGATTTTGCAGAGCTGTGGAGGGTGGGCGAGCAAAATGTATGGATGGACGGGAGCAAAAGCAGGTAGGGTAGTTTGGCGTGGGTCTCTAAAAGGGTGTGTGGAGTGCAAGAGAAGGAGAAAGACGAGGATGAGGGATTTGGGGGGGGGAGTGGTGGGTGTGTACTTTGGCCTTGAAGGCCACCTACCTAGTACCTACCTACAGTAGGTACTGCAACTATAGTGGCTCCAGTGGCAGCGTAGGGTAGAAGAAAAACAAAAGAGCGACCTGAGAGACGAGAGGGGAAGACACCGAGCGAACAGCGCTGGGCAACGCTGTGCAGTGCAGCTGGACTCGCTGGAGGAGCACCTCCTGTTTAGTGGGCGGGGTGGCGTGAGACTTGGAGAGACTTGGGGGTGTGAATTGGAAATGGAAGAAGAGGCCGGGAGCTAGGATCAGGAAACCTAGAAAGGAAAAAAAGGCTTGGTGGGAGACCATGCTAGGAATCCAAAAATTGTGCCTAACGAGGCCGCAATAGCTTTTTCCCTGGGCGAACGAAGGGGCGGTACATCCGCGTCCGAGTAGATGAGGGCTGCTTGAAGGTATCAGTTGAGCCGAAAGATGTGGGGACGGTACTTTGCCGGGTACAGATCCATCCCTTATTTTCTGTACATTTGCTTGGTCAGTAAGGTATCCATCTGCCTGAATTGCAGCGCCGTCTGTTCCCTTTGCTGGCTGGCAGACGATGCGATTCAAGATCACTGCCACAGCCCAAACCGCCATGGAATATCGAGGTGCAAAACGCAGATTAGCGAGGACGATGCGGATGAAGCCTTTTCTCGTTCAAACACTGACTCATCGCCACGACATCCGAAATAGACGACACAGATAATACACGAGAGAGTTATTCGAGATGTGCCTCCAAGGCAGACAAGATCTGCCGGCCTCCAAATTGGGGTTACCTTTCCAATGCCCCAAGACCGCCAGGTGATTCCTGCCTCGGCCTCCAACCTCAGCCATGTTCGTCAGCTTTTCTCGCGCGGGTCTCGTCTTTTCTCGAGGTCTGGCCCGAATGACATATCCACTAATGCCTCGTTGAAAGATATCTGGACACATCCATCGCACAAGCAGAGTGAGCCAAGTCAAGGCAAGGGACATGTTGGGGTCTGTCAGTGTACGTTGATGGAGGGGTACGGGTACATCTAGCATGTACCTTTTCTCCGAGCCAGGTATCACAAAAAAAAAAAAAAAAGAGACCTGCTCCATCCACCCAGCTTTCTGTCTTCTCCTCAAACGCCGACGTCACAAGCCCCAAGTCAAAGGGCGAAAAAGATCTCACGCGCACACTTGCCCAGCAGCGTCGAGCGAGCCAGGAAAAGACTCCGACTTTTGGAGCGTGGGCTGCTGGCGAGCACGGCGCCGAACAACATGGGGTCACGATGCATCGCTGGCCAGCTTCAAGGCAGCCTACCGACGGGGAAGCACGCCAACCATACTACGTACCATACGACAGGTACTATGTAAAATGCTGCAGTTTTCCACTGCATCCTCACAGATGCCCTACAATACAATGCCACCGGCAAATAATCTGACGCAAGCCTCTTTTTCTGTTTGTTTTTCTTCATTGCCTAGTTTGCGGTAGCGTGTGCTCTGCAGTGTCCGGCCCAAAGTCCGTTCTCCTCCCTCCACATCCGCCTCGGCTGTCTCAGTCCCAAAGAAGAAAAGAAGAAAAGAAGAGAGGCAGACGGTGCCGTGCCGTTTCCCTGACAGTACGTACTTCGTATCCGTATGCTGGGAGTTGGGACCCTCGCCTCTCTTCGCCCTTGACTCCCATTCTGCGCTGCGAACCCGAACAATAAGCTCGCCCGCTGACCATCCCGCTACCCATCCACCCGTCCTAGGCCCGACAGAGCTTAACTCATCTTCCTTTCGGTTGGTGCAACTCACAAGCGCAGGCATTCTCGTTGGCGCAGTGTGGAGGAGGCAGTGGCAGTGGTTACCGTCTCCATGTCTCTCGGTCTGCGGCCTGTTCTGTTGTCTTGGTGGTAAACTGTACGTGATAATGTGAGCCTGTCTACTCAGAGTCGACTCGCACGCTTCCAGTCATGATACGTATCTCGTCATGTCGCGGCTTACATGTCGAGAGACAGCATGCGGCTGTCTTCCCTTGGGGCTGACTGCGATTCCGACTGGCGAGACACGACGAGACAGCGCCGTTCAGTTGCCGTGCAGTTGTCGGCTTAACCTACTGTTTGAATAAATTCGACCTCAGTCTGCGGCGAGAGGGAGGCGATTCCCAGACAGGTTTCGGGGAAATGGTGTGCGTCACTGCTCTGGCAACAGCACGACAGCACGCGGTGCGCGCCAGCGCAAACCTGAGCGCCAGATCCAAAAGCGAGCGTGATTCGCATCGAGGATGAGACCTCTGAACTGCGACGGCGCTACCGTTTTTTTGCCTTCCTCCTTTCCGTTGCCCTGTCACCCAGCTTTGAACCAGTAAATGAGCCTGATGCCAGAGAAGAACGGACACGTGCTTGAAGCACTTTAGCTGACACTCACGCTCACCGTGTCCTCCGTTTGTCCAAATGTATCAATCAGCACAGCATCAGCGTCACTTCACTTACATCATCCCAGGTGAAGAGAGATGGACAGTGTCCGTTCGTCGAGTGATGGGATAGGGACACGCATGGAAGCAGCATGATGATATGACGCCGACATGACTTCCGAGACATTCAAGGCCGGTACTTGCTCTGACCCGATTTGCTGTTCCTGGGCGCGTTCATGGCATCGCATCGCCATTGCAATTGGCAGTAACAGCACTCAACCGTCCGTCACGCAGCGCAGCGCATCGCATCGCAGGAGGTCGTCGGTCGGCGATTGGCCGCGGAAGGTGCAGCGCGCAGGGTGCAGAGCATGTGGCAGTTGGCAGGCGGCAGGCAGGGCACAGGCCAGTGACAGGGAGCCCGAAGGGGAAGGCACCACCACCACGCAGCAAGGACAAGGACGGGGGCAAGAACAAGGGCACCGGCTGGCTGGCAAGCGTACCGTCAACTATGATGTACGTACTGTGGCAAGGTTTTTCACTTCTTCCCCGACTTCTCGTCCTGGAGCTTCTTGGTCCGGATACACCAAAGTAGTCGAAGACCACGGATACAGGGCATTTTCCTACAGTAAGGTATGCTGTGTACGGATACATGAAATCATAGAACCTACTCGCATCGTAGCAATTGCTTGCTGATGGGTGATGGGTCGTAGGTATCTACCTACCTACCTAGGTACTGAACTCGCATGGATGTCAAAAGTCACTCCTTCTACCGCTGACTCTGGTGGCTAAGAGAAGAGGCAGGAGGACGACGTCAAAGGTTCCTGCCTCACCCAAGACCCGAGGTTTTTACAGAACTCTTGCTTTGAGCGGACGCCAGTACTGTGTACTTGAAAAATCCCCTGCTTCCTGAGAAAAAGTAGGTATAGAGTACTGCTGACTTGATTTGTCGCGTCCACCCTCTTTCCTCCATCTCCATCACCGCCAGGCGCGCATTGGGAGCCCAGTATCCGTCAGCAATTCAGACTCGACGATGCTTCAACCCACCCCCTCTGCTTTACCTCAGTCAACGCTGCCTAATCGTACGTACACGATACATTCGCTAGCATCGGCCCCCCTCCGCTATCTGTCTGCCCTCCGCCTTCTCAACTTCGCACCGCCTCTTCGTGGATACCTGCTGAGGACTGGATACATCACAGCCCAAAATACGTTTCGTTTCCCTCCCAGCAGCGAAGGAAAAGCCAGGGTCCCACGCCCACAATCAACGTGTTGTTTCCCACTCGCCGCTTCGACCGGGACCACGGAAACGGTCAAGCGCCAAATCCCTCCCTTGTCTTTTCTGCCGTATCCCTGCTCGGATTGCTACCCCCGTGGGCCGTGTCTGCCAGGGTTCTCGGGAGACGTTCGCGAGTCCGCCAGCCACTGACACCATCGCCAGAGAGGACTCCGCCAGCAGTTGCGACCGTCGTCAAAACCGCACCGAGCAGCCCTGAACAGCACAGCACAGCACAGCACAGCAGCCGCTGCCAACTTTGACCGATGCGCCGTCAAGCACAGTCCACAGCGGGCAGGATGTATACGTATTTGTGTCACAGCAACCCCCATGCTACTAAGCATGCCGTCCTGGGTCGCTCAGTGTTCTGGGCTGTTCTTGTCTCCACCCGCTACGGGCCTCTCTGCCGATTCTGGGTCCGTCTCCCAGAGCCCGGTGGGCCTGACGTACGCGGAGCACCGTCCGACTTGACGAAGCATTACTGAGCAAGAGATATGCATAAGTTATGCATCATGATTCCTCCATTGCGACATTTCCTTGCGCCAGATGGCTGACGCGAATGTCGGTCTCGGCTGAGTGTATCGTGCCGTTCGACACCGTCTGCGAACTGCCCTCGTACCGGTCTGGGGGCTCCATGCTGAAAGCCAAGGGACTCCCTGCGACACGACGCGCCAGTACTCCGCAAAGTGCTTGCTACTATGTACTTGAAGACACAAGCATACTGCTCACACCTGCCAAACTCAATGCCAAACCATACCATCGTGGGAGCAAACGCAGAATCCGAACCTGCTGTAGAGCTGGCGATGACTGTTTCAAACAGCTTAGAGCCGGAGGGCAAGCCTCTGTTCAGCACCAGGTTTGCTCGGGTGAACCTGCAGTGCTGTACGTACGGATAGACTGCACTGGTCTCACGGCCAAGTCCCCGTACACACAGTGCAGTGGTAGAGTCCCCGGGTCTCGGTCTCTTTTTCGGTATTCCCACCGTTCACTCGGGTTTTGAGCCCACAAGGACAGGCCTCGGTTGGCTTCCCCGGCCAGTAGGAGGAGCTGACGGCTTGACTGCGTAGTCTGCAGTATTCTTACTCCGTACGGAGTACGACTTGTAGGCATGGGAGATATCCATGGCTCAGAGCCGGCCAATCTGGCTTTGGTAACGCGGTGCGCATACGAAGACAGTCCGCACACGGCACCAACGGACAAGCAGCGCAACGTAGCGTTGCAATTCCAGGCAATGGGATTGTTCTTCTGGTATCCAGATTACAGCCGTCGACTGCTGAGAGTTTGCTTTCGCGGCAACAGCAAGTCCCAAAGTCCCAGCATCCATGGCAGGCCCCGTCAGTCTGAATCCGGCCAAGTCGGCTTCAAACCAGAATTCCCGCCACCCTGGAAAAACAGAGAGGTCGGTTGCCGCACGTTCAAAGGCCTTGTTTCTTAGTATCAGTCGGCCAGCCAGCCAGGTTGTTTGTTGCTTTTCTTCTTTGCCGGGACCTAGCACCACGTCGGCAACCCCCCCCGACGGTCTTCATGCCCCATCTGGCTTCTTGACCGTTGACGACTGGTCGCCCTCAGTTGCTTAGCTGACTTTGTCTGTCGGCGCTGGGCTCGTTGCAGGTTGATGGACGACGCAACGCTGTGGCTTAGAGGGTGTGGACGAGATTCTCCTTCCCGCAAAGGAATGGCTGCCAGTTCTCCGTACGAGTGGATGGGAGCCGATAGAATGGAATGGAACGATGCCTAGGTGCCGCATCTCTGGACGCGACATGACAACTGACGCCGAGGCCGATGACCGTGTTGATGTTCGGCACCCATGCGGAGCTGTTTGCTGCTCAATGTTCATCGCATTTGCATGTGCCATTTCGCGCATACGCATCTCCAGCGAATATCAAACATCGGGGACTTTGGATCAATCCTGTGGGCAGAATCCTTTAGACTCGCCCCCCCCCCCCCCCCCCCCCCCCCCCCCCCCCCCCC
>QAPG01000010.1:151839-361648 GCA_004366825.1 Colletotrichum spinosum | reverse complement strand
CCCCCCCCCCCCGCGCGGTCATCGACAATCTGGAAGCAGTCTCCGATTTTTTCTGCCCCAACTCTCAAGAACCTTCCATTCCAAGAAGCCTGGAGCAGTTGTTGAGCATGGCAGATCGGACACTCGACCTAACGGATATGGAGTTGATCGCCGTGATCTGGAGTAACCGGTAGGATCTCGATGTGAGCTGCTGGGGGAGTCGTCTTCGACTGTCAATTCAGTCGTGGTGGACTAACAATAATTTACGGATGTGCAGTACTGTGCAGCAAGGTCAAGGTGAACCCAGTCAGCAGTCAAACAGGCCTTCGAGGTTCGGATAACAGAGAACGCGCTGGTGGCAGGCCTCGTGTCAAAGGGATTACCCATGGCCCATGGCCGAACCTACCATGCGTCGCCCCTGGTCCCTTCCAGGCCTTCACTCACAAGTTAGAGGTCATAGCAACAGCTGTTACCACGATGCTTTACTGCGTACACTACACAGTAGGCGGCCCCGTCGTGCCCGGTGGATATGAGATGGAAAAGTCGCCGTCGGCTTCAGGTCAGTGCATCACAACAAACATCGTCACTGTCCGATCACATTGTTTGTTGTTGTTGGTTGGCGGGTTGCCATCGGACAACAACATCAAAAGCAGCAGCACACCCAGCAAACCCAGGACAGCATCGGCACGGTCACAACAGACGCACTGTGAGGAGCTGCCAGAGGACTTGTCGTTTGACCATGGGTGGGCTGCATCCTCTCACTGCCTCCCTCGAATATCCACGATTGTCAATGCTATCCAAGTCCTGATTCATTCAACGTCCAGGCTGTCAGTCAGGCCTTCGCCGCGCGCGTCTTGCTCGGATGACTAAGGTCGTTAGTTGCGTCACTCAAACCCACGCAGCTCCCACTCCAGACGTCCGTCCTGACCCGCATCCTCAGTTCCAATTGCAGTCGTCCTGTAGGTACGGATAAAGAGTTTTTATCCTGCTGCTCCACATCCCGTCCGACTCTGGCATAATCGTACGTCCCAGAAGCTTGGTTGGAATGGCGAATTCATCGCCAAAAATAACAAAAAAGAAATGTTGGAAAAGTCAGCCGATTGCGTAACTCAGATGAACACCCAGCAGTGCGCGAAACGCCGATGGAGAGCTTCTGCCTTGTTTGGCTGGCCGTTATCCTCACTTTCCGTCCATCGTCGCAGCGCCTACGCCTCCATCCATCTGTAATTGAAGGGCCGGCGACATCGCGATTACTCAGCCATGGACTCGTCTCAGCGCCAGCGAGACGCCAGCAGACTCTTTGACAGCGAAACGTCCTACAACAGCTGACATGGCCAAGTATGTGCGGCCATTTCACCTGCGATCAAGGTGCCTGCTCCAAGTCGACGTATCCAGCTGTTCTGCCAAGTCCAGGTCAACTTTGAGTCTGCCGATCACTTCCTGTTCCTGAACATACTCAAGAGACAGAGTGCAAGGTCGAAAAGCTTGGAGTGAGATGGGCCTACCTACCACCGTGACGGCATCAGTGTTGCATCGGCACTTCCGCCTGGCGAAAAGTTAGCAGCGCCAATTGCTGCTGCTTTCTTGCACAGATTACCCACCTCGACTTTGACAGCTCGTGCTCGCGAGTGCGTGTCCCCGTTTCCCCAGGTTTCAGTGCAAACGTCACCAGTGCTTAATACCCGTACAACATGCCAACACTCGAACTCGTGATACACCAAGGACAAATCGACATATCGGATTCAGCGACATGCTCTTGGTCCAGTGTGCACAAAGTGCGGGGGAGATGCCGGTTGGCCTGTCGGTTGACCTTGCCTTTTCACATTGGTCAATCTTCAGGATAGCATTCCTTTGCGCGACAAGCCGCGGGCCGGTCACAGCCTACTTGGCGCCCAACGTTCAAGTGTGAAGTCTCACTGCGCTGAGACTACGAGGTTCAGCAACAAGGCGACGAGTCGCACACCGAGCCTGCAGAAGCACCAGCGACTGCAGTTCAGATCGTGACAGAGGCCATACACGTGTCGATTCGTCGATGGTCTACGGATAGACTGCGGTTATACATACCGTCAGGCGACTTGATCCTCGGCTGGACCACTGCTCGTCAAAAGTTACCTGAGGCCGAGAGGCCGAGACAACGGCCACCGGCGCCACCTTGATCCAGCGGCAAGTCGGCAGCGCGACTGACTTCCCGCCCATGGCTACCAAGGTCTACCTACGCAGGAAAGCCGTACGCCTCGCCTTGAGTAGTCCGTCGGCAAACGCCCGCGAACAGCTACTTGATTGCAGTCGCTTCCTCGGTAAATGCCATGCAGTACTCGACGCGGTCTATCGAACTATTTCCGGGGGTCTATTGCGAGCTTACTGAGTCACTCCTCAGTGCTGCGCCGCTGCTCATCGCATCATTTCTCACCGGCATCACTTCGTCTAGGCTCTAGGCTGGCCTGGACGGTGGACTCTGAGTGGAGAATTATCGCTTCCCGGTCGCTGCAGGATACTTACAGGTAGGCCGTCGACTTGCCGAGATTGCTATCTCGGATTTGCAGCGACGGTGTTGACTGTGGTGATGAGACGCAAAGTCTAGCCACCATCGTCGGCGGTCAGAAACCAACCGCTTTCGACATTACCGAGTGCCGTCCGATCTGTTGAGATGTGATCATCATAGGATCACGATGAGCTTTTTCTTGCGGGTCGAAGAGCCCACCCTGCCCACTAAGTCTGCCGGTTCGGATACCACTGTACGATAGTCGCCGGAGGCCAGGGTTGACGCCGATGCTGGCCTCTGGCGACTGGTAAGCTCTCGGCCGCGAGAGGATTCAACGGACATCCTCACCTTCAAGGCCGAAGAACATGATCCACTTGCCACGACTCCAGAATACGACAGAGTCTAGGTGGGGTAGACACCATTTCTGGTCCGTCCTCGGCCTATGCAGACGATTGCGGTTGCAACATACGTCTGACCGGCGCAGGTCCGCATGTCCCAAGGTGGTGTGAAGCGTCACTGAATACTCAGTACTGACATTTTTTCACTCGTTGAGTTTGGCCCGAAGCTTACGGGAGATGAGGTCTTTTCACTGTCTCGCGTCCCTTGCATTAGCTGTGCCCTGATGGGGGTGTGGGATGGCAGTCTATTCGCCTGGACCTGGATCCCAAGATGCAGAGAAGCCGGAATCTAGTGGAAGAGACGGGTGACGGGTGCCATCCGCAGCTCGACGGCACCGCGGAGCTTCGACGGAGGCTCTGTGAAGTTTGCCCGCGCAGGGCTGGGCTGCCATCCATTCCACTTCGGGCGAGACGGTTGCATCGCTCGCGGTTCAAGATGGCAGCAGAGCAGCGCAGCGCAGATGGATACCCTGCTGCTTACTCGCATATCACAAAGTTGCAAGCGCCTCGAGACCCTTGCCAGTGACGCTGACCCGGTAAGAGTCGTCATGCTTCTGACGGGATCCTGACTGGACTGGACCTTGGCCGAAGGGTGGTGGACACGGAACCACACAGCGTGGGAGTCACAAGCGCCTTCGGACCGGTCTCGACTTTTGCAAAAGACTTTTGACACTTTGTGCCTTTTTCGAGAGGCGATTTGCAAAAGCAGACTTTTTTGTTCCTTTCCTGCGTGCGACAGGCCTTCTTCACTCGAGGCTATCGGCCGCCGGCAGCCACCAGAGAGCCTTTAGCCACCGTGGTGGGCCATTCCCAACAGAATTGAGCATTACGAATCGCGAATGGCTTTCAAACTCTTCTCTGATGCCGTAATGTGCGCGAGGTCGACCATGCTGTGGCGGCTGGGAGTTGCTATCTTTGGGACCAAGATGAACGGCCACGGGGTGGATGGCGTCGGTCGCAAGCCTCCCGTGAAAGCGCGGTTTCGACCTGAATGAAGGGCCTTTATGGGCGACCTGGAAGAGGTCAAGTTGCTTTTGACCAGCCTTGGCTTCATCCGGCATCGTATCGTTTTGTCGCGGAAACTGTGCTTTGAATGGATTGCGCCGCACCTAGGAGGCTTCCGGTGATGTAAAGCCACCTGCATGCGATACTTGTGGACGCGTCGCAAGTAGACGGGCTCGTGTCTCTCCCGCGAGGAACAAGGCGATTGTTTCGGCGAGTAAGCTACTATTCTATGTAAAGACGAAGCGGCAAAGACAAAGACTGCCGTTGCGTCTGGTCGTGGGTTCGTTCTGCCGCTGCCACCAGGCCATCCGCGATGGTGCGACATGGCATCGTGGGGAAGAACTGTTCTTCGGCCGCCGCGCCGCGCGAAACTCGAGGCAGTGGCTTCTGCGCCATTTCGCGTCACCATGAAGCGCACGGCACTGCTGAATGAGGCAACTGGCAGTACCATGGCCGCAAATAGAAGCATCGCCTCGTGGCCTCGTGGCAGCTCAGCTTCCCGTCACTCCGTGGTTGACCTCCTTGCATCGGCGTTTACTGCATTCTGGTGCCTGAAGCGCTGCCGTCTGCCCAGATTGGAGTTTCCCGGGAGATTAGATTTCATCCCTTGGAAGCCATTGATTGAAGTACGCCCAGCATGATCTGATTTCGACAGTCAAGTCGAGACTAGGTCAAGTCGAGGCCAGGGTCGCGGCAGAAGTCAGACTTGTTCTACGAAGTTGCCAGATTTGGGCATTACGCCCACGAGGTTTCAGGCGTTGCTTCACGCATCGCGGGTGGCCGAGTACGCACGTATTCTCTTCCATCGCTACACCCATACGTACCCCCATGAGCCTCTTGGTAGCTCAGACCGGCGCCAGTCTCTCGGTCCCGAAGAATGCTGGGACGCGACGCAAGGGCTCGACGCCACCAAGGCCTGAGACCATGATCGCCCGTCAACCCGCGAGGAGGGGGACTCGGCAGCAGGGAGACAGAGACACCAAACCCCAGGATCGATCTTTGCAATCTTCCTCGCTTGGCGGCGAAGGCGCACTGAAGGGGGGAATAGGGCTTGTGAGAGCCTGGCCCTGATTCACTGGCCAGTTCTCGAACGAGGCGCGTCGCGATGCGCGTTCTGGTGGATTGCTGCGACTGCAGACGAATTGGATAGGTCTTGTGGTGGCCACAGCCCATTGTGACTTATTGCCAGTTGGGCGCATCGCGAAGGACAGCTTGCGCCGGTTGACCGGTCGTGGCAGCCCGCCAAACGCAAGGGACAGACCTGGCCCAACGTCATGTCGGACGTACAGCTTGCCGTGTCTTCGAGTCGTCCCGACGTGTCTTTCGCGCGCGCGCGCGCAGTGCTTTGCCGCCCGACGAACCTGTCGAGGGTAGCCATTGGACCACGTGTGCGACGGCGGTCGACGACATGCGATGCCTCGTCGTTGCTGTTGCATCGTTGGTTTTGCCGTCCACGAACTGCAGCGTTTGTGGCCATTCCAAGTGAACCCTGCGGAACCTGTTATCGGACCTAGAAGGTCACGCCTGCAACTCGTAAAGACGAATCCGTTGGAGGACCATCCTCGCTGGGTGTTCGTCTCTTCTCTTCCGTCCGTGTTCGTGGGTGGGTTGTGCGGGAGGAAGCGCTTGGGGGCGCGGCGATTCGCGGGACGTGGGATTCCGGGGAAGACGGGCTGGTTTCACATGTGAACCTCTGGCGCGACCACGACGCCAACCTTTTGATTGGTGTTTGCTGGTGCGGTTCTTCACAAGCCGAGACTTGCGATATGGCGTCGATTTCGCGAGGCTGTCCGAGGAATCAACTTGTTGGCAATCACGAGAGAATGACGAACACCCTCTGCAAAGGGAACAGGGACCAAAACCAGGTTTGCTCGACCGCGTCTGTTGAGAGCGTTGGGCGTTGAGCTTTGCCTGCGTGTGTGGCATCAGCTCATTCGCCGAGGTGTCGACCGGTAGGCGGCTGCGGGAGAACCGGGGGGTAGACGTCGGAGATGGTCGGGAGCCTTCCAAAACCTTTGGCCATGATGGTTCAAGGGTCGACGAGACGTGTGCCGAGGCAGCTCGTGGAAGCGAGCGAACTCGCGTCAACAGTCAATGCCAAACGGGAACGGAGCGGTACGGTGAGGACAAGTGCGGGACGAGGTTAGGGTGACGATTCTGCGCTTCTTTCACTCGCGCGCTCGCGCAGATGCCGTTGGGGGACATCCGGCCGGCGCGGATGCGGGATGCAGGTACCGCGCCGGCGGTTGTATTGTCAATGTGGCATGCAAAAGGGCCTCTTCTGCATACTGATGCACACTGGTGCATAGTCCACGAGGTGGAAGTCAATTGAAGAGACCCTACACGAGGTCGATGTGCTTCTTTGCACACGCCTTTCAGCGCTCCCTGGGTCGGTGAGGTGTGGCGAGGTGCAGAGACCCTGGGCTGGACCTGACCGAGCGTTGAGGCAGAGAGGGAGGAGAAAGAGACGTTTTGACGGCGTCGTGTTAGCACTGTTTGTTGACTTCAACTCGGTCCTTGCAGTCTGTTAAAACAACGACGCGAGCCCGTGAGACCAACGTCACGGCTAGACGACAAGGAGAATGTTCCGGCGCCGGCGTGCTTGGCGTCGAGTGATGCAACAGGCTTACGTCTTTGGGTCTCGCTCTCGGGAAGTGGGAAAGGACACGGTGTTGCGTTTTGTGTTGTTTACTTTTCTTGACGTTGTTGACATCGTCATGTCGGAGCGGGAAGGACGGACGTGGCGATGCTGAGCGCCGCGATGGTGCGTGGATCAGACCTGTTGTCGTGGGGGGATTTTGGCTTGTGATGGGCGATCCAAGTTGACGGCAAGGCTGACGAGAAAAGAAGACTGGGAGGATTCAAGGAACGATGGGATCGGTTTGGTGGAAATGGAGAGCGAGAGGATGAGGGCTGTGAGGATTGGGACGAGGATGAGATGCGGCGTAGGCAGCAGCGCCGAAAGCGGGGAGGCGTCTTTTCACCTCTGTTAGTGTCTTGTGCCTCATTAGCAGAGGTCTCGGTATGCGTTTTCACAGCGAGCTAACTCTTTGGCTGTGATGAGTTGTAGTCCAATTCGACGATTTTCTCGTGGCTTCGAGTTTTCCGATATTTCCATCTTGCTTCTAACAACATCAGCAGCAGCAGCAGCAGCAACAGCAACGGCACAATGGCACCAGCAAAGAAGAAACCATGCGCCCATTCAAAACTCTACATTGACGCGTCACCCCACGCCCGCACCAAAGCCGGGTTCATTCGCGTCTCCCCCGAAAAGCGGCTCGCGGCCGCAACGCCCTCGGGCCGGACCATCCCCGCTCGGACCGAGACCTCCACCGCGGCGCCGGGCGCCTCCACTTTTCCCGGCCCGCTTGTCCTCCCCGACGACGACTTGTTCATCAACCCGCGCTACCCGCCGCAAAGCCTGCGCTCGTGGGTGAATGGTGGGTATAGGAATGCGATTACACCGGAAAGAAAGACGGTGTACGTTGCTGGTGTTCCGGGGATTGATGAGGGGTTGGAGGGGTTGAAGATGGCGGTGGAACCGAACGTGGAAGGGTTTGAGATTTCGGACGGAATGAGGAGGCGGTTGAGGCATCCGGAGGTGGAAGATTTGATGGGGTATTTGGGGGCGTTCTATCACCCGCTGGTCGTCAAGAGACTACCGACTGAGATGAAGTTTGTAGAGTGGGAGGACCGGGGCACGAAGATGGTGGGCTTGGTTGCGGGGACCGAGGTCGTGGGTGTCAGATGGAGAGTTTCGCCGGACGAGGTGGCGAGGATGCAGCTCAACCTCAACGACTTGCTGGACGCGTTGAATAGCGTGCTGCCGCGGGACGCGTACGCGAGCGTTCTTGTGACGGAGCACGATTTGTACGAGGACGAGGAGGATGACTTTTGCTGCGGGCGGGCCTTTGGGGGGAGTAGGATCTCAGTGGTGAGTTCGTTTCGGTACAGGCCTATTTTGGACGAGGTTGAGGGCATAGAGGGGGAGCATGGGTGGCCTGCCTCGCATTGTGCGAGGTATATTGAGGGTGTTTGCAATGGGGACGAGGCAGATGGGAGGAAGAGAAAACGCATTGAGAAGAGCGTTGCTGGTGATGACGAGTATGTGGTTGATGCGAAGAACACGGTACTGGGGGCTGCTGTTGCCGCGGCGAAGAAGGGGCTGGTTACGAGAACGGTAGCGGACCTGGAGGGACTATGGTTTGCGAGGGTAGCCAGGACGGCAGCCCACGAGATTGGGCACTGTTTCGGGATGGACCATTGTGTTTATTATGCGTGTGTGATGCAGGGTACAGCGGGACTGGTCGAGGATGCGAGGCAGCCGCCGTACCTGTGTCCCGTGTGTGAGAGGAAGTTGGTGTACGGGCTGGGGGAGATGGGCGTTGTGTCTGGGGGGAGGTTCGGTAAGTGGGAGGCTGGGAGGGAGAAGGAGGTCGAGAGGGAGAGGATGGAGGTCATGATGAGGTATTGTGAGGCATGGAGGGGAGTCGGCATGTTGGGAGGGTACTGGGGGTGGCTGAGGGAGAGGTTGAAGGGGGAGTGAGGTGTTGAGCTTATTCTGGCCATGTCTACTATTCAACTAGACTTATATTGACGACACTACGGCTTCATATCTTTCATCAGCCCTAGTATCTTGCCGGCGTCTAGGGGAACTCTGCGTATTCCTGCACAAAGCCTTACTTCGCTTCGTGGCTTTCAAAAACAGCCGCCGCCTTCGCCGAGGGAGCAAATTGACGTAGTCTGAGCTCGTATCAAGATACTTTTGGTTGATAAGCTCATGAGGCCGTGTTCTAGTTACGCCTTAACCATAGTCTGCGCAAGACGTCACACATCAGCACAGGATTGGGCATCGTGTTGTCCTCGTTGCTGTCGTGCATTTCGATCCCATGAGAGATGCCGAAATAATGTCGAGTACCACGCTATCCAAATCTGCAGATCAACTTCCCTCGCAGCCGTAAGATGGACGGCCATTACACAACTACACACGTGCAGCTTTCACGTGATATCGGGATTGCCTTGTTGCCTGCTGGACTGTAGATAAGCGCCAAGATCGGCCGACGAAGACGATGTATCTATCATTGGGCAGCAACGTCATCCGCCTGTTGCTCAGCCTGCGTCAACTGTGCCGCTTCAGCCTGTTCTACATTGGGCTTACCCCACCAGGGCGCTGCAGGGCTATGTGGCAACGTCACCCAAGCAAGACTACCAAGTCTGGTTCTGCCACCTTCAAAACTTCCAAGTCGCCCTTGGCAACCTGGTTTTCAGGTCACTCTGTTGCGCAGCGAAAGTCTTAACAGCATGATGACTCCTTTGGAGATTATCGGACTGGTGAGCGCCGTCATCACGTTCATCGACTTCGCCGCCGAGAATGTCGCCGTCCTACGCGAGGTTGGGACATCAGGCAGCGCCACCGTCAAGGGCAATAAAGATCTGACGCGTCGGATCAAGTTGCTTGACGAGAGGGTCAGAGACATTCGTTCTTGTGGGCCCGGCTGGGCACGAGACATTCACGAGGTTCGGCTTCTCGACCTGGTGGACGAGTACAACGACCTCACGGTCAAGCTGCTTTCTCTCCTTGACCGCCTCAAGTCAACCCGGAAACGGGACGTTTTGTGGAAATCGGCGAAGAACATATTCATGAGAGAAGAAAAGAATACTCTCGTACAGGACCTTGACAACTGCCGGTCAAGAATTCATCTACAACTGACCCAGGTCATGAGGTGAGACCATCCGAACAGCCTTTGGGAAGCTGAGCTAATGGTGATCGAAGACACGATTTCGACCGACGTCTTGATGAGATTGGTAATCAAGGACATCAATCACTGAGAGAACTTCGGGACCTGAGGAGCAGCGCAAAGGCCCTCGAACTCCGGATCAACAATTTGAGACACGTCCCCGAGTTCTTGGAGCAGCTTCGTGTAACTATTGAGCTATCAGTCGCAGCTTTGTACCGTGTTGTACAGACGCAGGTTCTGAAAGAAGTGTATGTCGACGGCATGGAGAACAGATTTGATGAAGTAAGCGAAGCACACGAGGCGACATTCTCCTGGATACTTGAACCGGGGATATCATTGCAAAATGAAACACCATTGGAAACACAAACACGGCAACGCCTTCTGGACTGGCTACAGAACAGGCACGGCATATTTCATATCACAGGGAAACCGGGATCAGGAAAGTCGACGCTCATGAAGTTCATCTGCCAGCATGAAACTACAAAGAAGTTTTTGCAAGATTGGGCAGGACCCAAGTCCCTAATCACGGCCAACTTCTTTTTCTGGCGGCTCGGAACCTACATCCAGAAGTCACTAAACGGATTGCGTCGCGCCCTTCTCTGCTCAGTCTTGAGGGCGGTTCCAGTCATGGTCGAGACAGCTTTTCCCAAACAGTGGAAGCAGGCAGTCGATGGGACTCTGCTCAACATCACAGCGGGTGATGTAGACAAAGCTCTCGAGACTGTCTTACTGCAGCCTGAATTTCTGTCCTCGCACAAAATCGCATTTTTCATTGACGGGCTGGATGAGTTCGACGGCGACCACCACCACATGATGAAGGTCCTTCTGAACTGGACCAAAGCACATGGTGACAACATCAAACTATGTGTTTCAAGTCGAGAATGGGAGATATTCAGACAGCGGTTAATGGGCTGCCCTACAATCAAGCTACAGGACATTACAAGTCGCGACATCAAGAGCTATGTCAACCAAGAGCTCTCTGAGAATGAGGAGTTCATCGATTATGCGCTTACCGACCCACGCGTACTCAGACTTGCGGACAAACTCACCGAAAAAGCCGAAGGCGTGTTTCTTTGGGTCAAGATTACGCTGAGAGGACTGAAGTATGGCGTCCTGTCGGGAGAAGAGATCAGCACTCTTGAAGAACGTATCGAGGCTTTGCCGACTGAACTGGAGAAGTTATACCAATCGATACTAGACGACATACAGAATGGAGCTCATATCACTAAGGCTGACAGAATGACAGCCATGAGAACACTCTTCATGGTATCCTTAACCCCCGAGCAAGACGACCCCCTTTTGCTCATCCATTACTCATTTCTGGGTGACTACAATCGAGACGGAGACTTCGCATACCATCTTCCAATCGGTTCATTGCCAATCAGTGAAGGAGAACTCGATGCGAGGATGGACAGAAGTCGCAAAATGATATACCAGAGATGCCTGGGTCTTGTGGAGACCTATGCGAAGAGCAACTCCAACAGACCTCATCTGTGGAAGACAGGGCTTGATTCCGAAGACAGAACAGGGAGCTTCCACGACGACAGTTGCAACACGAGCGAGATGTCTGAACGAGGCTCTTCAGAAATCGAGATCAGTCGTTATATTGGAAGAACCGATGCCACACAAACAAAGTTACACGAGCTTTTCCGTGACTTTGCCGAAGATGGGCATAGCAGTCCAGGAGTCCAAGATGGCAAAGAAGAAGACCTGGACAACCGTTTACTGGGCGCAGACTATTTCCACAGAAACGTGCGGTATTCCAACGTATCCAAAGTCAACTTTCAATTTCCTAGTTGCGAGGGCGTTAGGTTTATCCACAGGACCGTTCACGAGTTTCTTACCGAGGAGCACAATCAAAACCTCATCGAAACTGGCTCCCTTGGATTCAAAGTGGCGGCCTTTTTCATGCAGGCTTTCCTTGCATCCATCAAAATCTTCCGTCCGAGCGTTCATTATGCGAGAAAAAACCTTCTCTGGGACTTGCGTGAACCTTTTCGCGACATTCACTCGGAGATGAAGGAAGTCCCAGAGAACAGGTTAATGGAATTCATCCAATCAGTCGCGCACGTTGTCGAAGCTCATGGATTGGCAATTGAACACGAGTTCATGCCGTCTCATCTATATGCTTTTGGGAACAACGCCTCTGTATTTTTGCCTCCTCTGAGCTCGCTTCTTCTTCTTGCCACCAGACTTGATCTACCCCGATCACACCTCTGTGTTACGGGAGAAGAGTTATCTAAGAGATTGCAAGAGATCAACCGCGACGAAAGCATCGTTCTAGACGCGTATCTTGATGGTCTAATATGCGAGGACTATTTCAAGATATGGCCGACTGAAGCAGAAGCTGTCTCAGCAGCAAACGCCAAAAAGGACTTTGCCCAGCGGATATCTTACGATGTGGCCGCACACCTGAAAAAAGGCGTGTCACCGAATAGTGTGTCTTGCTATCGTTCACGTCTCCACCATGAACCCAAACTTTTTACTTGCTGGCAAGTATGGCTAATCCATTTGATGGTCTTTTCAAACCCCGGAAATTTCGAGCTCTTCGAGTCCATTGTGCAAATCTTCATCTCGCACGGGGCAGATGCAAACGTTTGGGTCAAGTTCGATTCCAATTACTTTGAATTATGGTGGCCTGGCGCTCCTTCAAACATCGAACCCAGCATCGGCGCTTCTAATTTCGACCGCTTGGGTGGACGTCTACTGGAACTGATGAGACGAGGAGAAAACGAGACCAGAGTCATGTCATTGAGAGCCTTTCTGCCAGACCTCTTCGCAGAGGGCAGTATCGACTGGGATACTCTCATGGGCCAGGAGTCAGGACTGAGTGCGCAACAAGATTATCTGCGGTCGAAGGCATGGCCAGATTGTCTGCTGCTAGCGCAGCTACTAAATCAAGCAAATGAATCACACCGGGCCAGGTCCCAATCGTGTAAGTGGTTAATCTATTTATACAAGTCATTTTGCTTATTGTTGACATGATCCGATAGCTCCGCATCTGGCGCCGAAGGCAAGGTCGGATTATTCACCGACCTCGGAGGACAGTAGCAATCCTAATGATGCTGATGAGGATGATGACAATTCCAGCTAGTGCTCGTTGGGAAACGGCCATGACACTGAAAGCGCTTCTGTTCCAGCAGCCACGTCACAAGGTCATATGAACTCAAGGAGACACCAGCCTAGGCAGTCGCCGACAGCCACATTATATGGACATGATTTAGGCACATCTAATGGGATCTTCATGGCGAGGACACATCATCATCTTACCAACACTGTCGTCAGAAACACCCATAAGGCTTCGGCTGACAGATGTCCAATTAAACTGAGGCACTGCTTCACCGTCAAATCTCCTTACCTCCAGCACCAGAGCTGTTCAACATTCTATTTGTCCGGAAGCCAAGGTCTGCGTCGTAAGATGGCCGATGCTGAGAAGTCTCATCTTTGACATTGCTCACCGCAATAGCGTGGAATGTCCGACTGTCCCATAGCCCGTCACGACGATGGTACTTACCCAGCAAATCCGTCGCCTCTTGCCTGACCCCAGCATCACGACATCGACAGGCCACGGTGAGAAGCGGCAGCGTTGGCCCGTTGTCCATGCTGAAGACCTCGGAGCAGCCACCGCAATTGGCTTGCTCCCGGAGGATGAAGCGACTCAGAGTGACAATTTCCCTGAAGATCGGGGTCAGTCTTCTCAGCGTGTCGTCGTCTCTGTAACTCAGGCTCGTGACGTCCGTCCAAAGGATGAGATACTGGACGCGCAGGTTACACGTCTCGACGTATGAGTCAGAGTCCCGCTCTTTATTCGCGCGGTGGTAAAGGAACAGCCCCTGGAAAGCGTTATCCCAACGCTGGAGATGGCCGAGAAACCCGGGCAGAACCGCGAGCAGCTCTTCGGCATCATCCGGCATCGGGCTGCCGCGCATACAGCTCGCGATACTCAACTCTCGCAACGGGTCTTCGGCACACACGTCGGTGTAGATGGGACATCGGTGGCAAGTATAATGCTGCACGACGCGCCACCACCTCCGGGCCATGTGTAAATCGTCGAAAACGGCCGGCATCTCCTCCACGGCAAGCGCTCGCCGCTTCCCCCGACAGCACCAGCTGATCTCGGCCAGATTCTTCGAGTGCAGCGCGTTATGCGACCAGGACTGCATCGTCATGCCCTGGAACACCCACGCGGCGTCGTCGCACACCTCGCGGATCGAACTCGTCGCCCGCAAAGGTTCCTGCTCCTGGTGCGTGAAATACTGCTCCATCATCCTGCAGGCGTGGTCGACGTGCGCGAGGGTGGCGTCGTAGTCGCACTGCAGGCACTCAAAGGTGACGAAGAGCACGCAGCACACAATGGCCCAGAGCATGTTGTCGGCCGACGGCTTCGCCGTGCGCAGGAGCTTGATAGCCTCGACGTAGTGCTTCAGCGCGAACTCGTAGTGCGGCCCGGTGCCGTAAAACTCCCTGCGGGTGCGCCGCCGCACGCTGGGGACGAGGGCGCGCGCCATGGCCGCGACGGCGAGGGCGGCGTGCTTGATGGCCGGTTCCGTGCGCGCGAGCTGCGGCAGCACGCGGACGAGGGCGTCGTTGGGGAAGAGGTAGATGTTGCTGACGAGGGCGCGCCAGAAGTCGAAGTAGCTCCGCTCACCGGCGTCGGTGAAGAAGTTGGCCTCGTAGCCCGGTTCCAGCAGCGGGTTTGTGTTGCTGTTGCAGCAGCAGCTGGGTTTGATGCGCCATGTCCCGCCCTTTGCGATGGTTCGGGGCTGATCGGCCGGTCTGCGGTGGTGGACGCGGTCGGCGGCGTAGCCTTCGCAGACTCCCGGGCCGCGTGAGGATTTGGTGCATTTGAGGCAGAAGGGCCGGGTTTCATCGCACTTCACGCGGCGGCGTCTTGTGACGAGAGTCAGCTTGAAATGGGCAGATGAGCAGCAGATTGACTCGTTGGAGCTTCGTCTTACTTGCAGGTGATACAGCCAGTTTTGACCTTCTTGGTGGATGTTCGCTTTGCCTGACGCGGGTTGAGTGCGAACGTGGCCATCTGGGGAGACATTCCAGGATGCCTGTGAGATGGACACATGGTTAGGATTCAAAGTCGCACGCACAAAGCGGCGATCGGAGCTGTTCCGGCGCTCGACGGACTGACCTGGTCTTCTTCCCCCGCGTCCCCATCACCAGCGGAGCCAGGCCGAGGCCGGAGCCGGACACGTCCGGACTGCTTGATGTTGAGCTCATGTCGGAAGACTGAGTAGAGGGTCCGGTCGAACTGCTTACATCCAGAGCAGAGCTAAAAGATCGAGGATCGGATTCTTCTTTTTGGGAGGGAGGGAAGCTCTCTTTTTTAGATGGAGACTGGGGGCTAGCAAACAGTCAAAGACTGGTGCCTACAAACCGGCTTCATATCCGCGGGCGCTCGTTGGAATTAGCCTACCAGGGTCGTAGGGCGGAATCCTTCGCCAACACCAATCCTGGCTTCTCCTGCAGGCCCCTGAATGAGGGGGGCCGTAAGCCTGTCGTTTCTCGGCTGAAGCAAATGATTGACCAACGAGCAGGCTCTTGTTTGCATCTGCCAGGACAGGACGGTAAAGGGGTGACAGAAATTGCTTAGACACTATGGAAGAAGACTCCCGCTACGTCGTGTCAGTTCAAATTGGTTTAGAATGGAATTAAAGATGCTCCAAACCGAGACGTGGCCTGGTATTACGCGCTATAGTACGGCTTCATAGCCACCTAGAATTGCAACCCTTTTAATTGAAAACTCGACTTGGGGCGATATCAACTGCCGAGAAGCTTTCTGATCCTACGTTATATATCCGTACTTCTGTAGGCTTCGTGATGTCAAGGGCCTCACAGGGCCTTCTTATTATTCTCGGGACCTTTGATTTCGCTCTTGTTGCAGCATTGTACGTAAGGACCACAGACTCAGGCCTGATAAATCACATCAGAGAACTTGCCCTCCAGTCTTTGGCGAAGCACTCCGACCGAACTATATCTAAGCGGGATCGGAATTTCCCAAACTGTCTAGACGCGGCAAATCTCGGCCCCGCCCGGTTCCGCCACCGACCGAGCCCCCACTTGGAGCCGCCGCAGCACCGCGTCAATGACATTTCTCTGCTTACATCATCAATTGCTCCGACTTTCGCCTTCATCGCCATCACCACCCGCCCTCCCCATCTTCGATCCTCACATCCTCACCCCAACCCCAACCTTCACCTCTATTCGCGCACGCCAACTAGAATTTCTCCAACCCTAAACCACAAAACAAACTCCCAACATGTCCCGCCTCCTACTCCGCCTCCGCGGCCCTCTCCAACCCAGATTCTACTCCTCCTTCTCCCGCGGCCCTGCTCCCCCTCGCCTGCCCGCCGACCAACAAGCCGAGTTCGAACGTCTCCAGCGCGCCGCCTCCGTGTCCAGCGCCTTTCAAGAATACGCCCAACCACAAGATGTCTCCTCCTCCTCCTCTTCCTCATCTGGCTCCGCCTCTACCTCTTCCGAAACTTCCACAGCGAAAGCGACCGGAGAACCACCCAAACCCGCTACACCGACACCCACCATCTCCGCCTCGGACGAAGAGACGATGCACCCAAACTACGTCCGCGGCGCGCCCGCCGAGTTCGAGGGCGACGTGAACCCGCGCACCGGCGAGGTTGGCGGGCCCAAGAGGGAGCCGCTGCGCTGGGGAGCCGGTGGCGATTGGAGCTACAACGGCCGCGTGACCGATTTCTAAGACCTCGCGAGTTCCGAAGATGAGCAAGCGAGTCATGTGGATAAAAGGCGAACCAGATCAGTGCGGCATGTTTCCGGGCGGACATCGAGTATATTTCATGGCTGTCGTACATCAACCCTTATGTAGAATACTTGTAAAATCGTCACGGCGCAAAGAAGATACCGGTACTCAAGAGAAACCCAACGTATAAATCAATGGGTATTGTTAATGCTATTCGTACATCCACGCCTCATTTTGTTTCTATGATAGACCGCAGCCTATACTCATCTTCATCTCCGGATCGTCGTTCCTAAGCGTTACGAGGACGACGCCTCCGCGTGCGTAGGTTTGTCGTCCAGCACCATCTTGTCGCCAGCGTCGGCAGTCGCGTCACCGAGTACTGCCTTGTTCGTCGACGACTCCTGACCATCATCCAAAGGTCTGTTCTCCTTGTCGCCCTCACTAGGTGCTCTCTCCTCCTTCGCCGCCCCCTTCTCCCGTGTCTGATCCTTCTTCCACCAGCTTCCAGACACTATCTCGTCACGGATCCTGTCGAGGCGTTGCTTCTCCCTCTCCAGCTCCGCTTCGTTCAGGCCTCTGGAGGCCGCGTTAACCTCTCCCATGGCCTTGCGCATTCGCTCCCGGCGACCCTTGCCGCGTAGTCGATCCTGCGTACCGGCGCCGTTCGTCACCCATCGGATAGCCATGATCATAAAGCTGATACCGTCGTGGACGGATTTACGACCCTGGAATCGACCGCCAAACTCTCTCGACTGTATGCCAAACCGTGTGGTGCTGCCGTACTTCTCGAGACGAGGCAGTATCAAAACGGTAACGTGCATGTCGCGATCAGGCGGAATGCTGACTGGGCCCGTCTGCGGAGGTTTGTCCAAGTACGTAGCCGCATTAGCTTCCATGCGGGCCTTTTCCTCCTTGCCCTTTTCCTTGCGCTTCCTGCTCGCGGGAACCTCCTTCTCGGGTGCTTGCAGACCACGGTCGAGATCCAGCATGTCAGGATCAATATCTTCTCCCCACTCTCCGCGGATCCAGCCACCGTGAATACACGCGGCAATGACATCCGAGTCGTCGGTATAAATGTCCGTTCCCCAAAGCGCCCTCCGAGAAGTGATTTCCTCTCTGGATGAGCCAGACAAATGGACCTTGGGGACTTTGACTGTGAGAGTGCAGTTCTCTTTGTCCTTGATCATACCCCAAGGCAGCGGTGTTGGCGTCGAAGAGAAGCCTCGGGCCGAAGGATTGTTTGGAATTTGCCTTGCAGGCGTGAGCTGTGGCTCGTAAAGGACATCGCCGAGGTGAGTCCGCGGGCGGTCAGCCACCACGTCGAAAACAGACTGCGAACGCACAATCGTCTTTGGTTTGGGAGGTATCACAGCGGTCGGGCTCGGCACGGCTGGCCTCGCGGGCGCTTCCTTGACATGCGTGTGGTGGTGATGATGCATGGTCCGAGGAACGTGGTGGTGATGCGCAGCGGGCATATCTTTAACAGCAACGGTAGGCGATGGCAATGGAGTAGTTCCTTGTATGTTTTTGAAAGGCGTTATACCGATCGGGACTGGGGTTGCGCTTTGCTTGGCGGGGTGTCGATGGTGGTGATGGTGACCCTTGTGGTGGCTTTGGCCGTCAGCAAATGAAGAGCCTTTTATTTTGAACAACTAGCACAAAACTTACTGATGGTGATGTGGGACAGTTTTTGGCCGTTTGGCACCCCGAGCGGCAGATGTCGCCGTTCCGTTGCTTTCTTCCTCTACCTTGTTGTCCTCGTCCTTGAGTTTCCTTCTCCGACCCTTCTTGTCGGGCTTGGGTGCCGCATCTGGCCCAGAATCATGCGCTACACTATCGTCGTCACGTCTGGCGAGGCTGGCGTTGGTGTAGGGTAGTTGAGCGCCTGTGGTAACCGGACTAGAGACTCCCATGCCCACTCCGCTTCCAATCCCTGAGAACATGCGACCGAATTCACTCTTGATCCCTGGCTCACCCGCGGGGCCAGGCAGCTGTGGTTGGGCACCTTGGACAGCCTGCGGCAGTGGGGACACGCGACCTTTGCGGTTAATCTCCTGGACGGCCAGCAAACTCTTTGATCCACTGTTAGGGAGCTCGTCGGCCGGCCTATTACGAGGTGAATCGAACATTGGTGCGCCATGGTTGTAAGCGACAGAGGGTGGTGGCGGTCCATCCTCCGCTGGCCGACGAGGAGGTTGGGGCGGGTGAGCTTGGGGATGGAGATGATTGATGCGCTGTCGCTCAGGAGAGTCGAACGGTTGTGGCTGTTGCTGCTGGTGGTGGTGGTGGTGGTGGTGGTGGTGGTGGTGCTGATGATGTTGAAGCTGCGGCTGCTGAGGAGGTTGGTGCTGCCCAGGTTGGTTCGAAGGATGTTGGGGATGGTTGGACGGAGGGTACCGGTCATTCGGAGGAGGTTGCTGGTACTGAGGCGCCGGCGCGGGATTACCTTGGCCTGGATAGTTCGGACCCGACGTCGGAGGAAAGTCATGATGTCTCGGGTGCAGCCCAGCAGGATCGTACGGAACACGAGACTGGTCAAACGGCTGCGGCTGCGGCTGAGGCTGAGGCTGAGGCTGTTGCTGGCGGGGAGGCCAAGGACCCTGCTCTCTATGCTCCGGAGGGCGACTGAACGGAGGTGGCTGACCTCTTTGGACCTCGGGTGGACGGTAGTCACCTTGATGAGGCGGGTGACCTCTCGGTCCTTCACCTCCAGAATATGCGCGCTCTCTTCTTTCCCTTTCCCTAAACTCGATTTCCTCTCGACGTTCTCTCTCCGCACGGAATCGATCGTCAAACGTCATGGCTTTTAAGCCCGGTCTTTCGGGATTGTACTCCATCGAGCCTCTCGGCATCTCTTCGCGGCGCGGATACATTTCTTCGGGCCCACCTCGTCCCATGTCGACCGATCTTGGAGGCATATTCGCAAAGGATTTCGGTTGACTTGTAGGTCTCGGTGGAGGGCCGGGAGGCATTCTGTTCGGATCTCTGCCATCGTGCGAGGGGCCACGGTGGTGGTAGCCCTGCTGAGGCGTACCATACCGCTGCATCTCGGGCGTTGTCGAGTAAGCGCCCTGCGGCGATGCGGCGGCGCTACCTCTCGGGTCGTACGGCCGGGCGTGCTCGGGGGTCTGGGGTCGCCTGAAGGGCTGGTACTCGGAGGAAGCCGAGGGCATTCTGGGCGAAGGTGCAAAGGCTGTACTCGACGGTGCAGATGTTGCTGGAGGGGGATATTGCGACTGTGGGGGCTGCGAATCTCTCGACGCTGGGGCTGGGCCACCTAGCATGGATGAAATTGACATGGAGCTGCCCGTGCTCCCCGTCCTCGGTATTGACCCCAAGGCCGGCAACTCACGACCGCCTGGGAAAGACGTCGGATGTCCAACAGGCATGGGCGGACCTCTCGGTGCCGGCAGCGCGTAATGATTCATCTGCTGATGCGGCGGTGGCTGTTGATTCGACTGAGGAGGGGAGTTGGGCGGAGGCATGTTTCTATTCATCGGCGGGCCAGGAGGCAGCGAGGACGCGCTTGGGTGTCGAGAGTGACCTTGCTGAGGCGGTACGGAGCCCGACTCTGGGGGATATTGTCTCGGCCCCGGTCCTGAACCGTAGTACGGGTTCTCTGAGGAGCGTCTCTGGTGGTCGGCATAGGCAGGATTCGATGAGGTTGGATGCGACGACACGGGTGGAAAGGGAGACTGATTCGGCGTCGAGCTCGTCGCTGGAGCTGCCGATGGAGGAAACGGCGAGCGACTGTACTGCGATGCAGCGTTGCGCGAGAAAGGCAGCTGCGACGGCTGTCTTGGATCCATGATGTTGAGATTTCAGCCCTTGACACCACAGGATCGACTGCGCATATATGTGTAGCACCGAAGATGTGCGTCGAGGGACTGCGACTTGGGAGGCGGGTGGAGGCTGTCGCGGTCGCCGCAAGGACTGACTGGGTACTCCGCACTACTCGGGATCGTCTCGTAGAGTATGATTGGTAATGTTATCGTCGTCGATGTCGTCGATGATGATGATGATGCTCGGCGGTGTTGAGCTGAAGAAGACACGACCTTCTGGGTTGCTCTTGCCTGACTGTGAGGCAGGGGCAGGTGAGGTAGCGGTCGGAAGAGAAGAAAGAAGGGAAAAAAGAGGGTAGGTAGGGGTCGACAAGCCAGAGAGGATCGCGACACACTGTTGTTACACGGACAGCAGAATTATTTTGGATTCCCCTGGTTCTGACCCCGGTCCCTGTGGAGCTTACTTGCTTCGTCGTTGCTGCTGGTACACCTCCAACTGGACCTGCTCGCAGACGCGGTGCTGATGCTCCCCCTCGCTGGTCGCGGCTAGTGTGATGCACTCTCACAGGCGTAGTACTTGTAAGTAGGCTACGCCGTCGTCTAGGTGTTATTGTCGATTGTGATTGATGATACCGGTGTTGGAGACTCCGACTGAGGTTACGATCACACCTCGACTGACCTCTGACCCCTGGCATCGGAAAGGACAGCTTTGCACGCTGCCTGTGCTCCTCATGGACGGACGTCTGTCTTTCCCCCCCCTACCCTGCCTGCACTTTGCCCTCGTCTGTTTTTCCTTGGCCTTGCCGCTTCGTTCGCTCTGCTCCCTGCTCCCCTCTTGTTACCTAGCCTGCTGGGCTGGGGGCGGCCAGGGTCCCTGTCTGGGATGGTGTCTTGGTCGAGCTGGTGGCTGCGTGACCTTGGGGCAGGCCGCTGGCAAATGGGCGCAAATCAGCCGGAATAAGACAGGGATACCGGGGGAGGCTCGTTCGCGCTAGTGAGACAGGTGGCTCCCCGTTGATGGGAAACGATGATGTCGATGCGCGTGCCTGGGATGGATAGGGTTGTAGCGTCGTGTATCCGTACCTACGTAGTAGTGCGGTCTTACACAGAGACTGCGGGTTGCGGCTAGACTCGCGGTTTGTTGTTTTCCTGCCGCTTTCTGCCGCTTGTTGTTTTGAGCCGATGTCATGTCCTGTCTAAGATGTACGATCGTTAGCCAGAGCCATAAGTGTTCGGACCGGACTTGATACTTAAGAGCTGTTCCAGGGGAACGAAAACGATCGTTAGACGACCAACAGGAAACGCGGGGATGTACGTTATGCTAGCCAGGGCCATAAGTGTTCGGACCGGACTTGATACTCAAGAGCTTTTTCAGAGGAGCGAAAACAATCGTCAGATGATCAACAGGAAACGCGGGGACAGTTCAGTCACAAAGCTAGTTTTATTCCAGAAGCATTGAGGAAACGCCACTCGGTGCTCACCGCCACGGCAGAGCCCTAAGTTCGATCAAAATCTAATCACGTTCGTTTCCTATCTGTTGAATCAAGGACTGCAAAGCTTGTGGCGATGGATACAACTACCCAGCAAGCGGTTGACAGAAAAAGTGATACATTCAGTGTTAGCGTCCACATACATCGGTAGTGGGATTGTGTATCACTTTTTTGTCAACCGCTTGCCAAGGTAGTATGTTGCCATAAGGCCAACGAGTACACAGAGGGCGTCCTTGACGAAAACAAATTGTCTCTGCGATAAGGTATAATTACAGCCACGGTTACTGCCGCCACAGGACCAGCGTGGAAAGCGGCACCAAGCTGTCAGATGAGAGGGGCACAAGCGCAAAGGGGACAAAGACGGGAGCTGTCGAAAGACCCCAGGCTTGGTCTAAGTGCATGCAGGAAAACGCGGTCTGCAGTGTCTTGGTGCGCACTCGGTCACAATGCGTAGTGGCAGGTATCTGTTCCGCCATCAAACATCCAACCTGGGACGCGTGGGGAGAGAGGAACTCGGCCATCCTGCGACGGTCTACATTAGCAAGTCTCGAAGCTGTGGTCTTGTGTAAAACAAATTAGAAGGGTCGCGATCAAAGTGGCGAAGCTGTGCCAAAGCCATGCTTTCCGGCAGGTATCGCGCTAGTAACACATTCCGACGTGGCACATTATCAATCCAGACGAGGGGTCCAGTCAGAGACAGATGCAGAATCGAAGATGGGGAATGCAGGACATGCGAAAGTGTGTCAGTAGCTGCAGTTGCCGGGGGACTTAGCGGTGGGTGACGGCGTGCCTTGCCGACATGGCATCTGCCACAAGTCAGACAGACACGAGAGGGTGACGGACGACGCGGTGTATGGACGGACGCGCCCAGGTCCAGCGACTGGATACCAGGGCCAGGCCAGATTAGGAGGGGAGAGGCCTGGGCGTTCGAGTCGGCGGCAGCGGGCTGACGAGACGTAGTCACTCGACTGCGCATGCGTGTCATCAGGCAACATGTGTTTGCTGTCGAAATCTTGTTCCGCCCGCATGTCGGTCTGAGTGGTGAGGCACTGAGGGTGTGAAAGGGAAGCTTCGTGCAGGTGGTAGTGCGGAGAGACAGCCGGCGACATGGTGCTCGCCTTGAGTTAATAGGGTGGCGTGGTGTGGTGTGGCGTGTGTCGTCGCGAGCCTCTGTCGTGGTCATGGTCGTGCCTGTGCTTGTGCCACTGATTCGTGACGGAGTAAACGTTTGTATCGAAGATATGGTATGGTATAGTGTAATAGGAGACGGAGTCCTGCATGACGGTGGTTAGATCGAATCGCCTAACAACAGAACGCATGCAAAATGGACCGACTCAGACTATCTTCGACATGATTCAGAAAGTAGCCTGCGCACAGCAAGTCGGCGCGCCATCACCTGAAGTCAGTTGCTGAGACATCGAGCTGAGGCAATGGAAGGCATACATAATTTGCGGTATGTGACGAGTGTCATCGGCATGATGCCACTCTGCTAGGCGGCAGCCCCGTTGATGATGATCTAGGTGGTGTATGCCTCGAAGACGCCTCTTTCTGTGTGACTGGGTGGATTCCAGCGGCTTGACAATCAGAGACCGGTGCGTATGGCACCCCGAACCCGAAAGATCTAGAATGCGTGCTCTTGCTGCCCAGCCATCATGCATTTTTCCGACGGGCTCTGGTGGTTGAACTGCTCGTCCAGAAGTGCGTGTCTCTTGGGCACATGCAGAAACCGCACGCCATTCACGTGACGGAGCCTAATTAGAGGAAGCACTTGGCAGGAGTGCGACAAGCAGATCGACTGGTACTGCCTATTCTGGGGTATGTTGAATACAACAAATGTATCAACTTGATAGTTTGGTCGTATTCACAGCGCGATCAAAAAGCGAATAATAAATGTATCAGACATATAAAAGTAGGTCTCTAGTGTCCGATGGCAAGCGTCCATGGGGACAGACTCGGGACATCGTCAACGCCCCCAAGCTACCTACCTGTATTGGGCTGGAGCTCCAGCTTGAGCTTCAGCTTATCCAAAGTCCAGTGATCGGGTCGGGGTCCTACCCTTGTTTGCCCTGGGTGCCCCAGCCAATGACGACGCACCAGATGACCGAACGGCCTTCCGTTTTGTTTTTCCTCTCCTCTTCGTGTGCCCTTTTCCCCCCGAGGGACCACCCACGAAGAGCGAGTCATCCAGCAACAGAAAGGCGGTGCCTCGCGTGCGCCGTTTGCTTCTAGGCCATTCGTCTTGGGTGCATGAATCACATCGATTCGGGGGCGAATGGCTGGCCACGGACGACGGCGGGAGGCTTCAGGCGTCGTGTCATGGTTGTTTGCAGGTGATGTTGGGCATTCGCCATTCGCATGCTAATTTCTGCGTCAGGGACAAATAATGCCAGGGGCTCCAGGGGCTCTCCTCCGCCTCGCAGGGTTGATGGCCCCAACCACCCGACCTGCTGCATCTCTCTTCATGGATCACCGCTGGGAATCTGGACTGGGCTGATGAAAGGAAGCGGGGGTTCAGTTGCGAAGCCTACCAAGGTCTCGTCTCGTAATCGCCGAGCAGGCTGCTTGCTGCGTGTTCAGGCCGCAATATCGGACAATGCCATCAAATTGACGGACAGAACATGTCATGGAAGTAATCAATGGGTTTGTGTGGTCTGCACAAGGGCGCACCACGAAAGATGCAAAGCTCATGGATGTCGGAGATAACCCCGAGACACGATTCCACAGCTGCTGACCGCAGTCACGATCCCGAACTGAGTACCTAGTGCAGAGTCCACCAGGCCAGTCGTCGACTCGTGCTGCCGCGATAAGCAGAACCGTGGAAGGGACGGAGCCCCAGAGAGCAAGAAACGAAAATCAAGAAGCCGAGGAAGCACAGCAGCTCGATTTTTCGGTGGGAAAGGTCCCCACTTGCTTGCTCCTTCCGCCCACCTTACCTATTCAGTACCTGACACATTACGACACCACGCACGATCGCGCACCTTCCGACAACTGTGACTCGTGAAAAGTGACCGAGACGGGAAGCGAGTTTGTGCCTGCCCGCAGGTATGTGCTCTGCGCAAATACACGCACCTGTTCTCCGCTACAGGTACGGATACACTCCGGGCTGGCACCTTCCAGTTGCACATTCAGAAGGAGGGCCTAAAACGGAACCAAGAGAGAGATAGGCCACCAAAAAAAAAAAAAAAGGCAATGTCCTCTTGTCAGGTGCTCATCGTCTTACCTCATAATTCCAAGGAAGTAGCTCGAAAACCTCGTTGACCGCATCTCCACTCACCCAGTGCCGACCATCGGCCGAGTCAAGAGACCGAATCCACTTCCATGCGAACACTTCTCGAACATTGTGCCTCGTCACGTCCACAGCACCCCAGCTCTCTCAGTAGCAGCTCGGCGCATTGTTGCCCGCAGACCACCAAATGCCAAACCAACTACTTGTATCCGTACGGATACGGATACCTACTATCAATTACGTACTGCTTGCTTGATCAGTTCGGAGTACGGATACATACCTACACGTGCGAATTTTTACAGGTATGCAGACATCACATCAACAAACCCACCTCTCGTTACCACAAACAGATCTCCTCGACATAGAATCACCTGTCGTACTCACCGTCGCATTTGCTGACCAGCTTGCAGCATTGTCCACGAGTACGCGCCGGGTATCATCTGCAACAAACGCAGGGTTCTTCACTACCCTGGCTCGCATACAGTAGGGCGGTGAGCGCTGCTAAGAGAAGCGGATTCATTCAGTGCCTTCACCGGTGCCATGTCCGACACGATGGGTGCCGAGTCTAAAGCCCACTTCTGCTCCACGGGGACCAGTACTCTCGAGGGCCTTCTGCATCGCGGCCTACGGCTGTGTTGTTCCGCCAGGATGCCTATCGACTCGGTGACCCGGCTTTTGTCGAACCACGTCCATCAGATATTACCAGGCAAGGCGTTATAAATTGAAAGATCCAGTGCGCGACTCCGTTTGATACCTCGCCGGGTTTCCCACCAGGTTCTCGTAATCCTTGCAACACATCATCACCAATCGCCATTGCCTCCTGGCCATTTCTGCCGTGGTCGGCTGGCTCGTTTGACTTGATCAACCTTTTCGAGACTGCCTGCCGCCTAATGATTGGTTTGTCGACCGCGACTGTTGTGTGGTGCCGCACTGCATCCGCTCGTCACTCAACACCGCGTCTCTTGAGCCTGCCAATCAGTATACACCGCTCTATTCCACCCCAGTTGTTTATCGACGCCTCAGCGCATCACGCCCCAGGTGAACAAAAGGGGGGTTGCCTGGCATCTGTAACTCCTAACCGTTTTCACTTTGCCTGAGCGTTGCGGCTGTTCACACAGGCCGACCATAACATCGACCGCGAGTTGGCGCGCCTGGGGCTCTTCGGGCAGAAATGGCCTGTCAAATCGCATGCTGGGGATCAGCAGGCAAACTTCCAGTTGACGTCTTCCCACTCTTTCCGCCTCGATATGCGGATGTCGTCGCGGCTTTGTCTCACCGGCCGCCGTACCGACGGGCCCAACGGCGGAGCCTCTGACTTCGGGACCTCGACGCCATCCACATCGAACCCAAGCGCCAGCACGCCGACAAGTCCCGTTATTTCCATCTGAGCAAATTGTCGACCCGGACACAAATGGCGTCCACCTCCAAACGGAATCATGGCTCCTCGCCTTCGCCTCTCTTCCTTGGGCGAGACGTTGAGAAAGCGCTCCGGCCTGAACGATGCAGCATCCTCGCCCCAGACTTCCGGCAGATAATGGACGACGCTGGTTGCCCATTGCAAACCGGTCCCTTTCTTGAGCAGCCATTGCTGCCCATCCACATCTTCCAAAATCACGTCCTTCATCACACGTCGGTTGGTCGTCATTGCTACGTACAACCTGAGCGTCTCTCGATAACAAGCCATTAGGAAGGGGCAAACGGCTTCGATGCTACTGGCATCAACTGTGGCAGTCTGATTTCCGCCCTCGTCTCTCGCTACGGCCACCAGTGGCAGCATTTCTTGCCGAATTCGCTCAACGTAGTCCGTCTTGGAAAACACATGAGCAAAAATCCAGAACATGACCGGCACGGTATTCGTCGTGGCGGCCCACGTGATGATTATTTCCATGCTGGCAATTTCTTCAGGTGACGCTCCTCTTCTCCGGAAGTACCGGGCTCGATCTCTGATGATTCTAGCCACATCCGGGTTCTCGTCTTGTCTCTGCGCGTAGAATGGCAGCAATAGGGCACGCATGCGTTTTCGAGCGGCCAAGGCACCTGATGCCAACAACTTTGGCACGACGTTGATTGCCAACAGTCCGAGGCTGTCGTCGAGGATCCTGGGAAGACATGAGCGGTGCATTCGATATCACGCCCAGGCAACTTGCCACATATCCTCAAATCTCTCAACGTCCCACATGTTGTTCCTGCCGTACAATGCCTTCGCCGCCGTCATGGCCATCGTCGCTTGAATCCATCCCCATCCATCAGCCGTCTCTAGCGGAGTCTGAGGCTTTATCGAATTCAACACCCCGCTACAGTGAGCCAACGCCGCTGACTTGGTCTCTCGCAGCGGCTCCTTCATGAGACTTGTTGCCATGAGCTTCTTGATCTGCTGAAAAACACTTGTACGGCCCAGAACCTCGACAAGATGTGGCGGCAATCCCACAATGCCGGTCGTCGCTTCTATCTGTATCGGATAAAACGAGATATCGCTGTGTCGCATTGCTGCTGCGATTAAACCGGGGGAGTTGGCGACGTACAGCTTGCCGTGGAGCACGGGCAGCGTGTAAATCGCCAGTGGCTTCTTTTTGCTACATCCAAGTAAGCGGGCTGTTGTGGCCGAAAGACATGTCTGATTGGGGACGTACTAAAGCCTCTGGTAGAAGTCTGACGATTCTCTCAACATCGACACGACGTGGCCAAAGAATGGTACCGTCGATGGCATCACGGGAGGTTCCCGTCTGTCATACACCGGGAAGAGGAGCTTCGCCAACACGATGGCCAAAGGGATCAAGACCACTGCCGTTATCATCGCCGTCACCGGCACGCGGCTCAGGTGGCCTGACATCTCCTGGGATACGAAGGCGTCGTCCTGTGCCATCTAGAGCACATTCAGCGGAACACGGACTCAGGTCCAGAAGATGAGTATGAGCACTAAGCTACTGAGGGCTGTTATGGGCCATGACTGCTTTTGAAGACAGCCAACGTGTTCATGTGGCCACAATCAGATTTCATAGCTCTCAACAACGCCTACGCCACGCGAAGTAAAACCAGTCAACCTTACGCATTCGAGCGGGGTCGGTCAGTCGATGGCTTCCGTCACTTGATTACGTTTGCTTTGGAAGCAGTTTGTCCTTCCGCATGGCAATGCTCTCCTCAGACATGGCAGCTTTCGTTACTCAAGTCTGTGTGGATCTGGTCAATTCCACGGTATTTCACTTCACGCGTGAATGTCTCTGGCGGTACAAGAGTAATGCTCGAGATTACCCAGCAATTGGAGAGGCATTGTGTAACCGCCAAAAAGGAATTTCCTTAGCCCGGTCAGGTGCTCTGCTTCTAATCGTACCAATTGGCCGACATGGCGACTGTCAACAGGGGATAGTCGTGATATTCTGTTCCACTTTGGACCAAGACACACGACAATGCGCATGTCGAAACAGATCTTCAGGGTTGAGCGAGCATGGGCATGTCAGGCCCTACCACCAAACGGCGTACCGTTCAAGCGGTCAAGGCGGAACAGCGATAACTAGCAGTTGGCTCTGGCGATTCAAAACGCCATCTGAACACCGGCGAAGCTGTATTTCGGGCATGCAGGCCACATCCATACATCGGTGTCTTGCAGGTCACCATGACCGAGCTAGAAGTTTAGGGCAGATCTGTGCATACCTCATCAGGTAACCGATGCTCTGAATCGTCTCAGACACGCTCCCGCTATCTGAACAACACCAACTCACTACCGTAGTAGGCAAGCAATGCTGCAATCCGCTCTCGTCGGATCGTCGCCCCAGCCCTCGACCACCACATCAGGCCCCGTGGCAGTATACTCATGCGCCTGGCTTCTGCACGCCGTTGTCGCCTGCTTGTTCGTCTCACAGCTGAGATTTCTCTCCTAGCTCCCTAAAATTAAGCTTGGAGGCTAAAATGTCCAGCTTTACAATAATGCTTGTCGTCCCAAGTGACGAATGAAATGTGGTATGAAACGTCTTCCAGCGGTTTCAAACCTTGGTGACAGATGCAGCATCGGCGGCATTGAATAATCCCATAGCCTTACAACATCATGTAAGGCGCGCTTCGAGAAGCGTTCGTCTGTGAAGCCTGGCTGCACACCATCAGCAAGTCATCAGAGTCTGCCAGGGGCCGCCTTGCCGATACTGAATGAAGATTATGATGAGCTCGTTTGCCTTGTCGACTCTGACTCGGTCATGCTTGACGGTTCTCGCTGAGATGTCCCACCGGACGTCATGATCTGGAGCGGGGTGGCACATAAGAGAAGACAAATCTCTGTGTAGGGCTATGGATGGGCCAATGGACAGTCCTGGAGACGGCCTGAAGAATCGCCCGACATTGACTTTGGACATCATGGGCTCAAAGGCACCTTCGACTGGCAGCTGTCTGCTCCCCCAAGCGCATCGGGTGCCCTAATCTGGTTGGTGGTCCTGCAGGGCTGGCATGAACATTGCAGCCGGAATCGGTTCGAGCCTACAACGTGCCCACTACTATCCCAAGTCTCTCGATTCCACGGGCGTTCGGTCAACGGCAGCCTCTCACACGACGCTTCTCGGATTCCTGTCACCCCGTTGTCACAGCGGGGGACGTGCGGCATCGCGGTTGAGTTTGCGTCAGATGAGGCTGGCATCCCTGGACATGTCAAGCATCTCTTGGGTCTCGATGTTTCGTACACTAAACTGAAAGGAAGGGCTTATATGATGGAGCTGCCCACATGGTGTTTGCCAGTCGGGTCCCCGCTCGCGCTATTCACAAGGATATCGTAACGTCCAACGAACGGTCGACCGTCAGAATACCAAGGCAAAGTACTGCTTCGACGAGATTGACGCGCAGAGAGAATGCCGAAGGGCTCAAGACAGTATCACGGGAAGACGAAGAACGGATGTCGGCAGTGCAAAAAGCGCCGCGTCAAGGTGAGGCTCATCTTTCTTTGCACATCACAGTTCGAGCCCAGGCGACTCGGTTCGCTCCAGGGGCTTGAAGCCACATACACCGCGGGCGTGCATTCAAAAACATGCTAGTTGCTGAGTACTGTTATGGCCACTCATCTCAGTCGATATACGAGATGGGCATGCTCCGTCATGGGCAGCAAGTGACTCAGGCCGTGAACTCCCATAAAGCTGACTGGGAGGCTTCATAGTGCGACTGCGTCGGTCCGGTCTGCGCAAACTGCCGTCGCCGTCAAGAGCATTGCAGTTACCTTGGTCTCCTGGCGGATGCCCTCAACCGCGAGAATGGAGGCGAGCGTACAAACACCGACACCCTTTCCATGGTCAGGCGAGCTGCGACGGTTGCTGCACATGCTTCGTCCCGTGACGCCTTGAACGCATCTTTGCCGGCCGAGAAACTCCGGGCGGACGAGGCGGAACTCAAGCATCATTTCCTCACGCAAGCCTGGTTCACATTCTCGCTGAAGAGCGACCCACGAAAATGCGATGTCTGGTCGCGTTGGGTGCCACAGCTGGCATCTCGCAACGTCTTCATCCATCAAAGCATGCTCTCCATCGCAGCCCTGCACCTGTGTTATCTCGAGCCTCCAAACATGAAGCGTTACTACTCCATGGCATGCCAGCACGCGATACAGGCCAGCAACTACTTTAGGCTTGCCGTGCCAGAGGTCACGGAGGAAAACTGGCTCGCCACGTTTGTCTTTACCATGTGCAATGGCATATTCGGCTACTACAGGCCATTCTTGGACGAGAAGATGACGGGACAGACAAACCCATTCGACCCAGCGAAATCTCTTGGTGTCATGCGAGTGGCGGCAAAGTTCTCCGACACGGTCACACCGCACATCTTCAAGAGTCCAATACGCGACAAGCTCGCGCAGATCGACGTCAAGGACTGGCGAGAAAGCACCGACGTCGCACTTCGACCTGCTCTGCACAAGATTGCAAACTTTGTCGAGTTCCTCTCTTTGGGGCCCGAGGCGACGGGGCTAGAGGACGCAGATATCAGAACTTACCTTGCCGCACTCGCAGCGCTCAAGTCGTGGATCACGTCGCTGCCAGGGAGACCTCGGATATGGAAACACTTCATCCTATGGCCGTCGCTCGTGTCGGAGCAGTACATCGGCCTGCTCAGGTTTCAGGCACCGGTGGCGCTCATGATCTTTGTCATCTGGTGCGAGGTCATGTTCCTCGCCCCCCAGAGGTGGTATCTCCTGGCCTGGTACGACCGGCAGCACATCGGAGCGCTCAAGGAGCTCGAGACAATAGCCGACTCGCCTGCCACACGGTTTTGGGAAACAATTGGCGACGATGGGTTGTCGGACGGCAGCGAGTCTGAGGGAAGCATCACAGGACCTGCGACGCCGCCCGACACCAAGAGCGAGGATGGCTGGAGGAAGGGCACTCTGCTACTATCGACCGGGGAGGAATTTGGGCACGGCAAAGGGTGCGAGGCGGCGTGTTGCGATTTGCTGAAGACCAAGTGAGGGGAGTTGTGGCGAGGAAACGTCGGTAGGCTTACGACCTGGGTGTGTTGTTTACGGCTTTTTCGATGAAGGTGTCTACGTGAAGAGCCTTGAAATCAAAAATAGCAACAAAGGTAATGTGTGATGTGGCAAGACTGTCGGGTGCCTATCAACGTCGACCTCTCGCTTGGCGATGGCGAAACGAAACGATACACAGAGAATATGGCCAGGCGGTTAGACCTCACCGTTTGGGATATGGAAAGTGGCGAAACATGTGTACACTACCAGCGCGATCGGTTTGAAGACCAGATACTCAAGAGCTGAACTACACAAGATGAATGGTCCATCAATCCTTTACAGTGACAGTGACATTGGCGCTGGTCAACTATCGACCATCATGTTTGCGTCACGCTCAGTAACAGATCTACAGCGCCGCATACCTCGCCAGCACTGAGAAACATGTGCCATTGAGGCCACGGAGACACGGAGACAGATAGACTGGAGCGAGCCAATACCATCACGACGATTCCATGGGCAACCACTCGCAACACAGACAATGGAAAGGCTCGTCATTGAATCCAGCGAAAGGCCATCATGCATCCGACTTGGCACACGTTTACGCAGCGCTCAGTCGGCGGCCACGCAGGATTGGCTGGGCTGGGCTGGGCGACATGGGATGGGATGGTTGATGCGGGAACGTGTCACCCACGAACCCGTGTGCGCGAATTTTGTTCTACTGTTGGATCACAGGGATTTGGGGAGGTAAATTGAGCCGCTGGCTTTCACGATGGAACTCTGCCTCCTCATTTCCCCCCTCCCCCTTGATGTGCACTATGTGTGTGTGTGTGTGTGTGCGTGCGTGTGTATGTGCCGCAACCGTGCGTCCACGCGGTGTCGACGTTGCATTCAAGACGATTTTTTTCTTTCTTCGTGAGTCTTGCCATTGGCAAGGTTATTCTTTCTCTTCATGGGGGCCGAAAGAGGTAACTCCGTGGGGTTACGGTGAGATGTTCGGTCGCGGATAAATCTAGAGGTGCAGAGCAAGTGAAGAGAACGTGGAAAAAGGTTTACTCATGCGCCCACCCATGCAGGTTTCACGATGATTGAGTTGACGCTGAATGACAGATACAACGAGAGGGAGAAAAAAAAAATCATTTTGAGCATGTGAACAGTCAATATCGAAACCCCGCGGCGGGCATCTGGACTGAGTCTACTTGTAGGGAGCAGCTGGACCTTTTGATTATTCGCTCGGGATGGGGCCTCCGGCGTCCCCGGTCCCTGTCAGTTCTTCCATCGACCGTTCAACCGGTACCGGTGCGGGTGTCATCGGCTTTCGGCAGACTCCCCAGTCTCGCCGTCGAGGAGAGACGATGGCTGACGACCTCCTCTTACCACAGTGCTGCGCCTATCCTGAGGATGTTTGCCAAATCTTCTGCCCCTCCAATCGCTCTGGATGTTGGGTAACGGTGACCCCCACATGGAGGTCGAAGCGAAGGCGCGAGGTGCGTCTTTGGTGCGTCCTTTTGTGAGGCTTTTGGTCTTGGGGTTGCATATCGACGTGGCCGATCAACGCTCCAATCGGGCAAGGAGAGGCGGTGGACGGAGGGATCGTGGATGTTGTTTACCCCGCTTGAGATGTGAGAAGGTTTTTTGGGCAATGTAATCTGTTGGGTATATAAAGCTGTCTTTGCTCTCGGAGCACCTTGAGAGTAGATGGTGTCAACCTCGTCACGAAGCTTCAACTGACCTCACGATCAGCAAACCACACAAACAGTAGGCTCCGATCCCAGACCTGACATGTACACAAGCTGACACGCCTGCAGAGGCTCTGTGCCATATACAATCATACTGAGTATGTGAATACCTTTGAGAAGCGCATGAGCCGGTGCCCAGCATCCCGCCGACGTCGCTGCCATCCCATGGTGTCGCAGCGGCCGAGGCGGGTGTTGGGCTGAGATTACACGGCCTCGAACTTGATCTGGGTAATACCAGCGAAAGGATCATGCAACCTAACACAAGCAGACAAACCCTCTACGACACGTAGGACATCCAACGAACCACAACAATGGCTCCTCCCACCGCCATCTCCCCCGTCAGCAACTATGCCGTGACCTACAACACGGGCAAGGCCAAGACCCCCGTTCCCTCTGCCACCACCACCGCCACCAACAACAACTCCGAGACCAAGGTCGAGGATATGTTTGGCAAGTGGGACTCGTTCACCTTTGCGCCCATCCGCGAGTCGCAGGTATCCCGCGCCATGACGCGCCGCTACTTTGCGGACCTCGACGCCTACGCCGAGTCCGACATTGTCATCGTCGGCGCCGGATCCTGCGGCCTCTCCACGGCCTACGTGCTCGCCAAGGCCCGCCCGGACCTCCGCATCGCCATCGTCGAGGCCGGCGTCGCCCCCGGCGGCGGCGCCTGGCTCGGCGGCCAGCTCTTCAGCGCCATGGTCATGCGCAAGCCCGCCGACGTCTTCCTCCGCGAGCTCGGCGTCGGGTACGAGGACGAGGGCGACTTCGTCGTCGTCAAGCACGCCGCGCTCTTCACGAGCACCGTGCTCAGCAAGGTGCTGCAGTTCCCCAACGTGAAGCTCTTCAACGCGACGACGGTCGAGGACCTCATCACCCGCAAGGACGAGAGCGGCCAGGTGCGCATCGCCGGCGTCGTCACCAACTGGACGCTCGTGAGCATGCACCACGACGACCAGAGCTGCATGGACCCCAACACCATCAACGCGCCGCTCGTCATCAGCACCACGGGCCACGACGGTCCGTTTGGCGCCTTTTCCGTGAAGCGCCTGGTGAGCATGAAGCAGATTGAGCAGCTCGGCGGCATGCGCGGTCTGGACATGCAGGCCGCGGAGGACGCCATCGTCAAGGGCACGAGGGAGATTGTGCCCGGTTTGATTGTGGGCGGCATGGAGCTGTCCGAGGTTGACGGCGCGAACCGCATGGGTGAGTTTTTACCCCTCGCCGTGATGACTCGAACAGCAGAGATGTGCTGACGAAGGGAGACAGGTCCTACCTTTGGTGCCATGGCCCTCTCCGGCGTCAAGGCTGCCGAGGAGGCGCTGGCCGTCGTTGACGCCCGCAAGAAGGAGAACGAGCTCTGAGCGGAGTTGCGTGATGATTTTCCATGTGCGTGCTTGATGTCAGAGACGACGACCAAAGACTGGTTCGCTCTTTAAACGGTAAGATTTGGGGTTTTTTTTTGGGGTACAACGGGGTAAAATGGGATAAAACAGATTGTACATCGTGTAGGGCACTGGCTTAGATCAGACTTGAATACACTCTTTTGAGCGATTACCTGTCATGATTGTGTGAGAAGTCGATTGGCCTCACACACCGACAGGCAAATGTGGGGTTTATGCCTCATCTGTGGTGTGTAGGGCTCACTGTGGGGACTCGAGCAACTCACTTGAGACTTTCATCTTTACTCGTGAGGCCTATGCCTGGCTCACTCACCATGAGGCTTGACTGTGGCGGTGCTGAGCATGAGATACTGTCCAATCTCAAGTTCTTTCCTGCCTGGCATGTACACGACAGCTATACTGTAGGTCAAATGTTGTATCTGATTCATGCCTCCAGCCTGTTCTCATCATTTAGCAAATGGATGAAGGCTCATGGGCCAGTCACAATGCCCAAGCTCATCAGCCTCGGTGGCATCGCCTTGGCCTCGGCTGGGGGTTCTTTGACTCCCGCCTTGGTCCAAGTATGCATCACTTCACGCCTCGCAGACTTACTAGTAGCATTCTGCTCACGAAACCCCGGCTGTAGGAACCCATCGCCATGTTTCCCGTGGGCCACCCTGCGAAGCCACCCGCGCGATCTGAAGTCCAAAGACCCATTTGAGGAAACACAAACCCGCATGTTTTACGACGTCACTATCCCGTTTGTCAAAACACCCAAATCGTACCGCGGGTCCGGGGAACTGGCCGACTCCATTGACGACAAGGGTGACTGATTGGCCGTCCGTCCCCGTACGGAGCCAACTCCTCCCCCGCGAAGCCCCCTCCCCCGGCGCCGTGCGCTACCCATGGACTTTTTGCAAAATCGTGTATTCCTCCTCAGATCGGACGACTACCAAGCCTCGTGCCCCTGGGCGCAGTCCTCCCGCTGCGTCGTGGCAGTCAGAGTCATGGTGAGGAAAAGTTGGCGTCATGAGGCTTCTGGGACGAGTCCGTATCCGGCAAGGGATGGGCCAGAGACGGCAGCTAGCTCGTTATCAACAGCCCGGAGCTAATGAGGACTCGGCGTCTCCTGCTCTAGCGCGGATTCGTCCTCGGTCCACGCCGACTTGTCTCGACGGCGGAGTGATTCCCGCGGGTGGCCAGGGAGAATTTCATAGACGTCATCCACATGGCGGCACGTCCTCGATGGGCGACGGGTTTGCCTGTTGCTGGCGAAAAAGCTCCGGCTGGCTTACTGTTTGTTGGTCGACCAGGCTGCGGCAGAGAACCGAGTCGAGCGGGGAGGATCAAGGAGAGCGAGCGTCATCATGGCTGCTGCTGTATAAATGAGAAGAAGCGGACGTTCGACAGGCAATCCACATCACAGCAGCAATAGAAACAGCAAAACAAACACCACTTAACAATATTTCCTCTCACATAAACCAAAATGAGCTACCCCGAAAAGTTCCAGGGATTCTGCGTCCAGGGCCCCGACTCCTGGAACAAGTTCACCAAGGAGACGCTCACCCCCAAAACATTCGGGGATCACGACATTGACGTGCAGATCGAATGCTGCGGTGTCTGCGGCTCAGACGTGCACACCATCACCGGCGGATGGGGTGAGTACGAGGGCCCCCTGTGCGTCGGCCACGAGGTGAGTCTCCCTCCAAGACATGCCACGCCGTGGAGAGGGTGTGAGAAGATGCTGACGAGGCCATCAAGGTTGTCGGCAAAGCCGTCGCCGTCGGGAAGAGCGTCAAGGATATCCAGGTCGGCGATCGCGTGGGCGTGGGAGCTCAGGTCTGGGCGTGTATGAAGTGCGACCAGTGCAAGAATGAGAACGAGAACTACTGCCCTCACCTTGTCGGTGCGTGCTTTCTTCCCACGGACATACGAAGTCCAGTCGAGACTATACTCACACTAAACCAGATACCTATAATGCCACCTACGAAGACGGCGGCGTCGCCCACGGAGGCTTCGCCAGCCACATCCGCGCGCACGAGTACTTCACCTTCAAGATCCCCGACGCCATCGCCTCCGCGGACGCGGCACCGCTCATGTGCGCCGGTCTGACGACCTACTCGCCGCTCGTCCGCGGCGGCGTGGGGCCGGGCAAGGTCGTCGGCATCATCGGCATCGGCGGCCTCGGCCATCTCGGCGTGCAGTGGGCAAAGGCCCTCGGCGCCGAGGTGTGGGCGCTCACGCACTCGTCGGACAAGGAGGACGACTGCCGCAAGCTGGGCGCCTCCAACGTCGCCAACACGTCGGACGACAAGTGGGCGGACGAGCTGGCGTTCAAGTTCGACTTTCTGCTCAACTGCTCCGACATGACGCACGAGTTCGACCTCCAGACGTACCTGTCGACGCTCAAGGTCGGCGGGCAGTTCCACATGGTCGGCCTGCCCGACAAGCCGCTGCCGCAGTTCCCCGCCGCGCTCTTCGCGAGCAACGCGGCCAAGATGACGGGCAGCCACATCGGGAACCACCAGGAGATGGACGCGCTGCTGAAGTTGGCGGCGGACAAGGGGATCAAGCCCTGGGTCGAGACGATTGACATCTCGGAGGCGGGATGCAAGGAGGCGGTGGAGAGGGTCAAGGAGAACAAGGTGCACTACCGCTTCACCCTGACTGGTCACGAGAAGGTGTTTGGCACGGCATAGTGAGGCGTTCCTTGAGGCGAGGAACGACGTCGACATGAATTGACACCATATTTCATCAATGGAGGCTTCTGCGGCTTACAGGCTAATGTTGGTGAGGTGTCAGCATGAGATAGGGTGGCCTGGGCTCACAACCAATCGTCACTCATCCAGCACCCTGTTCCTAACGAAGGATCCGACGATGCAAGAGTACGTCTATGTGAACGACAAGCTGCAGTAAGAGCTTACAACTGACCAACGTGCCTGGGCAACCGGTTCTGGAATGCCCACCAAATCGATGAAATTGTGCACCGACGAGGCAGCTTTCAACGACGCGCATTACAGATGGGAGCCTGGCATTAAGCTTGGCACACGCGTTCGGAGACGTCGGCCATGGTACTTTTGCACTACCATTCGTGACTCACATTGGGCCATCATAGTCTGCCGCAGACTATCACGGTGGATAAGGTCCGCTAACCCACCATCAGCTTACTTCACCCTAGACATGGAGTGGGATACATTGAGACCGATTGGGCGAGGCAGCAGCCGCAAGATTCGAGTATACATAAGCTTCCACCTGATTTCCCCTCTCGACAACAACCTACCAAAGCTTGTCCTGTCTTTCACCACTTCCTTCGGCAAAGAGAGCATCAGTCACAGCAACATGGCTTCCGAAATCCACGTCATCTCCAAGAAGGATCTCGCCAAACATGAGACCGTCTCCGTCGACCTCCCCCTGTCGGAATTAGGCCCTTCGTCCGTCCGCGCCAGCTCCTCGCTCCTCGCCATCACATCCAACAACCTCTCGTACGCCAAACTCGGCGAGCTGCTCGGATGGTGGAACGTCTGGCCCGTCCCGGCCGATGCTCCGGCCCCGTACAACAACCGGGACGAGTGGGGCATCGTGCCGGCGTGGGGTTACGGCAAGGTCCTCGAGTCCAACGTCGACGCCATCCCCGTCGGCAGCCTGCTGTACGGTTACTGGCCGACATCTTCCCATCCCGTCGATCTGAAGCTCGAGGCGCACGACATTGACGGACATTTCCGCGAGGTCAACGAGTACAGGCAGGGTCCGGGTAGCATATACAACCGGTACAACCTCGTCGACGCGTCCAAGCAATCGGAGGACTCCAGAGCCATCTTCGCCAACGCGAATCCCATTTCTCAGGCCGGCTACGTTCTCAACCGCTTCATCTTCCCCACCGAGTTCGCACCGGCTCATCCGACGGGCGCCGGCGCCGGCGAGTGGACCGACAAGCAGGCAGACCTCAGCTCCGCCGTGCTCGTCAACCTCTCCGCGTCGAGCAGGACCGGGCGGAGCGTCGCGTGGAACTTTGCGCGGAACCGCGAGCCCAACGTCAACGGTCCCCTCGCGCTGCTGAACGCCAGCTCCCGGCCGCAGTGCCTCGAGCCCGCGCCGGAGGCCGCGTTCGAGATCAGAAACGTCGCCTACGACAGCCTCGCGGCGCGGGAGACGGTCGACTGGATCGCGGGGTTCCGGCCCAGGCGCGTGGTGGTCCTGGACAGCGGCGGTCCCCTGCAGGCCACCGACCGGCTGAGAGACGCGCTCGCGTCGTCGCTGCCCGCCTCGACGGACTTGACGCTCGTCTTGATTGGCGGGCAACCCAAACTCCAGTCTCTTGAGGACTTCCAGGCCGACATGGGTCTCCGCGCGAAGTGGAGCTTCGTACAGCTCAACACCACTGCCGTCATGGATACTGCCATGGCTGCCGAGGGTAGCGAGGCGTACTTCCGCAGGTCGGAGGAGGCCTTCCAGAGGGCCGTGGAGGAGAAGTTTCTCGGAGACACGGAGCTGGTTTGGGGGGACAAGGTCAGCGGCCCGGACGGCATTGAAGGAGCTTGGGAGAACATCATCAAGGGGACCTTGGCGCCCAACAAGGCGTGGGTTTACCGGTTGGGTCGAGCTTGAGAGAGCCTAGAGGTCTGAACTAAGTGGTTGGCCTCACTACTCGTAGTCAACGAGGCGGTGTTCCACGTCTCGCTTCATTCTAGAGGCAAAAAGCTTCAATTAACGGACTATATCAATGAGCAGATATAGTCTATTTGCTTTGATATTTCAGATAATCGCATTTTCAGATATCTACGGATACACAATTGTATCGAGTCTACAGCCTCTTGCCGCTGAACTTTATCTGCGCAAAAGTCACCGCTGCTGACATTAATGATGCCGCATGTTACACACGGCGGACTTGTCTTTGTGACCGTGAGACACTGCTAGCAAAGATTCTATGCACTGTACGTGAAGCGCAACACAGCTTAAGTCAACACCCCAGGGTTGACAACTGAATCAAGGCCCTCGTTTCCGACAAACGTCCATCATCCGGTCAGCCAGCTCTCGACGCCGCGGTCTTGGATCTGGATCAGCTCGCTCCACGCAAGACGGTACCGTCACGCCTTGGTTTCTGCGCTCGTATGGGTAAGTCAACTGCCAGTTAAACTTGACACCCGCTTTGGAGGCTCATAACCCAAGGCGTATTCAAGAGCGTTGAGCTTCCACGGCGAGTTCTATCATCGACGAGCACACTGTTCCCTGTCGAACCGGAACTTTACATGGCTATTAACCGACAGTATGGCCGTCTACATGCGTATCAGAGAGTTCATACCACTAGTCATGGTCTAAAAGCTGGTGACGCGTCATCTTTTCAACTGCATCCCCAGAGCCTTTAGCACGCCATTGAAGTTTAGTTATTTCGTACTGTATTCAGTAAGCTCCTGCGTCTTCCCAGATACGCTTTCCCCAACCATGACCTCCATACCATCCTCGCCAACCAAGATGAAATCTTCCGCCATTATTGCAACATCTGTTGCCATTGCATCCGCAGCAGTTGCGGGGAAGTGGGACTCTCTCTCTTCCTCTCCGTCTCTCTTTTCTCACGCACGCGGAGACACTATGCTGACACACGACCGCAGAAGCCAGAACTGGCTGGAGCTATTCTCTTTTCTCCCCAGGCTAATTGCCGAGGAGCTGACCGTAGGTTCTGCCCTTGATGAAACCACGTGAGATGAGGTGTCTGGCTTACCATGTCTGTTCACTTTGCCAGAGTTCTGCAACGATAAGGACCACTACCTCACGACTGCTGCAAGGGACTCAATTGCAGCCTGGAAACCGACCCTGTTATTGGGCAAACCAAAGTGCGGCCGATAATGCGCATAGTCTCAAGCTTGACGGGAAAAGTCCTCGGGGACGGCAAGATATTGTGTGTTGAACGCTACTGGACCATGATGCACACAAACCACTGTGGATTTTCCAAATTGACGTAAGACTTCTCCGTCGGTTTTCATACCTCTTAGTGCCCATGTACGCTTAGAATCACGAAACGTGTGCTACGATAATCTCACAAGTCTTTGACTGTCTTGCATCACTTGACCACCCGTCGTATAAAAACCGCTACACCATGTCCAACCCAGACGCCCAGACTTCCAATTCGAAAACAACGCACAAACGCCCCCGGCTAAAACGTCTTCGCATCCTTGGCAATGGGCACCAGGTCCCCCTTCCCCTTGAACTTTTCCACAATGTCCGCCTGCTCGGACAACATGAAGCGGTCGCTGTGGTTCCCGAACCTCGACAGCACCCTCCACCGCGCAAAGTCCCCCGGGTTGCGCTTGTCCCCGTGCGCCGCCTTGGGGTTCTCCCAGTGGCCCCGCGAGAAGGAAATCAGCGTCGAGATCTTTTGCCGCGGTATGTCGTACACGAGGCTGCACACGGTCCCCGTCTCCTCGAGCCAGTTGACCTGCCACAGCTCGCCGGGGCGGATGCACTGGTACGTCGCCGTCTGGTAGTTGACGCGGCCGCCCATGGGGCCGCCGTGGATGGCGTAGACGACGCGGTCCTCGGAGAAGAACCACATCTCGTACCGCCACTTTTCCGGCTTGCCGTGCTCGTCCTCGGCGTCGTAGTCGTAGATCAGGTGCACGTCGCGAACGTCCCTGTCAAAGGTCGGGTCCAGAGGCGTGTTGGTCTGGAAGCGGGGCAGCGGTTTCGCGGGCGCTGTGTTGGAGAGGAACATGACTCGTTGCAGCTTGGTTGATGTCGTGGATGATGGGTTCTGCTATGGGAAACTGGATCTTCGTTCCAAGCTGGGTTGTCAGATGAAGGACCTTTGATGGATGTCCTGACTAGCTGAGGCTGAGCTTTTTGACAGGCGAGATGATTCGTCGGACTAGGCAAAAAGGAGGAATTGTTTTAAAACGCGGAAGTCCGTGGAGAGGGTTCGTGGAGGTAGTGGTGTGACGGAAATGGTTTGTTGGAGCGGGTCTGTGTGGTGACATGCTTGACTGTCAAGAGATCCATGGACCATTACATCATAGGCCGAACTTTCCGGGAAACGCCCCATATCGTGGTCGAGGAAACTTGCAAAGACTCAGTCTTTGTACGCAGAGAACCCATTTATTCTGGACGGACAGGGAGCAGACTTAGCGTCGGCAGTGAAAGTCGGGAGTCGACGATGATATGCTAGGCTTGTTTGCATTAGCATGGATACAAGTTGGCTAGTAGTTGTTGACCTTCCGCCAGGCGACCGCCTGGGCCTATACCGTTGTCTTTGAATGTGCTTCCTTGTGTCTGATTGGCTATATGAAGACTCATTCAACTACCTACTAAAGTGATCTATTCAACTATACTTCCTCCGTTTGGAACACTTGTATACTCAACGTTTGCCTCCTAGGACATCACACCCAAGCCTTGCCTCATCTTCTCAACGCCGCCAGAAACGCGTGGCTAGACATAGTTTTCACGACATGAGTCGAAGGTCCGTCACTCTGATCAAGTGCCAACACTGAGCGGAAGACTATCAGGAGAGATCCAGTATGCGTCTCGAAGCTGCCTTGGTTGAAACAGGCTTTAAGTCAATCATATCGTAAATCTTCTGGTTTGTTCAGGATGTTTGACGACGCATGCTGCACTTCATGCCGATACATTTCAGGTATTTCAGTCATTCATCAGAATGGTCTTCACTGAAAGAAAAGTTAGATTTATGCAGAAATACCACTGAAAGAGGCCCCTTCATCTTGAAGACCTGGGTATTGGGCATCCCCCTCAGTCCAAGTGATGGACGAGGTACAGCTACATAAAGACGATATCGGCCATAGAATGCTCCCTCAGTTTCGCCGCAATAGCTCCTGCACAGTGTATGATCCCAGACATGCTCGGCTCCATGGAATCTTCCCTGCCGCGCCTCTTGAAGATCTCTGCTCACCAGACTGTCGAAAACATCAGTTTGGTGCCCGAAATGTTGTCCGTTTTCGGTTGGTACATGAGGCAAACCCGAGGTCCCGTCAGACCGTTGAGACTCACCGCAAACAGTCTCCGAGCTGCCAAGGAGACAACTACCCCACGCGGTGTTGCTGTCTCACTGTCTCATTGATTTCAGCCCTGTACTACACATGATATCGCCTGTTGCGAACTGACGAGACCGCATAACAACATGAATTAGGCAAAGATTAACCTTGGAGTCTCTCCAACGTTGCTTGTAGGGCCGATCAGCGCATGTTCAGAGAGATCCTAGATGCACTCAATCTCGTTAGGCAGCAAATCTGCCTCGGAAACTGTCCTCCACCCGCAACTGCCGCTATGTATCCTCCTCGATTTGTTTACAGAAAACACCAGTAGTTTCAGTACACAATTGAACATCTCTAGCTTCACAACAGTCCAGGACTCTATTTTACGTTTGGAGTTCTGATATAGCCGCGTGTTTATCCCCTATAATCGCTTGCCCTTTCCCCGAGAGTCTACATATACATTTATGGGGTTCTGTACTCTGTAGCAATGACGACAAGAGCTTACCTCGCCGCATTGACATGACACTATGGCTCTCTTGAGTCTTCACTGGTCTCACGGTCCCCAGAAACAAAACGCCTGTTCCGTATATTCCGACAATGCATGATGGGTTGACCCGCCAAGGAGCCAAACCTCGGTCGGCCCGGCGCGAGATCAAACGTTCGGCGAGCAAGGCACACCACTCGGCACATTTGATCTTGTTTCTACGAAGCTTGGCTTGCCGACTTCGAAGCAAAGGTTTCTGTGAAACCAAATCTCTCATTCTGCCGCTTGGCACGATCTGCAACCAACGAAGCCACCGATCCAGGACGAGCAACCATTAACCAATGAGTAGTACATATATAAAACGGTGCTTCTGCAAACAAACCGACGCTCTATCGATTGCGGGGCTATAGATCATGCGCTTATTGGTGCCGTGAGTAGAAGCCTTGCGGTTCCTGATCCCAGAGCGTATCTAAAAACATAGAGGACGTTGATCTTGCCTGTGCGGCGTTCTTGACAGTCACCCAAATGGCAACTTAATTGGCGATCATCCTATGGCAGCCGATTCGTCTCATTGAAATGTTGTCATCTGACTCTAATCACACTCGGCCGAAATCTCAATCCGAGTCAAGCTTGCAAACACCTCCCGGCAGCTCGGTATCTGGCTTCTTTGGTCATGCGGAGTTGGCCATTCCCGAATGGGCATCATGAATCAGAATTGAGCAACATTCTTACGTAGCATATATGCTGGTGAACATCTGACTCGCGCAAATGACCGAAGAGCACGCGACGTACCTTACTGACAAGCCAAGCTGATCACGTTCTTGGAATGTCACAGATTCCTCGAGAGAAGCGTGAGCAACTCTCACGCGCAGAATCAACGCGTCTGAGGACAATAACGGAAATGCTTGGCTAGATTCGTGTCTCGAAACCAAGATACGAACCAAGACACGAATGTCTCTTGCGGGTCTCCCGAGTTGAAAGCAGCCAAGAACTGCGACCTCTACCACGGAATGCAGCTTTTGACGCTGATCATATTTGGAGAGCGAGGGGCATTTTTACTGTGATATCCCTTGCTTGACAGCTCTGGCATTAATCAAGATGAACAGATGGGATCATCAGAATTTGGACTCGCCTGTTAGTTTACAAATACAAACAGTAATCACCGCGGATAAGCACATCTTAAAAAACAAACATCTTCATGTAAATCGAGGCTCGCAATAAATCATCATTCGCTCCTCCATCGACGTGCTAATGATGTAATTCACAGAAGGTCTCTTCCAAGTGAAGTATAACGGCGCCAGTCAGGCGTTGCCCTATCCCCACATACTTTACCTGCATGAAGACCAACAAACCGTACCTTCGGGGGTGTCTTGGGTCAACTGAGACCGTGATCCAGAAAGCGTTATGGCGAATTCTGCGAGTATGGCATTCGTTCTCTGCGAAGAGGGGAAGCTATTCTAGCTTCTTCAGACTGATCATTTCCCAAGGGAGAGGATCGACCTCGGATGTGTCTCTTCGCGTCTTGTGGCTGGCTCAACCCGGAGCCATCATGCTGGATACAGCTATATCTTTCACACGTCGGTTTTGCCGAGACTTGACTTGATTGGACCCATGTCCCATCTGTCCAAGACACTCTTGGCTCTGCCTGCCCGCCGCTGCTTGCTTATGGTGCACACACAGCTTCACAAGCTTTGAGACTGAGAGTGATGCCCCTAGCAGTCGGTTCGCCTTGGAAAACCTACCCTGAGCATGCCGCAGATCACGAATAGGAGACACTGCACTCGGCGCCTGGCACAGAGGGCGATTATACCTGAGATCAACACGTATCTAAATTGTTCTGTCTCAATTCTGGAGAAAACAAGTAAAGAAGTGTCTCTCCGACAATCTGTTCGGATTCAGAAGGGCGCATCTTGGGGATTCAGCTTGCCGCTTTAGGAAGTCAGCTCGGCGTGACCATCGCGGAAGCTCGTCCACATACGAAGCAAACTCAGAGTGAGGAGCATGATTACGCCCTCGAGGTAGCGAGTTTGAAGCTGTGAAGCTGAGAGCATTTACGAGTATATATTCCAGTGGCGGACGGACTCGTAGCTTCTCTCTTCCCTCTTCATCCTCATACCGTATTCATATACATGACCAACATCTTCAACCACCTAGATACTCCTCCTCCTCTTTACACTCACAAAATTCACCAAGATGGCTACTTTTGACTCTCACGTATCCCATGTCCACGGGTCCAACATGCCCCATCTGGGCAAGGACCACCATTCCCACGTCACCGAGACTGCGGTTGATGCAGACCTCGCTGGCATGGATACGCACAACACCTCCGTGCTCGAGATGAACCGTACCAGGCGTTTGCCTCGGCCAGGCCACACTCACAGCCACTCTCCTCGCGACAACAGTCCTACTGGCTCCGTGAGAAGCTCATTTTCCGCGCGTCGTCGTGTCAGCCGCGCAACATCCTATGGCGTCAGCTACAAGCGCCAATACAGCTCCGAGATCTCCAAGGAGCTCGTCGCGCAGGCCGAGGGCGAGTTCTTCGCCCTGACGGAGCTCATGGCCAACATGTCCAGACGCAGCGGCTCCCTGAGGGAGGTCTGGAACAAGATCATCTCGGAGCGCGAGTCGTGCTACACCGAGATGGACAAGATGTACGAGCGCCTCGAGGAGTTCTCCGAGATTATTGAGCGCAAGGAGAGAGAGCAGAGCCACAACCACCACGAGCACGAGGAGCGGCTGCAGGAGGTCGCGAGGGTCCGCCTCCAGCTCAAGGCCGCCCTGAGCAGCACGTCCGAGTTCAAGACGAAGCTGGCCGAGCGCGACACCGAGTGCCGCAACCTCGTCCACGAGATCTCCCACGTCAAGGACAGCCTCAGCCACTCCCGCAAGGAGCACGAGGAGACCAAGAAGACGTACGAGCACACCCGCCAGACCCTCATCACCACCGAGTCGGCGCGCTCCGACCTCGAGGAGAAGTACGGCAAGCTCCGCGGCGACCGCGACGGCCTCGACCTCAAGTACACGGAGCTGCTCTCCCGCTACGAGGAGCTCAACAGCAAGTTCGACACGACGCACAAGGAGCTCACCCAGTACAAGCACATCAGCTCCAACCTCAAGAAGGAGAAGCACGAGTGGCTCCACCGCGAGGGCGAGATGGACGAGAAGCTCCGCAAGTGGGAGCACAAGAACGACGAGCTGCGCCGCAAGAACAAGGACCTCGAGGAGCGCCTCGAGAAGAAGCAGCTCGAGGTCAAGGAGTTCCAGGAGACCGTCACCAAGGCGGAGCAGCGCGTCACCAAGGCCAAGCACGAGAAGACGGAGCTCGAGCAGCACATTGAGCGCCTCAAGCGCGACGTCGTCAAGGAGCACAGCCGGTGGGAGGAGGCCGAGGACCGCTGCGGCAAGTGGAAGCTCAAGGTCGAGCACTCGGAGCGCGAGATGGTCTCGGCCCGCGAGGACATGTCGCGCATCGAGATGGCGCAGACGGAGCTCCGCGAGACCATCTCCAAAAAGTCCGAGGAGATCCGCCAGCTGCTGCTCGAGAAGAAGCGCCTCGAGGAGGACGGCCACCAGCACGCCGGCCGCGCCGACGAGACGCACCGCCAGCTCCTCATCGCGCAGGAGTCCCTCTCCCACACGGAGACGACGCTGCAGAAGACGCAGGACGAGGTGCACTCCAAGCTCGAGACGATCGAGAAGCTCGAGCTCGTCCACGGCGCGGCCAAGCTGCGGGCCAAGGACCTCGAGATCGAGGTGCAGAACCACGGCTCGCTCGCCGCCTCGCTCAGGCTGGAGGTCGAGACGCTCGCGGCCGAGTGCGGCTCGCTCAAGCAAAAGTGCCGCGACTGGGAGGGCCGGTACGAGGAGGTCTGCGAGAGCGTGACCGAGTACGAGGACGGCAGCAGCGGCTTCGAGTTTGAGCTCGCGAGCATGCGCACGATGCTGCGCGAGGCCCGCGAGCAAAAGGAGCGGGCCATCGGCGCGCGCAACTCGGCCGACCGCGAGCGCGACGAGGCCATCTCAAAGTACGAGGAGAAGTGCCGCGAGATGGAGAGGCTCGAGGAGCGCATGAGCCAGCACATGCACGAGCAGGGCGCCCGCCGCTCCAGCGGCAGCCGGACCGTCGTCCGTCACTTTTCCAAGAGCGGACACGGCCACATGACCAACGGCGGCAGCAGTGAGTTTGGCGGGACCATCGAGACGTTGTGATTTGGCAGACGTCGATGGGAAGAGGCACAACACGTCTTGATGGTTGAGGTGGCTGTCTCGTGTGCCCTCTTTGATATCAGATAGCCGGGGGCACAAGCCTCACCGTAGCTGAATCTGATTCCTTTTGTCGCCAGTTACGGGGCCTCTCTTGAACACGAGTAGACATTAGGTGACTGAATCGGGCTTGTCCGGCTACTCACTGACGATAACAGAGTACACAACTCGTCTTAAGATGCGCCTATGAGGACAGCTCGGCTCTGATGTTGTTCAATCAGTTCCTGTTCCTGGTGACGGGTGCTGGAAGTTTTTGTGCGTAAACTCCCATGCTATACTCCTCTGGAACGAAGTCGTTCGACGCGTAGTAACCGCAAAGGACCTCCCCTGTCTTCATTCGGCTTGCCTCCAGCACGAATGACCGGGTTGCAAGATTGGTCGACTCCCGCCCTTGGCGGCTCTTTGCCGCCGAGCTTATCCGTGAAGCGTGACGGTCCACGACGTGTCTTTCTTGGAGCTCCGCCAGAGGAAGAAGGTTTCTCTTTGCCGAAGCCCAACGGACCGGGGTGAGACTTTGGTGCGGTCTCGGGTTCGCATTTCACCGTGAAGGTTATGCCCATCGGCAAGATCGTCTCGTAGAGCTCAAGTGGTTGAGGGACGTCCAGAGTGTGAAAACGACGCGCGTTCGACCGACGAACCTGAAGCTGCTACTGCTGCCCGAAGCCTGACTGCCAGGATGGCTAATCCGTCGAGTAATGAATGATACAGTGGGCAGATCACTAAGCCTGTGGAGAGAATAATGTACATCCCCTCGGCCAAACGCTTAACCGCACGTCCATGTCTATAGGAAGCAAACGGCATCCCTCGACTTTCCTTAACCACTGCGGAAGGTAATTTCTAGTTTAGAGTCCTGGGATCCTGCGAGGTGCTTTTGCAATGGACTGTACGTATCCAGCAAGGGAAAACTCTCAAACAGACCCTCGTCGCCGTGGACTGCCGCCAACAGGGTGACCAAGTTGACTGCCTACGCCTTCGAGTCAGTTCTGCAGACTGCCCACGCCTTCGAGTCAGCACATGGCATATTGTCCTCACTAACTTGCTGCTTCATGGCGCTAATTGCTTCATCAATGTGGGTTAGAACTCTGCCCTGCCTGCCCTTCACCCCGCATTCGGGACATGATTCCCGACTTACAACAGACACCAGCGTCCATACCGCTATCAATTCAAAAACCTCAGGGATAATTGAGTCCCGAAGGGTGTCTGCTAAGGGCGGCAGCCGTTTCCCTTCGGAGTGAATGTGCGACGGGTTTCCGCTTAGCACCGCATGTCCCTCACGAATACCGACCAGTCTCGCTGGCTTAAAGGTAGGTATCGCACGGCCTGGTCGACGTATCCGTATCAGGGATATTCGGGACAAATGCTCTCCAGATTCAGCAACTAGTCAATCAGGGGTTTTGGCCTCAACTTTATCCCTTTTACCCAGCTGCTTCGGCACAACATCAGCCTACCTCTTTTATTCGCCGGGGTTTACGGGAGTCTAGCGTTTGTCTTGGTTGTACTCCGTACGGATAGACAAAGACTGTTTTTAATTGGAGAGCGTCCTAGTGTAAACTCATTGGAACCCGCCGACATCGAAAGCCTATTAACCACATAGTGGTCGAAAAGTGAGTTTGGAGCTATCATAGGGCGTCGAAGCCGTGTACGGATACTCTACCGACATCACTCATGGGGATAGCCTGGTCGTAAGAGGGTTAATCAAGATAACTTTTCCGTCGAGAGGACTTGCAATGTATGAGAGCTTACGTATCAATGTACGCAAGCCTTGAAACCTTGCTTGTAGGTCGCGATGGCTTCCGTCGCTTTCCTCTGGTCCGCGAGGCTTCCAGGCCATCTGGATCTCTATAAAGCCAGTGACTGATTCTCGCCTTCAGCATCAAGTCAGCATCAAGCATCCTCCTCACCTCTATGCCAAAGTCTCACTCCGACACTTCCCAGCTCAACAGTAAGTAAACTCCCTTCGTTACAGCAAATCAAGCAGCTAATTTTGCCAAGCCATGGTTGCCCTCAAGACTCTCGTCGTCCTCGCGTCTTTCGCATGCCTCGGACTGGCCGACGACGTCAATAACGTGTGCACTCTCGCTACATTTGAGGGCCTCAAAGGCAAAGGGCCCCCGAAGGGCCTGAGGAAATATAACTTGCCAAAGATTCAGGGCGCGCGCATCGACGTGACCAAGGGCATCGCGGTCCAACTAATTTCAGCCGACCCAGAGTACCAAGGTTGCACCTACAAGTTCTTCAACTCTGGCTATATCCAGCAGCAAGTGTGGTATTCAGTGTCGACGAACAATTGGGATTCCATTTGGGTGTATGCCGATTCGGACAAAAGGGGTCAGGAAGCGGGTGTGGGCTGCACAATGCACGACAACTACTGCGATAGCGACAACGAAGGAATCTACGTTGGGAACGCCATATAGTTCAGCCGACTTCCCTGTGGTAACCGGATGTTTCTATTCAGGGTATCCTCACTAGAGCAGACTAAGGAAGTCTTGACCGTCCCACACCAGGGACACGGAAATGTCCCGTGCTGTTCCTGTGCCTGGTTCTGTTCAACGACTGCCGCTTTTCAAACCCCTTCCTATGATCTCGACAAGCGTCTTGCCCATACCGTTCTCATTTCGACGTCAAATAGTCGGCCTGTCTTTAGAAATGGATGAAATTCCACCTAGCCGCTGAAACCCCAGAACTCGACCCGCTGTGCCCTATCTGTAGGCAACGTGGAGGCCTTGGAATGTGATGCCCGGGAGAGTAAGGCTTGCTTCCCAGCTTGTTTCTCAGGTTCCAGTCAAGACTTTCGGACATTGCACGATTGGAACAGTGAATATCAGTTGGTCATATCCTGGTTATCGAAATCGAGTGAGGTAACCCATGCATGTTGCTCAAAGCCGTCGTCGTGGTCTACTCCCTGCCGTTTCCCACTTCGAGTAAGACATTGCAGTCTGTGTCGTAGCCAAGGAACATCTGGACGGTGTTCGTGTGACTGTGACCTGCTGCGGCTGCGGCTGCGGCTGCGGCTACGAGGGCGTTGCTGCGACGGCGGAACTGACGGCCGACGTCCGCTCCGTACCCAAGGAGGGTCTCGACGGTATCATCATGGCCCCTCCCAAACCTCAATCAGATAGCTGTCTCGTATGTGATGTTGCTATCGATCTTGATGTTCGCGCTTGATGTGATGAGATTATGAACGATATTCAAGGGACCTTCTATGCACATATCACCGGAGTCCTTCCATGCCCATCGCCGACCTCAAATGCCTTTTGAGTCGCTATCACGCCTTCCAAAGGCGGAGACAAGTCTTCGCGACGAGAGCTTCCTTGGCTGTTTGGTGGACCAGATAGACTCGATCATCACAAACAAACACAAAAGGACCGCACGCCTTTGGGATATGAATCTTGAAATACGCGCGATCGAGACCAAGGGCCTGCCTTTGGTGCTGTTGTCGAGATCCAGGAGGTCCTCCAGCAAGAGATGTAAGCACAGGTAGGTATGCTCGACTTGGCGTCTCCATGACTTTTTGTCCGCCGAAAGGCTTGGCACCCGGACTCAGTTGATGGACTTGGCTGGCTTTCACAACCAGCTCGAGGGTAACCAACTCGATCTCATCCCCAGCCAGTTTGGTTCATGGAAGCCCAGGGGAATCCAACCAACGCCTGATTCATTGCCCTGATACGAACGACTGATGACGGGGAATTTCGGACTTGTTTTCTTTTACGAATCCGCGTGGCGACGACGGTTGATTTCGGACAGGTGGTGGGTTAGCTGCCTTTGATGATGTTTTCCGCACCATTGTACAACGTCGAGAACACGGTTACATGTCGGAAATATTGGTCCGCGGCAGATGTCATCAGAATGCGCCAGAGCCCTCTCACCGCGGGTGTCGTGGGAGCCGTGCTGCCACTTGTATGTTGAGAATGATTCGAGACCCATTCACACTCACCGTCCACCCGTTCAGGGTTGATATTATTGTGTTTCTCCTACAGCAACGTCTTCAAGAATCGATAGCACTCGGCGACCTCTTTGCGATTGTATCTTGGACTCTTGACAGCGTTCGTAGCCGATAAGGATTCTGCTTTTGCTAGATAGCCAATGGGGAAGCTCAGCGTCTGCTTTGATGGCGAGCGATGACGCATACGAGAGAGTCTGAGATGCAGGCAAACCCGCCCGGAAGGTTGCAGCTACTCCATCATGGCCACCTTTAGAGCTATGGGTAACTATCAACATCCTCTCGTTTCGTAAGACCATAGGTACTTGCCCCAGACTAATATGATAATCAGTAATCTAGTCTCGAGAGTTGGTCGCATGCAAGGTTCTTCTTCATTTTTTTTGGCCTCTTGTCGAGGAGCCGAGTTAGGTACTTTGCTCTCTGCAGTCAGGTGGTTTCTCTTGTCTTCGCAGTCATGCACAGTTGCTAGTGCAGGTCTGAGTTGTGGTCCATGGCTTCTGTGGTTTCCTCGCCATCACCATCACATGATGACGGCCATCACGACCTAGGTATTTACTACTTACAACACTTTCTGCATATGCTTCCCTGGTTATTGCATAGTTCACTCATACAATGCCTTTTCAACCCATCAACAGCGATGGTCCTGTCAGCTGCGGAGAGACGAACAAAACAGATGTCATGCCACTTGGACATTCTAGTACTAAAGCGTGAAATACGCTGGCGCCTCATGGCCCTCACCGTTGCAGCGGCACCAGATGGCCGAGTTTGCGATCACCGTTTCAAGGGCAAGACATGGCGTGTCCCTGAGCCTCCGAGTGGGCGTAGCTTCCCTTGGACTGCCAGAAGTGGGTTATGACCTCATCCCATACCAGTATCCCTCGCATGAAATGTGTCCCTAGACGCTATGGTGTATGAATAAAACCGCCTCGGGCTCTACCTTGGACAACAAAGTTCCATGATGATGGCTGAGGGAAGCAAATGTCAACTTACTGCTGGCCAAAGATATGATGGATTGCTCTACAGGATTCAAAACAAGACCATGTTGGAGATACACGCAGCAGCTTTCAGCTACAGTATTGCACGATAGTCCGATCCAATATGATAACTATATCAGAAGTTGCAAAAGCAAAAGATTGGGCCCTAACCAGGATTCGAACCTGGGACCTCTCCCATACCAACTGTGAAGCCCTAAGGGAGAATCATACCGCTAGACCATCAGGGCGATGCTGTAGATTGTTCCACTGTAAGTCATTGACGCATTCATAAAATTTGGCATATAATAAGCCTGTTTGTCCAGAACAGTCGATTTGAACAACTTCCTACTTCTCTGGGGCACCAAGCCATCCTCGGTAGCGTCGTCGTCTCTCATTAATGGGCGGCCAGAAGCCTCGCGCTTCGTTGCCGATCACAGTGGCATTTCTAGAAGGCCTCCTTGCAGGGAAGCAGATCAATAGTCTTTGGCTGCCGCAAATCATGCAATTAGCCAAGTGGTGCGGTGCCTCGTTTAAGCATGCATGAGGGCCGGATACAGCGAGTGATCTTCAGGCACAGCGCATTCCAAAGCGAACATCATCTGCCCTGCCGGGCCAACAGGCCAGAATGGGAGCCTGGTGCGGTGTACACACAGTATTGGGAGAACAGTAAAAACAAGAGAGCTATTCTTAGGGGTAGACAAACATGCCTTCTTCTTCTTCTTCTTCAGAGCCCTCCTCTCTGTTGCTACTTTACGCGGGCCCATCTTACATGGGCGCCCGGTAAAACACCCGGGCCCGGAAGCGATCCCCCTTCTGTCTCGTCCAACACAGCCTCCCGCCAGCCAGGGGGAGCTATTCCCATGTCGGAGCTGTTAAAGGGAGGGGAGGCTTGCTCGTCTGAACATTACGTTTCTGAGGCGGGTAAACAACAATCGGCCCTGGCGCTCGGGGTTCTCAAGCCCAAAAGATCAGACTGGCTTCGGTACCCGTTCCCGTAGAGCGAGAAGAAGGAAGACGGTCCGGCAGTGGGCGATTCAGGACGGACTTGCGCTGGACCTGACAGACATTGACCGTCCCTGAAAGTCGCAGTAGCTCCATCTTGCCCTGACGAGGCCTATGACGCGTTCGGAATTGCCACCGGTCACTGTCGTCTGCTGCACCGCCCGGTGGGGAAGCCGACGTTATCGCGCAGCAGACTTACGGGGACAGTATCCGTACCCTCTGGAATTGCCCAAGGAGACACCACCTTCCGCCTTGGAAGGCATCTGAAATGGGGAATCAGGTCGGCGGGAACCTCCAAGAGACAACCCTCTCACCCGAGAGGGCAAGAAAAAGTGGTGAAGGGTGTTGTGTGTTCCCACACCGAGTGGACCGGCTCTCGGTCTCCGCTTCGCCTCTGCCCTGGAAGACGTTCTTCTGGCTTGGAAGGGGATCCAGACCGGTTCGAGGAATTTGCTCCTCTGCTGGGCTGCGCAGTCTCTCGACCACGACCCCGGCGCGCGTAGCGTACGGGCCGTTTTGCGGCAGCGGCGATTACCTGCCCTGGGATCGGACCATGGGTTCAGCTCCGGCAGACGAGATGAAAGGCCCCGCGAGTACGAAGGCCGCTCGCTGGCTTGCGAAATGAGCTGGCGATGGCTGGCGATGCACTGCCGTGATGGTCGCCCAGCATGTTGACTCTATAATAGAGTAGACGAGAGGGAGCCGAGATGGGATGCTCCATCCTCTCCGGTTCCAGCACGTGCGTGGGTGGGCGAAAGAGAGTGTGTGTGAGTGAGTGTGTGTGTGTCCGCGAGCCGCCTGACTGTCTGTTCTCCTGGGCATTTCTCCCGCGAGTCGATGCCGTCCCAACATGGCGTCCGTCACTCGCTGTCATGAGGTTTCCCCCATCGGATATCGGATGACTTTGGATGTGTTTGTGCTGCATGTCGAAGCGGTTGGCGTTGGACATTCCGTGCTGTAGCCCGACCCTCCTTCACCTCATCGGCCTCGTCGGCCTCATCCTCGAAGACTGTTCCGATGGATGGCTCGGAGGGCGCTGGGGCTAGAATATGCAGGCTGACAGCATGCCGAGCGTCGCATCACGGGCAATGAAAGGTGTCGAGGCGGACACCTCCATCGGGGGACGGAAGGGCAAACGTCATGGAAGACGACGAGTGACGACTCTGTTCGGGAACTGGGTCTTGGCTCGACCGCACCTCAGCTTCACCTTTTTGGGGAGAGGGATTTTGCCTTTCTGCGAGTCGGACGCCTCCACCTGATCTCCACCAGGGGCCTGGCATACATACACAGTAGAGAGTGAAGAGAAAAAGAGTTTGGCTTCTGGTTCGTTACGCGGTTGACGTCGTCTTGAATCGTACGGAAACAGCACCAGATGATGAAACCCTTTCTCCTGCTGCCATGTGTCTGGCTGTCGATACTTGGTAGTGTACTAGGTACCAGTGTTTCCACGGAATGAGGGGTGGTGGTGGTGATGTGTCACAGTGTCGTCGTCGAGTGAGTTCAACTTTGTCCAACAAGAGTTTGCGTCCGCAGGACCCATGAGCGCCCCGTCGTGCTCCCAAAGCGTCCCGCTCTCCAGTGTTCCTGTTCCAAGAGTTCCAGGCCTTGCTGGAGGCGCTCATCTTTTCCCCTCAAGAGAAAACCTCGAGTTCGAGATGCGCCCAGCACCACACCGGAACGCGGGTGTGCCTGGCGGCGGCACGCTTGCTGCCGGCAGTTGAGGGTGGGATCAACTTGGAAGAAGGAGCCCACGTTGGGATGGGACGGCATACGGATACTATGTACACTACTGCGACAGGACGACGGATGAAAGGATGGTGGACATTGGACATTGGACGAGTGTTCACACTACTGCCAGGCACCGTATCCCACGTATGACTGCGTGCAGCGCTGGGTACACGCACAACTTGTCCAGAGTTCTTTGGCCAAGGCCTTGCGGTGTTCGAGCACTGTTGGTATCGTTACTGAATTCGTGGGTTTGGTCTCGTCCTGTTGTCCTGTCCTGTATCCGTAGACGCCCGCATCTCCATGCTCCTCTCCTCCATCTCATCGCCATCCAGTCACTTTCACACACACACCACAGACTTGGATGATGAGTTTTTATACTTTCCAATGTGTTTAATGGCAGATTGCGGCCACACGGGCCCAGATTACCTGTTTATGATGCTGCTCCATAGACTGCGTAAACCGCAGACGCACAAATAACAACCGGCAGGGCTCACGCTGGGAATGCAGAATGACAGCCGGGGATCTGCTTGGATCACGTCTGTACCACTTGCGGATGCTCCTTGGTATTGGTAGATCCGTGGCCAAGCTTTGGCTTGCGTGAAATTACCTTCCCCACCCCCTTTTCCCGCATCACCGTCGACGCCGTCCAATCCTGCTGCTTCATGGTATCCGTATCTTTCTTTTTGCTGGACCTGGACCAGGCCAGACCAGACCACCACCACCACGACGACGAAGACCCGACCACCACCACACACCCCTCCCGTCCCCCCCTGGAGGCCGTGTGTCTTGTTCCGTGGTGGGTTGTGGACCATGTTGTGGGTTTTCTTCCGTGGCCCTGCAAGACTGGAACCAAGAAACGCCTTCTTGGAAGGGCACTTTACCCATTCAGGACTCTGTTCCTGGCTAGACAGGGTTGTCGATGTCTTTGGGGCTCGTGAATGATAAAGAGAAACCTGTCTGATGGGTGATGAAGCCGTGTCGGACCCCCCGCCGACTCATGTTCCTCTCTAACAGTCCCCAAGGGGATGAGTGCAGAGACACACGCTCGACGGCCGCGATCTGAACGAGATTGGATTCCCAGCGCCCTTCTTAACAGACCTCATTTCCCTCTCCCTTTTTCCTGATCCTGAGATTCCTATCCTGGTTTTCCCTTGCTTCCACCACCACTCTCCTTCCCGAAGCCACCGTCGTCCACACATTCCGCGATCTCTCTTCGCAGTCATTCTTTTCGGACGGGTTCAAGCAGTTTCGCTAAGCAAACAAAAAAAAAGCAACAATATTCTTCAGCAAGCGTTGACGAGCTCACGACCTTTTCCCACCCCACGACGACCAGTTCAAGCACACAGTAGAACCGCAAACATGCAGCTCACCTCCGCCGTCGTCCTGCTCTCCGCCGCCATCGGCGCGTCCGCTCACCCTTCGGCCCACGGCCACCAGCACGCCCACCAGCAGCGCGACCTCCAGTTCTACAAGAACGTCCTCCCCGCGGATCCCACCCCGACCTCCTCCTCCTCCGCCGCGCCGGCCGCCACCTCCAAGGCCGCGTCCTCCTCGTCGTCCGGCGAGTACGTCCCCTTCTGCAACGGCAGCAAGTCGAAGCGCGCCACGCTCTCGCAGATCGCCTACTCGGGCAACACGGGTTCCGAGGACAGCTGGGGCTGCAACATGCAGATCGTCGACGAGTCCATCCTCGACCTCTACAACTACACGACCACCTTCACCTCGTCCAAGGACACGTACTCGTGCTCGTGCTTCAACAAAATCGGCCCCAAGGGCCTCATCGACGGCTGCTGGTTCGCCGCCCTGACCTTCCAGGTCAAGGAGGGCCAGGAGAAGCACGTCGCCTTCGACGCCGACTCGCAGGGCTCCTGCGCCTGCGGCCCCGGCACCGAGGTCCCCAAGACCTTCATCGGCCAGTTCGCCGGCACCTGGCTCGAGTTCGACTGGGGTTCCACCCCCAACGGCGGCAACTCGGGCGCCGACGCCTCCGTTCTCGTCGCCGGCGCCACCGGCATGAAGTACTACGGCATGAAGGTCGCCGCCAACGGCAAGACCTGCTCCTGGCTCAAGTCCGACGGCTCCAACGAGGGCGCCTACATGCCCGGCATGGAGGCCGAGGACGGTGTCGGCTGCAAGGGCTACCACGACGGCCACCTCGACGTCACTCTCGGCGACAACTTTTCCGTCTAAGAGAGCTCCGTCGATGAATCTCTCTTCGGTGGTTGGGTTGGCCTTGAAAACGACAAAAATCCGGGATGCGTTTCTCGTCGGGGGGAGAACCAGAGGTGTTCCGTTTCCCTTGAGTCCCTCAAATTCAAGACAGTGTCACAAGTCTTTTTCCCCCGCCGCGATGAACGAAGCCTTTTCAATCTCCCACCCGGTTTTTCTGCTTGCTCCTCTTGCATTTAAACAGTAGCTTCCCACCGGCGTACACTTGTTTTGTTGTTTCTGGGATAACGGGATACCTCTTGTTTCTTTCTCTTCGGGAGCTTCTGTTCTGATGGTGCGGCGATATCCTCTTCTGCCTCCCGAGGAAGTCCAACAGTCTTCCTCAACCGCGCCCATCAGATCTTGGTTTTGGACATTTCTGCAGATTCTTTGGACACGGTCCGGGGAGACGATCGAATATATATAGCTCCTACGCGCAACAGCGCCAGCTCTACCACCCCCGGGCCTGCCTTCACATATACCTAGTGTCTGCTCTTTAATGCGACATAAAACTCATCCTTTTACTTTCTTGGTCCCTACTCTGGGTGTTTTCCCAGGTGCTGCTCGTCTCGTCTGTTCGTCTCATGTGTGTGATCGTTGTGTTTGATGGACTCAAGCCACGTGTGCGTTTCAATGAAGACATGGGTGACAGTGGCGTGCCATTCAACGATACTAGCACACGAGAAGCTAACAATCATTTTCACGATTCCATTTTCCTGGCATACCCCCAACACGCAAAACCGATTGCCCCGACCAGCTCAACATTGTCGCTGTATCTCACGCTGGAGTGTCTATTCTATACGTTTTCCATTCCTGACACTGATCTACTCTGACAATGGTTTCGTAGCGAACCAACAGCTCCCACACCCAGCATGTTGTATCGTTACAAACCTCATATCCAACACGCGCCGGGTTAATAAGTCTCAAAGTCATCCATGCCGCGAATGCGCAGAGGATCCAGGGTAAGCTCGTCATCCGCGAGCGAGCCCTCCGAAGCCTGATCCTGCTCCTCGGTGTCTTTGGAGCTGCTCTCGACGGCAGACTTCGTGTCTTGAGTCTTCTTCCGCTGCGGCGGCGATCCAGTCGACGTTTTGGTGAGATCGCGAACAGGAGAGACCCTGAATTTCGCGTCTCTCTCGACGAACCGCTTTGGCTGGCGCTGCACCGCAGGCTTCACCTTGATCGTCTCGGGCGTCTTGCCCTTCTCCTCGTCGTGGTCTTTCTCATCGTCCTTAGCATCGTCCTCTTCACCCTCAGTTGCAGGGTGAACCTCAACCTTGACGTCGTCTCCCTCTTCCTCCTCATCGCCCTGCTTCTCCTCGTCAAACTGCTCGAAACCAGACTCCTCGTCACGTCCGCGCTCCTCAGACTCATGGTCCGCCACCTCCGCCCCGGACCCAAACACGTCATCCTTCACATTCCCCAACCCCGCCGCGGGCGCTCGCAACTTTGACAAGCCCGGCAGCTCCCGGCGCCGCTGCGTCTTCAAGAACTGCTCGTGTCCCATCGGCTGATGCTGACCGTCCGCGTGCGCGCGCGGGCAGTCCGCAACCCGGCACGGGTGGAAGATGCAGATGCCCTTCTTGCTCTTCTGCGCCTCCAGCCTCTCCCGCCTGTGCACCTCCTGGAGATGCTTCATGTTGGCGACGTGGCGCTCGCGCTCCGTCCTGTTGACGTCCCTGACCGTCGCCATGTACACCTTGATGCTGAGCACGCGCACGTGCAGCCCGTCCGGCGTGACGACCAGGACGCACCCGTCCGCCTCGCCGCGCTCGGCGACGAAGTAGACCCTGTGCTTGCGGAAAATGCTGTCGGCCGCCGTGTAGTTGAGCGAGTGCGCCAGCTCCGCGGGCATCGTGTGCGCGTCGCCCCAGGACCCGGGGATCCAGCCGTCCTCGTCGAGGTCCGAGCCGCCGGGGTGGGGCGGGAGCTGGTCGACCGGCAGCTGGAGGAAGTTGGCGATGAAGGTCTGCGTTGCCGGGGAGTTGACGGGGACTCTGGGTCTCGGGGAGCGGCCGAAGCCGAAGGGTGTGTTTGGGTCTGCTGGGAGGGCGAGATGTTGAACAGAGGAGTCTGTCGTAGTACCGGAGTCAGAGGACGAGGAGAGGAAGCTGTTGAACAGGCTATTGTTGGGGGCTGCGTAGCCTGCTGAGAGGCGTGCGCCGCCTGGAGGATTCGTTTGTGGTGCGGCGGCCTCGTCTCTGTCCTGCTCCTCCTCCAGCAGACTGTCTTCGTTCTCTCCATCGTAGGCCGGGTCTTCGGGAGTATCCGACTGGCGCGATCTCTCGTAGTCTTCAAAGAACTCTTCGTCAAAGTTGTCCAGGTGGAAGTTGGGTAGCTCTCCTACGCGAGGCACCGACGTGCTGGGCCCCGGCGTCTGGAGCGCGCCGCTCATGAAGGGCGTCTCGCGTGCCACCCTGCGCGACGTCCTCGACTCCTCGCGCACATCTTTCATGTGACCATGACGCTGGAGGTCGCGGACGGTCGAGTGCCGGTTCGCAGAGTCGTTGTTGGACGGCCCAGCAAAAGCGCCAGTTCTCTTGATCAGCGTTCGCGGCACCGGCTGGGAGACGTTCTGCGGCAGGGTGCTTCGGATAGACACCTTCTTGTCGTCGAACTTGACCTTCTTGGGCGGTGATGTCTTGGCCACTTGCGTATCAGGTGCCCCTGGCGCGAGGGGATTGCGCGGTGGCGGCGATCCCTTACGGCCGGACGGCCGGTAGGATGAAAGCTTTGAACGCGGCTTCGCGTCGTGCTCTCTGGATCGCTCGAGCTCAAGTTCGGAGATGGAGCTGTGGGACGAGGCGTCGGGAGGAACCGCGCGAGATGGGAGAGGTTGTTGTCGGGCTGGCAGGGGTGCCGGAGTTTTGCGAGAGTGAGCGGTACGGCGCCACTCTTCTCTCCCGACGCACGTTTCGCACATGTAGTTGTCCGGTCCGTAGGTGGCGTAGCGGGTGATGCGACCACATCCTCCGAGGGGGAGGCGGTTCGCGTCCACGTAGGCGCAGGGATACGGCGTCTTTCGGTAATAGGAACGGTCACCGCAGCGGCGGCACCTTGAGATGGGTTGTTGCTGACGACACATACTGTAAGGCTGATGTAAGACTGTTGAAGAGGGAGAGTGTTATTGTTGAAGAGTAGAGAGGGATGGGGGAGGCAGTGGCTGATGTTGGATATTCGAGAGTTGAGTATCTTGTTGTAGCGAAGTTGTAGTAGTTGAAAGATGTGTTTTTTTGTTCCTTTTTGAGTGTTCCTGATGATTGTTTTTGGTTATTGATGTGAGACTGGACAGCGAGGAAGAGGGCATGAAAACCTATATAGAACTCGATGTGTTCACCTCGATTTATGAAGGTCTTGGGGTTGTCTTGAGGGAGGGTCTTGCTCTGTGCTGATTCGTTGTCATTCGGAACAAGGACTCCTAGGCTCTCCTTTCTCTAAACCAACCATTGCTGCTTTGGCAGTGTACAGAGCAGCACTGTGCCTCGTCCACAATGTTATCTCTTATGACTTGAGTACAAACGACTGAAGGTCATTGTTGGTGACAACATATGAGCAGGGTAAGATACCTGGTCTTGGGCTGCCATGTTCTTTGCTGCATTGTTTCAGTTGTCTTCTTTCAGAACTTGGAAGACTCTTTCGAGGCTTTCGTGACCAGTTGATGTACAGCATTCTTTGACAACAAGCAGCAGCCGGCAGTTGTAGAAGGAAAGCGTCGAGAGTCCGAGAAATAAGCCTAGTCAGCGACAACTCGGTACAGTAGCCGCCGTGTTGAAGACATGGAAAATCATCTGGAAAAGTGGACTCGCAAGAAAATCAAGATTTGGTCTGGTACTAAACACGCATGTGAGCGGACGAATGGCGCCGCAATAATGCCTCGATCTACCACGTCTACTCGAGCCTGGGCCATGAAGTTGATAGGAAGCTATATCAGATATAGCCTCAGGGGCATCTCGGGTACAGTAAAACAAATGAATGTCTGCAAAACAAATGTACAAGCATTAGGAGGTAGAGGCAGAATGGGGTTTCGAATCGGCAAAAGACAAAGCATCGACATTGGCCTGATTCGAACAGACGCTCCCGAAGGAACAAGATTTCTAGTCTTGCGCATTAGACCACTCTGCCACAACGCCGGTGGAGAACCGGGTGGATCCTGATTCGACGAGGAGATCCCCAAGCTGGCCGACTAAGTAGGAAGACAGGCTCAAGCAGATAATTTAGGAGTTTGTTAGAGGTTCTGACAGAAGCATTACACACTAAAGACGACCCTGTTCAGAGGACCAGCTTGCAAGTCCTTGTATGTTGATATTCAGAGGCTTTCAAGCCTAAAGAACAGCCTTTTTTAGGTTTGTAAAATTCAGTTCTTGCGATACTTTGGTTGGCGATAGCTGACATCTTGACCCGCTCGGTTATTGCAGCGTATTGGTAAAATAGAGATTACGGCGACTTGGAAGCCAAAAACTGTTGTCATTGACACTCTTCTACATTGTCGTCGCTACAAACGTCCTTGGCGTACTTACCCCATAGCTCTCGCCTGCGAGGCTTATTCATAGCATTACAGTCTGCCAGCCCGGTGAGCCTCAATGGCATTCAGGGCAGCCTCTTCCGCCTTCTTCACGGCCTCTTCACCCAGCGCGCGCTCCTCCTGGTCAATCCTCTCCGTCGCGGCGTCTTCTTCCGACGTATCCATGGGTCCCACGAGCGTGATGGCCATCTCACGGGTGGTTCTCCGGACATGGGCCAGCAGATCAAACCGCGCGTTCTGCAAAGATTCGACCAGCATCTGCACCTCTGGTCGCGCCATCGCATCCGTCCCAAAGTGCTTGTGGATAGTCATGTCGAGTTTGTTCCAGACGGACAGCGTCTTCTCGCGCACACCCGCGAGGTACGGCCCCACGGCAGCCCACGTCTGCTTGTAGGAGTTGTTCAGAATGTTGCTCTCGCGGAGGTAGGCGTCGTGCTCGACCCCCTGGATGTACTGGTGCACGGCGTCGGAGAAGAGTCCGCGCTTCTCGTTCTCGGCTTCCTGTTGAAGCTGGTATAGGTGGCCCGTGTATTGGCAGGTCAGGCACAATCTCGCGCTCTTGCTGTAGTATTCGTGGGGTTGAAAGGTGCTGCTCTCCGCGATGAAGCCGCCCATGATGCCCCTGCAGCTATCCGCGGGTCGGGCGATGAAGCTGCCGAACTGACCAGTGCCGCACTCCTCGGTGCTGTAGAACTCGGCCCAGAAGTTGTTGCACCCACCTTGGGCTCGACTAAGGCAGCGTCGAAGGATAAACTGCCTAATGCACATGGTGGCTGTAGGAGCTGCAAGATTGTCTGGTTAGCGTTGCGAAGAGAGGATACTGACGATGATACTATTGTAGATTGCTTTTCTGATTGTGTGAGTCGCAGAAGTTGAGGAATGAGGTGAATGGGAGAGGCAGAGGTAACCCGTGGCTGATATATGTTACGGTGCTGGATAGTCTTGGTGCCTGGGATACGTACAATGGCATTGATGCGTAACCTATTGACAGAGCTCGAGATAAACAAAATCTGGTGATATCAAAGAGTGTCCGTCTTGAAGCATTGTTCATGATTTGGCTTTCAGGGGTATTGTTCAGTGACATAGCAAACAATGGCTTTGCCGAGGACACACAGTCGATCGGTCTCATATCCTTCCATCTCAATGTTTTGTGTGTACACAACTCGAAAGAAACCCAGGTTCAACATGCGTGGTGCTAGTAGGCGTCGGCCCGATACCAACGTTACTGAGAGCGACATAGCAAAGAGTTTACGAACCGGCAAAGAAACTTGAGGAGTCTTGGCATTTCTGAACACATCAAGGGGGCTCCACGAGACGAGAAGCAGTAAGACGTCTCATTAAGTTCATCTAGAAAGTGTAGAGGACGACAAAAAAGGAAGGAATAATTTATCGGGTGGTGGCAAGGGCCAATGAGGCCATGTCAATCCCGAACCAAGCAATGCAGTCCTGAATCCGTGTCTCTGTAGTTATCAACCTCCACTTGGTTCACGTCAGAAACGTGTACCGCAACTTTCACGTCCCGCGTCTGGTGAGGCATCGTCACTGTCACTCGTGCTTCTGTTTACACAGTCTCGCAATACACAGTCTCGCAAAGAAATCGGACCTGCGTTTATCAGATCAGGTGTCATGTCTCCGAGACACGCATCAATTGGGCAAGGTATTTTGTCTTCTTCAACGAGAGCAATTGCGCTTAGCAAGATGGCTCGGCTGTCGAGGAAGACTTTCGGGAGAAAGTGGTGATACAGGAGTTTGCCAAGATGGACTGCGGGATATAAGAAGAGTCACACATGAGGCAAGTGACCCTTTATACGTCGATAAATACACAACAGTGGTTTCAAATGCATAATAAGCTCCGTATCAATCTGATCTACAGTAATAGTAAGCTTCTTCAATCTAGGCATACACGAGGACTCACATAAGACTTGGCCTTCTTCTTTGACTTAACTCCTTTTCCATCATTTTACGGCAGATCACTACAGCTGGGCACAATTTCCATGCTTGCATGCGTGAAAGCTCAAATCTTTTCACATTCTGGCTCTTGGAGCTTGCCTAAACTCCGTTCACCTACTCGACATAATCCCGACAGCAAAGACAGATTTCGAATTGGGCTCACCTCTTGGCCGTCGGCATCCTCCTCAGCTCACCGAACTTCTCTTTAATCCACCTCATCCACCGTCGGCATCTCGAAGAAGTCAGTGGTCACATCCACAGATAAGACATGCAACTGTGGTGATCATTGTTATTTCCCGTCCCCGCCCCAACCAGTTGCGTAGCCGCCTTTCGTCCGGTTAGCATGCCAGACCTCCATGCTGTTGCCATATTTTATGAACAGTGTAGACCACAGCTCACCAAGAGATTCCCGGCAGGATGGACCGCACTACCATACGTCACATACTCCCCAAAGCTGGTCTCTCCGCGGGGATGCCAGGTTGTCTCCAGAATCGGCTTCTAGCCAGTCATACGACAACTGCCTCGATGGTTTACACCCTCAAGGAGTTATCCTTGACCGAGCAAATCCATGAACTTATTCAAAACTGCAAGCATCAATCTTTAGAACTTCCCTGATGCGATACTATCCAAAGTTTTCTCCAGAGCCGTCGCGGCCGCACTGTCATCACCTGCTATCCATTTGTCTCCATTGACGCGCTCTACAAGAGGGCCACGCAGGGCGGTTCATGGTGCTTCGGCGTTTTTCTGGCTTTGGTGATGAAGTTTCTGCGGAGCTTGGGTCAGTGTCCGGGCGCCACGGGTTTCGAGAGCCAGAACTACGAGAAGCCCGCAGACATGCGGGAGCAGTATTCCGAGACTCGGAAGACTGGATCTGGTCCGATGAAGGCCATTGTGGCTCGATTGAAGGAGTCGAAATGGGGTGGGACATTGCTGCTGCCGATTAGTTATGATGGCCCCAGAGTACATGAACGTCTTTTAAGAGGATGTTTCTCTCAAGGTGTGATTAGTCAGTCAGTCAGAGTAAGTTGGCGTTATTTACGAATGAAAACGACATATCAGATAAAAGTAGTAACCATGCCACTTGAAGAAACACCTGCTAGCAAGACAGTCCTGGAGCAAGAGTTCGTGAGGAGCAAAGACTGTGCCCATCGCAGCGCCGAGAGAATCGTGAAATCTTTTCAGAGGAAGTTAAAGTGAGCAGTCTATGGATAGATTACATTTCAGTACCGGCGGAATAGAAGTACGGAATTTGACCAGTACTGTCTCCATTTCCTGTTCCCGCAGCAGTTGCTGGGATGGTTCCAAGGTCCCAACGATTATGTCGAAACATGCAAACGGCGTTCACGACACTAGACAGAATGTCTTGATCAACCACTCAAGATGTTCCACTGCCCTGATGATGGTATAGACAACTCCCCAAGGTAAAGACAAGGTATCGAGTCGAAGCTTACGTTGACACCAACGTTGGCTGTTCAGGCTGATTGTCAGTGGAATCTCTTGTGTTGCAAAGCGATACACACCAGGGATACCAGCAATTGGAGTAGCAAAAAGGTGATTGAGCAGTCAGACGTGCAAAACTAGGACTATCGCTGCCCTTCACGGGCTTTATGCCCGGATACTCCAAGCGTCAGTTCTCAGGCGAACGTCACAGTGGATCCATCGCAGCTGCTGATACAGTCCAGCATGATGGAGAGCTTACACGGAGTATACTGCCCCCCGCTCTCCCACTCACTGCCTTGTCACGTCTATCCGATTTGCGGCGATTAGCGAAAGAATGTGAATTGTACAGGTGACTGTTTCTGGCAGCACGCAGTGCTTCGTATCGGCATTGGAAATCAGGCATGCCCAGTGTGTAACTGAGTTCCCGAGATGTAACTGGAATGGCGTCCCTCGGGTGACATGTTGGTTCTGCTCAATGAGGAATGTCACCCCATGACACTCGTGGACCCCAAACATGTGTTACCCCAGGATTCGCCTCAGAGCCGCCGCCGGAAGCGGACAGGGTTTGGGGTCTTGGCCGGTGAGCACGAGGTGGGCAGCGGTCTGAGACGAGGGACGGGACAACGGGACGGCAGCGGTGGCGCGACACGTGTGGAACGCACCCAGACAAGACGAGCCATGCGAATCGATGTGATGTGCGAGTACGATATGGCTATGTGAAGGACAGAGTCATGGACGAGGAGTGACCAGACGGTTCGGGGGATGAAAACGATGCGGATCCAGGCAGACAGATGGTGGATCAGATATGCCGATACCATAGGAACGCATGCGTCCATTGCCCAGCAGAGGTGTGGGAATGAAGGACTGTTGTTGACGACAGAAGCGAACCAGAATTAGTCACTGTAGGCAGGTTGAAGGGGTCGTCCAGCTCGACCGCAATGTGCAAGAGAGACGATGTTCGATTCAGTGGTGAGATTCCTTTCAGACTTTGGCTCCCTACCTTTTTATGGCACCGGTAGAATGCTGGGTTCCCAGGTAATTAGAGCGTGCAGCAGATGCAAGTCACCGGTCCAAGTCGTGCAGCTTCAGCAGACGAGCTTGGGCTGCGACATGACAATCGACTTGGGTCTGTCATACTATCCGGCGCTAGGAATAAGTACCCTATCATATCGCAATCCATCAGCACGGCCAAAATCCACACGTCTGCGGCAGAAGTGACTTCCAAAGCGCAAGGTCTTTCCACGCGGCGGACATCTGCAGCGATACCTTAGCGAGAGCAGGTAGAGCAGTGAGGGTACCATTGCTGCATTAGTGCAGTAATATGCCCTGCCGTTATCGAGGGCGCATTGCCTGCGTTATTTGGAGGCAGATAGATAGCACCTAAGCCGAGAAACGTAGCGAACCCAACGGCTTCCTTCCCTCTGGGTACCTAGGTAGAGGTGCGTGAGGCTTGACCTTGGATAAGATGCTGCCTCACCTTGCAAATTTACTCACACCTTCGCGTCACCTCGCCTCGCCTCGCCCCAACCTCCAGCCACATTGACCTAGTGTCGCAATCCTTCACCACCACTGCTACCTCACCTTGCCATTTTTGCCATTCCATTTACCCAAGTGACAGTCGTCGTCTTTCTTTTTCTTCTCATCCCCATCCGCTGACATTTGGTTCTGGGTCGCCGACACCGAATACGCCCGATAAACCACCCCCAGCGCTGAACCCAACACCATTTACCCACCGTACCCCCAAGACAGGGAACTCCGAATAGGTCAGATCAGACAGACTATGACTGCGCCCCAGTTACGGCTTGCAACTGCGACTGCAAGGAGATGATTGCGGCTGGTCTCACATCGAAGGCTGAAGACTGACGCTGTTGACGTCGACCGCACGCCAGTCAGCCCTCGCCTCTGCCTCGACCAGGCAACACCCACTCTCCTCAGAGACAGACGTACACATACCAACCAGAATTGGATCGATTGGCCTGGGCATAGACATATTGTTGTCTCTCGCGCGATCCCTTTCTTCCGACCATCTTTTTTCGCTCGCCATCGACTTGACCACTATCGCTTCCTTCTCTGCGACCACCCGCCACCCCTGCGCTCGAGGATCGGATCACTTCTGATCCATCCACTACACCCTCAATCCCGCGATGCTCTCCCATCTGCGATTCCATCGACGGGGCCAGTCGAACCCCACGTCGCCAAATCCCGAGCAGCCTTCGCAACCCTCTCCCTGGGACCCCTCGCTTCCCCAGAAGTCTCCCTTCATTCATCACCACCATAATGCCCAGGATGCCGTCAGATCACCCGACGCCAGGCCGTCGCCATCTTCCGCCGCCAATGCTTCGCTACCTCCCACCCTGCCGCCAATTCCTCGTGTCACCTCGTCCGGTTCCGATTCGCCGCTCGACCCCTCGACCGCTTACGACGCGAAACTGACGTTGGAAACATACACCCAAAAGCAGCACCCGACACCACCACCTGTCCGCTCTCCGAAGCCTGCTGCGTCGAGCTTCGTTGGCGGCGTCGCCTTGCGCAAGCAGCTTGACGAGCGACAACAGCAGCAGCTTTTGAAGCTGCAATTACAACAACAGCAACACGAGCTTCAGCTGCAGCAGATGGCTCAACAACTGCCGGAACCTGCCGGCATCGCACCCATGGATCCCACAGGCCACGAAAGTCAATTCGCGAGATCGAAGCCCACACCAGCGGCCCCGCCAACAAATACCGCCCCTCCGACTAGACCCCCACCCCAGCCCACGAAGACGTCAAAACCCGCCAGCTCCAGCTCGTTTGCGACGCCCACCGAGATCCATAACCCGTCGTCGCCTCAGCCACCCACTCAGACCCAAGGCCAGAGCCCGTCCTTGAATCGAACCCAGAGCCAGGCCCAGACTCAGAATTATGCCGTGACCGGAAGACGACCTGCGGGAACGAGACTGTCGACCGAACCATCCAACGCGCGCATGGCCAGCCATGGCGCCGAAGCCCCCAAGGGCAGGAAGGGCTTGCCTTTCCTTAAGAACCCAATGTCCACACTGCTGATGCGGAGGAAAACGAGCCAAAACGCTCCGGACCTTTCGCCTCTACCTCTTGGCGGGAGTCGACTGGGAGAACCGTCTTACGACCCGCGTATTAGGGGTACCCGCGTCCACGACTTCAGCGCGCCTCGCGCAAGGAAAAGCGTTCTCAATAGTGACCATGCGGCGCCGCCGGTCCCTGTCGCCGCTGCTACTCCGAAAACACAACCGCCTATTCCAAAGGAGACACTAGACTTGGACAAGACTCCTTCGCGGGAGAGTGCGGTATCTTTCCAACATGGACGCAACGTCAGCAGTGCTTCAGAATCGGGCCGGTCTGGCTCAGTGAGCGTCATTTCTCAGACCCAGACCATGGCCGGGTCTGGAAGCGTCGCATCGTCCAAAACTAGGAGCAGCATGAATTTGGACTCGAAACCGTTACCCAATGTTCCGCCCACAGATGCAACGGTCACACCTTCACATTCCGCGTCTGTCGTGTCCAGAAAGCCCTCTGACAGCGCTGCCTCCATCATATCGAAAAAGACTCCGTCTACGAGGACCAATCGATCCCGAAATGCTTCCGTCTCTGGCCAGGACACGCTGTCCTCGCTTCCTCGCCACATGAAGAGTACGTCTTCCAGGTTCAGCTTCGATATGGTTGGTGCTGCCAAACAAGAGAAGCTCCTCGAAGAGCGGCACCGACAGCGTGAGCTTGAAAGGAAGACATCAGACCCTCCGAAGCCAAATCGCGATTCGAGATTTGACGACTTTGATGACGATTTCGATTACGATGCCATGTTGGACGACGACGGAACAGAAGAGCCCATTCCTATGAGCAATGACTTCAACGACGACTACCCGTACGAGGAGGACTTTGACGCCGGTGGTACGGATCCGCTGGGCCTTGATGAAGAGGAAGATTTCGATGCTGGCGGAACCGACCCCCTGGGCCTCGATGCGGTGCCCGAGGTGGAGATTCAGGCAGACGACGACGAGATGGACCCCGACAACGACCAGGAGAATTTCGCCGGCTTCGTCTTCCAGCGCTCGAACCCCGTGTCGGCGCTGACCAGTCCACACAGCGCAGGCTTGGCCTTGACTCCAAGAGACGCCGATGGGCGCGTCATTGGATTTGCACTTTCGAGGGATGCCCCTGAATCGAACCCTTCGCTCTCACCGGACTTGCATTCGCAACAATACGAGCAACCGAAGCACACCGATCCAACTTCTGAACTTCCCATTCAGGGTCTCGAAATCGACGAGCCTGAGGACCAGACTGAGGAGGACCAGACTGTATATCAGACTGTGGACCAGACTGTGGACCAGACTGTGGACCAGACCGTGGACCAGACCGTAGACCAGACCGTGGTTCCTCAATTACAGACGCAACTGCTCTCCCCCGCAGAGATACCCGCAGCAGCACCCAAGCAGGACGATTTGTACTTTGACAATGGGCTGCTAGACGAGCTTGACTTTGCAGGAGAAGGCGACGGGTCTCACTTTGATGAGTCGCTGTTTGACTTGGACGATACAGATCGATATGGTCGGCCGATACCAGGTGCATTCGCCAAGGCTCAAGCTGCTCACAAGGCAGCTCTAGCTGCGGCCAACAATGAGGCTGCGGAGCCTGCCACTGGAGATGACGCGGCCCCCGAGAACAGCAAGAGAGCATCCGACAGCACTTCGCGACTTTCAGCTCAGTCCAACGTATCAGCGTCGACTGCGCATACTTCGTTGAGCGTTGGCATCCCACCACCTACGGCCGAAGAATCCAAGCGACAGAGCGAGACCCTGGACCAAAGCCAGGCGACGACCGGTGCAGCAGAGCAGGGCAAGATGGAGGCATACCAGGCTGCGTTAGCAGCCGCTGCTTTTGAAGCCGCTGCCAGCGGCAAGTTTCGACGAGACTTGTCCCCTCCACCAAGTGAGATGCAGTCGCCTCGTGGCTTACCCGACGACTACGAGGTTGAGGACTATGGCATTGACGACTACAACGACGATGGGTTACGCGATGACCTAGACGATTACGACAACGACTACGATGACTTCATCGCTGAGGCGAATGCTAGTGCCCTCGCCAATGATCAAGACGGGTGGTACGGTCAGGAATTCGGCTTCTACTCGGCACCCATCGAGGGACGCCACAGCAGAGACAACTCGAATGGGTCAGACGAGAAGCCGTTCGAGTATGCCAACGGGGGGTTCTTTGGTCCGTCAGGTGTCGGCCGTAGCAAGTCTGGCAGGATGATTTCCCGCGAACCCAACCTGACGCCCATCACCGAACGATCCGAATACTCTAATCGTAACTCGATCATGAGCCTCGCCGTCCCACCTTTGGGCTCTGGCCCGTCGAGTCTCCAGAGCCCGGGTCTCGCACAGCTCGCCATGATGGCCGATGGCGACGATAACATGAGCTTGACTGCGCTCATGAAACTACGCTCTAGGGCATGGGGTGGCTCACAAGCCAGCCTCTTATCCAGTCGTGAGGGTTCGCCTAGGTCAGAACGAGGAGACGGCGCGGCCTCGCCGTGGGGACCGGTATCGGGCGGTAATATTCTGGGGATTCACGGCGGACACGTCCGCCAGAAATCTTCCTTTTCGGCTAGAAGCCGCGACGTGGATTCGTCAGACGCGGGCAGTGCTTCTGGTTCGCCGACACTGACGATGTCGATGCCTACCATTGGCTCTCCTGCGCCTCCGCTACCACCTCTGAACCCATCCACGCCATCCGCAGGAGTGGGCTCGCCTCACTTCACGCACAGCACATCATTTGAACCGGTGATGGAAACCGACGAGGTGAACGACCTGTCCATCTCCAACACCATCTCTCACTCGGGCCTATGGATGAAAAGCCCCGATAGCGCCATCCACCCCAACATCGTGCCCAGGACCGACCCCACGCCTCCACGAAGGCCAGATATGGGACACAAGCACAAGGGATCTGCGGAGAGTATCTCTTACATCAAGGAGGGAGACGAGGGAGAGACGAGATGGGTTTTGGAGAGGCGACTCACCGCTGATAGTGGAGAGATCGAGGTACAGCGAGAGGTTGTAGGGAGAGGCCACATATAGGAGTGGCTCCTCGATGTCTGTCGCTTGTGGTAGCAAGTGACGCAACAGACACTGCCGTAATGAGAGGCATCAACGGCACAATGATACCAGACAACAGCGACGGCGTTATCGATTCGAACATATACCTTTGGAGAACAAGGCGAGGAATAATTATCGCTTATATAGAGTACAGAACTCCGGCCACGCCCCATGATGCGACGTAATGAGGAGGTATTTTCATTGGACATACCGATAGGATAATCAAAAAGCACTGCAAGTACTTACCACCCAAGACTGATGGTTTTCATGCCACAACTGCCACCTAGCGGTATAAAAGAAAAGTGCTCGGCGTCTTGGTGCCAGCGTCATCTACCTTGACCCCCAATGCTCCCTCAAACTAGTAGCGGCCATATCACGCGGCCATATCACCGCCACTCCGCGAACGCCCATATCGCTGCACTTAGCTAGGAGCACGCCGGCCTCGCGTGGCAGCGGCCCGTTTACGATCCAACGCTACGTCTAGCCCCTTGTCCCTGCCATGCGAAGCGCTCCAATCACTTTGCATATCGTCTACCGCATCGCCGGACCATCCTGATGCCGACATGCGCAGCTGCTCCGCGAGCTTGGTTACCATTCCGGAGAATTAGAGCTGTCATCGTCCGTCGGCTCGTGAGTAGCCTGGGGGGGTTTAGTGATCTTGGCGTTTGTCTGTTCACAGAGTGAGTGAAGTGCTGGGTCTCGAGGTAGCATTCTGGCAACTTGCACACTCCCTGCTCCGGGGAAGTCATTGATCAAGTCCACCAATCTGTTGCCTCTGCTGCCATGAAAAAGGAATGAATCTGGATGAGGTTAGATCGTGACAAGGGTTGAGATGCCGGTGTTTATGCTTGATTCGCAACGGCAGGAGAGAAGCAGCATGGGCGTATTAAGAGCTCGAATCGTGGTCGAAGCTGATATTGGGAGCACACCATGGTGCTTATCCTTGATGAGCTGGAAGCCACCCATTATGACGAAAAGCCTCCCCCGAAACGCCGGGCTATAAAATCACATCTTCAGCCTCCCATCCGACACTCAGCAGTTATCCAGGGTACTCTTCCACCTCATCCCAGCTGTCCCCATCACCACCACCGACGATGCGTCTCATCAGTCTCCTGACTGCCCTCGCGGCTGTAGTGGCCTCCGTCACGGCCTTTACCAACCCCATCCGCCGGCCCGGCGGTGCCGACCCGTTCCTGACATACTCGGGCGATGGGTACTACTACCTCTTGTCGACAACGTGGTCCACGGTGGAAATCGCTCGGTCGACGACAATCGAGGGGTTGAAAACGGCCGCCAAGAAGGTCGTCTACTCGTCTTCGGACGCTTCGCGGTGCTGCAACGTCTGGGCGCCCGAGGTGCACTGGCTCGGCGACCGATGGTACATCTACTTCACCGCGGGCGGGAGCGCAAACTTGGACGGGCAGAGAATGCATGTTCTGCGCGGTGAGTCTTCCAGTCCGACCTCGCCGCGTGCTGGGAAGATACTTTATTAGGAGCATCACGAAACGCTGACGACGAACAGGTGGTTCCACGCCCTGGGATAGCTACTCCTACGTCGGCCGCATCGGACCGGACGAGTGGGCCATCGACGCCTCCGTCCTGCGAACGCCGCAGTACGGCAACTTCCTCATGTACTCGTGCTTCCACGGCGCGCAGTACCAGTCCATTTGCATCCAGCAGCTCGGCTCCAACTACGTTTCCACGACGGGTTCCGTGTCCCTCATCTCCCAGCCCACGCAGGCGTGGGAACGCGTCTCGCACCCCGTCAACGAAGGGCCCGCGGCGCTGTACTTTGGAGGCAAGACGTACATTGCGTACTCTGCGAGTTACTGCTGGTCCGCGAGCTACTGCCTGGGCTTGCTGACGTGGGACGGGACGACGGTGCCGACGAACGCGGCGGCGTGGAGCAAAGGGAACGGGTGCGTGCTGACTAGTGGCAATGGGCATTATGGAACGGGACATAATAGTTTCTTTCAGAGTCCAAAGGGGGATCAGACGTGGATTGCGTACCATGCGACGAGCAATAGTGCGGGGGCTTGTGATGATAGTAGGTACACGATGGTCCAGATGCTGGGGACGCATAGTAACGGATCGCCAAACTTTGGGACGCCGGTGGCGTTTAGTTACAGTTATGGAGAGCCGAGTAAGTAGTAGGTGATGGCAGGAGAGAAAGGGAGGTGTGGAAGTTTGGCTGGAGGGTGTTGGCATTAGGTCAGACGGCTTCTTCAGTTTGACTTATCATACCAGGACATGAGTCTAGGCATTGAAGGGTTCAAGTGCTTCGTCCATCAAGCTGGACAATTTGTAAGACGTGCAACTATGGTCGTAGATTCGCAGGACTGAAACAACAAGCTCAGCGAGAACATTTACAACATACCATCCCGTGGAGTCCTCTGAGACGCAATATCACGTCCTCTATCTGGTTCAAGGACTTGGTGGGATGGTCCTGGATATGACGTTTATGTAGGTACTTCATCAGCACCACACTCGGATCACTCGGATGTTGCTTCGGCATGGCATCAGTGCAGTATGAGCTTTTGACAAGCTTGAGAGAGTGTGTCTGGAACGCGTCATGGTTTTGGACGGAACTGCCGAAATTGGTAGCCGTGATTAGTGCCTGATGGGGCTCAAGAGAGAATTCACAGAAGGGAAATATTCTCGCCAACGATGCAGCAAGTCGACCAGCTACATGGAGTAATTGATGAAAGTAAATATCGCACCCAGCTTCACACACCCAGTAACACTACGACGATCTACCTAGTATTAGCCTTGATATAATGCCGATGACAATGATGGTAGTATTAGCAGCAAGGAAAGCATCGTAGGAATGGTGTCGTGCTCCGCATTGTTCGTTCAGGTATGCCAAGTTTTCTGTCAGACGATGGCCGGTTCATGCTACATATGTGGCTTTTACTGAAGTATTGACAGCCCTAGTAGTTATGGGGTTTACATCGGGTATCATACGAATATCGAAGCACAGTTCTCACAGATCACTTCAACGCGGATAAAGATAAAAGATAATTGTAATGACAATCCCACCGACCGGGTAAAGAAAACTCCCAGATATTCAAGCTGACTCGTAAGCTTCAAGGAAGTTTGTGATTTCCACTTACAACCATGTCAAGCCGCACAGCCTTCTTTCCCATCGTTGCCCTGAGAGTACTCGCCAGCAGTACGGAAGGCCAGAACCGTCAACCGCGCCAACTAACTCTTGCTCTGATGCAATCAAGTAACACTCCTAGCAAATGTCGTCCTTGTGTATTCAGTTTTCGACTTGTTGCTGTCATCTTGTTTAACGCCGCTAAGTCCCCGGGCTGGGGCACTGGGCGCCGGGATATATGGAATGAAGATCCATGGGATGCATTTCTAATACGCGAATAGAGGAGTCATGATGATGTTATTCAGTATTCTGGGCTTTTAATGGACTGCATTATTAGCAGTACGCGGTATCTAGCTGTAAAGGTAGGTGTTCCAAACAAACAGTTCCTCCATCCAATTATTCACCGCAGTAAACTAGCGAGGTACTCGTAGTGTGTGACGCAATTATAAACGTCGTTGAAGTTGTTCCGGCCGCTCTGAAGCCAATCGATGCCTGTCATAATGCTCGAGTCAGTGATCGGGCGGACGATGTGATATGGCGAGCGCCAACGTACCAGCTTGAACCAACCTATCTACGCTGGCCTTGGACCCTGAAGTTTTGCCTCCCCAGATAATTCTGCACCATGGTCAGTATCTGGGAGGGCAGAGACGTGTTTCAAGCCCGAGCGATTACGTACCCATGATATCTCGATCCATAGTTGATGAAATTGGTAGAACTCTGGAACAAGCCATCACTGTAACCTCCATCGCCGTCTGGGGTTTTCCTGACGTGTATATAGACGGCTTTGAACTTCTTTACACCGAACCTGGCCGTCTTGCCGACGACAATTCCGACGTGCTGGCATCCCTGCTCCCGGTACACTCGTGCTGGCCCCGAGTGCAACGGCACGTAGCCTTCGCGGGCATAGACGCAGTTCATGAAGTAGTACCAGGTTCCGGAGTCGAGCGATCGCCCTGCCTTTCTTGCAGCGGCGTTGGCTAGTTCAAACATTGCCGCAGAGGACGAATCAGTGTCGTCGTCGGAGTCGGAGTCGCGGAGTCGCAGGTGGGAAGTTGCGTCGGAGGGAGATACAAGAGGCCGAGGAATGACGGCGGCCAGCACAACCATGGAGCAGGCGAGTGCGTGAAGGAACCTCATGGCTCCAGTAAAGAGAGGAAGAATGGCTAGGTTGCGAGAAGGGAGGTTGTTCCGGATAGCAGCGTCTTCGAAACGACACCGCTTAGATATAGTCTCGCTCAGTACTGTTCTATCCCACTCCTCAGTACTGTCTCGACCCCTTGTTACTCTTCTTCTCTATTCTCATGTCCCGCGGCAATGCCGAAGAGATTCGTTGCATGGTCATGCTTCTTTTGGATAATTAGCCGCTGTGGATCATCTCGGTGACATGATGCCATGGAGCCATCGAGCAAGCTGAGAGATATGTCAGACTATTCGCTTAAACTGGAACTGAAAGTAATGAGTTGGATCAGGCTTCCCAAAGCGGCTAAGTATTATTCGCATCTTACGTGATTGTACTTCGTAGAAGAGCGTGTTTCTTCCACAATTGCATGGTGATTTCTTAACTCCGGTACGCGTGCAAACGCCCCGAGCAATGATTATAGTGTATCACGATCGTGGGAACATACGCAAATTCAGGGGTAAGTGCTTCAGGCTGATCCCTTACTACCTTCACCGTTTAAATGGATCAAAAGACAACTTCAACCGATGGCTCCGAAAAGCTGCTGTTGAGGCCTTCAAAAGGGCCAATCAAGGCCTGTCACGGATGCATTGATCACCTTCAACACAATTTCGAAGCTTGAAGATCTTCCTCTTCCTCCAGATAGCCACACGTATTTTCGAACAGAGTCACCGGCAGATGGAACGGCGATTCCGCCTTGAACAACCTATAGAAGCATCCCTCAAGGCGGGTTCATTCTCCTCTCCACGCCCTCCTCTCCACGCCCTTCTCATCACGCCCGGCTCATTAGGCCCTCATAATTACTTTGGCTTAGCCCGCTCCGGTTGCCAAAGCAGCTGTCTCGGTGGTCAGTAAGAAAAGACACCGTTCAAGGCTGTTGATCTCCGAGTCCCAACAATGCGCTACCCCCTTCGCCTTCTTCTCCTGGCCCAGTTCCTAGGCCTTGGCGACGCAGCACTTTCTCGCAGAGATGGAGATGTTGCCGTGGGTGCCGGCTGGGAATACCATGACAAGATCGAGTCTTTCCCTAAACAATCCGACGAAGATCTCTTTGGAGAACTAGAAGATAGGTTTGCACCGCTGCTGTATGCCTGGCGCGGATGCATACCATACCCTGCCGTGAATGCTGACGGCAAAGCTGGGTAAGTTGCGACCAAAACACCCCGTAACCAAGACGATTCTCCTGAAGCCCGATCCTCTTCGCAGCGCCGGACTCCGACCGACGGGCGACGATGGCGGTGATTGTCGCGACTTCAACCGGCCCGGCCAGACCTACACGAGAGTTGGATCGTCCAACCGCAGATGGGCTGTTCTCTACAGCTGGTATCTACCAAAAGTCATGGGAGACGCCGAGCAGCACAAACACCACTGGCTCACCGTAGTGCTGTGGCTTGCCTTCAAAACATGCCCTGATGAGGTCCGAAACTTTTCCCCGCGCGGCATCAGCTACTCGACGAGCCCCGGCAAGTTCGATACCGAGAGGGGGGATGTGCTGTGGGTCAGCAACGGCACCGAGGCCGCGACCCATCCGCTGGTGGCATACAGCGGTGGCCAGATCATCTTCCCTTCCGATAAACAGTACGACGGTCCGCTGAGTCCTCCCCTCCGGGGTTGGGATACGTTGCCTCAGCCGGCCAAAGACCAGTTGAATGGGATCAGATACGAGCACACCAAGGTGCCATTCAGCGATGCCAACTTTCAAACCTATCTGGATGCGGCCTACAACCCAGACTTTTACAAAGACATCTCGGCTGATTGGGACTGTAACACGATAGACGCATCGTTTGGTGCAGACCTCTAGATGTAATCCGCGGTGATGATAACATTTCCGGGGCTTTTACCACTGTCGGGAAGAGATAAGAGGTTACAGCTGGCATGTAAGAGACATAGCTACATTGCGTCCGTAACATGTTCGTACAAGGTAACGACTCAAATCCATTTATACCTTTTGGTTTAAGGATCCTATCTGCTGTTGAGGGTGGAGTGAGCCATTAAACGAGCAATCTCGTGAAGTCTTCTCTCATCGTTATGGTGGCCCTTGAGCAAAGTCAGACTATTACCATGTACAGCAAATCTTTTCCACAATGTCTTAAGACCCAGCGTGTTACGCTGTGCTTGAACTGCTCAGCTTTTTCGACCTTGAAATCAGAGCTCTACTAGTAGCGACCTCGAAGACTTATTCACGCTCAAGTCAGTTAGCTAAAGATGCTACATCACTATTTATGACTCTTCAGTTGTTTTGACTCTTGTTGATAGAAACAGCTGATGTATCCTATCAAGTGACTGTACCCCTTTGGTATTGGATAGAGGCAAAATTACCTCGCCAGCCATGTCAGCTCCCATGACAACTGGCGTAAAACATTGACATCAAACTAGTAATGACCACCGCCAAGATGTCCGGGTTTGGGAGGTCGATAGTTGCTTAGATAGACAAAAGGCTAGATCCACGATCCAGTGGCGGGGACTAAACACGCGGTGGCCTCGATGAAAACAGCACCATTACTTACGAATGACTGAACAACGTGATGGCGAGCACCAGTCAGATGCGAAGAGAATGTCCGCCGAGGTGGGCCCAATGGAGAAGATCATCAGTTTAGACTGCATGTCACTGAAATGGACAGCAACCCAATGGTAGACACTTTCGGCTGAAGCTGCTTACAGTACTCAAGTGATTGTTACCGAGGCGAAGGCAGATGTGGTGGAGCGATAGAGACGGGTAAACAATAAGCGGCATGCTTACCAAGAGGTCGCGTGAACCTTTCCTCTGGTGCCGGAAATGGTGATTCTCGTCCGTCATGGACCCAGCGTCGTCTCCACATAGGCGGACGGACCCCCCGGACGACGACACATCGTAAATTCAACTACAGACATGACGCCAATAGACCAAGAAGTACTGTGACATTAACCGGCCTCACTGTATAATATGGACTGTGGGCTTCGAGGTGTTCCTTCATGTTATCACGCGAGTGATGTTCTAAATCGCTCACACGCATCTCGAATAATATAGTGATGTTTTATCACGTCAGTCAAGGTTGAGTTGCTTCAATACAGACCGCCATCAAGTCCACTTACGTCTGACTGTTGGACTGCCTCTCATCATACTATTGCTTAATATAACTCATGGAACACTTGCTGCCAGCACTCGACCTCAGCAAAAGCTCTTCCAAACTGTGACAGGTTGTTCCAAACGCACCCTACTGCTTTTGTCCTGGGTGTAGCGATTTGACAATCAACCGGGCTTTCCAACTCCTATCCACTGTATCCTTCAATCACCGTGGTCATAATGACCGACAACATGTTGCAGAACATATCCATGTCGCCCATGAGCTCCGCCTTGTCAGGCCCCTCCAGCGCCGCTATCCACGAACCGATGTCTTTGACGTGGATAACATACTTAAAATCATGCGGTGCCGATTTATAAACCACGCTTTTTCTTAATTGGATTTATAATCAAGAGTCAAAGAAAGACCGAGAATAATAGGACCAGACAAAGCTCGCTGAATAATTCCACACTTCAATACCCATGTTCGCTCACCTCCCAAACAACCTGATTTCTATCCCCGCTGTGTGTGGGTACGACAAGCTGCAGATGATGTGAACCGACTCCATCGGGATGGCCTCCAAGATCAAGACAGACCAGGAATTTCTATGCTCACTTTCAATGCGCAGTCATGGTTTGCTGATGTGTACACGTGAAGGGTATGATTCAAGGTAAGACGAGAGGCGTCGCATTATGGTCCTTTTCACGTCATGTTTCTTTCCTCGTTCCTTGGGGGAAAATTGGGGTTTCTAACGGATTACTCAGACGTATTACACCCACAATCGTGCCTCATCATACTGGTATATACATATATTCCATCCAGACGGCCTTTTCTCATCATAGCCTTGATAGAAACCACCGAGTTATTCCTCGATACATCGCGGCCGCCATTCGACTTCTCTCAAATCTGAGCATCATGGCAGCAAAAGTCATCACTGTGTTTGGTGCTACAGGAAATCAAGGCGGCTCCGTCGCCCGAACCTTTCTCACGGAGCAAGCCCTAGCCGACTGGCGAGTACGCGCAGTCACGAGAGATGCCTCGCGTCCCGCCGCGAAGAATCTCAAAGAGCTCGGCGCTGAGATAGTTCTTGTAAGTCTCATCATCCATGTTTTGATGGCGAAGAGCTTGTGGTTGGGATTATGAAACAGTGACTTCCGATACTGAACCATGTAGGCCGACATGAACGAGATGGCCAGTTTAGTTGCCGCCATGCAAGGCTCCTACGCCGTCTTTGCAGTGACCAACTATTGGGAAAAGGCCGACATGGAATACGAGATACAGCAGGGCAAAAACCTCGCCGACGCTGCTAAGGTAAGCCACCTTCTCTTGCTTGCACAAAATGTGCCCTAGAAGAACTTCGCCCTGAACGTTGCTAGGCCGCCAAAGTGAAGAACTACATCTGGAGCTCGCTTTACAACATCAAAGAGTGTGGGTAGCATCACTTCCCAAGACGAAAGCTAGCCTGCTGACAATGAGCGCTGGCAATAAAAGTGACCAACGGCGCCCTTCCACACGTGTATCACTGCGACTCCAAGGCCATCGTCGAGTCTTACATCCGGAGTCTTTCCATCCCCGCGACTTTCTTCTACGCAGGCTTCTATATGTCCAATAATTCGGGGATACAGTCGTCGCCTTCCGAACATGCCGGCGCGGCAAGCTTCAGTAATCCCGAAGGCCTTTTCAAGCTTACCCCGGACGGACGCTGGGTCTTCTCACTCCCGGTTTCCGCCAAGGCCGTGCTTCCTGTGTACCACACAGAGGACACGGGCAAGTACATCAAGGCGGCGGTTCTGCGAGAAGAGGAGTCTCTAGGCGGCCGAATCCTCGGCGCGACGGCGTACATGACCTGTGGAGAGATTGTTGAAGGGTTCAAGATGGTATTTCCCAAGGCCGGGCGCAGTGCCGAGTACCGTGTACAATCCGAGGAGGAGTTCAGGAGCGAGCTACGTGTGGCAGGAACGCCAGACTACGTCATTGATGAAGTGTACGAGAACATGGTGCTTTTGGAGGGTAAGGGGCTGTATGGTGGTGATTCGCTCGAATGGACTCATGGACTTGTTGTAGACCACCTGACGACATGGGAGGAGTTTGCTCGAGAGTCTAAGGGGTTTGACGGTCACGAGTGAGAAATATACGCCAGAGTTTTGCTTGATGGGAGTTGTATCAGGTCCGTGTTTGCAATCTGAGAATTTTCACAGCACTTTTTTCACCAGTACTTGTCGAAATCCTACCATGTGGCGAACATGTAGAGACCCCAAAATAATCGACTGTTGCTGACTTTACGTTGAAAGTTTTTTCATCATTCTTTGCATTCCAACTTGATCGAAGATGAAAAACTCCTTCTCTTTCGACTCAGAGTGAAATAGAAACCGCTTGAAACAGTCATACACCTGTGTGTAAGCAGTAGGTAACCGAAAATTACCTTCACCTACTCTTTTAGGGACCTATGTTGGTCCCCTCAATCTCGCGCATGGCATAGCATACCTCAAATAGCAGAGGAAAGCTGCTGTACCACTCGCTGCCTGGGTGTTGGGCATGCAAGCCAACTGAAGCCAATTAAGCGCTGTGTGAGTACGTCGCCCCTCGTTGGGCATACGTGTCTTGCATGACAAGGTGCCTGTCAGCAAGCGAGCACAGCCTCTAGTGTAGGATAGGCAGCCGGTCAGCTGATGAATTGCAGCAGAGTAAGAGAATCAGGCTGTCGTCGCTGGCTAGGAACTTTCACCTACCACATCTCCCTCGACCCTCGATTTGCCATCTGTGTCAAAGACTGTGTTTTGAGTGTCTCCAAGAAGCAAAGATGCAGCGGTAACACCAGGCCAGTGACCGCTGGAAGCTCCCGTTGACGCCGGCAAAAAGGCACTTGGAGGTTCCCAGCAACGAGGATCTGTCCATCCCAGACGATGAGGCGTCTCCCAAGCGCAGCTGCACGCCCGAGAAGCTCGATCTCCAGGGCCCGACGGAGGATTGGGGCGCGCTTACCGACTGCGACGATGGTACTGCGGCATCGTGGCCAGGCGATTTCGGCCTGCCAACGCAAAGTCTGCACAACGACTTTGGAGCCAGCTATCCGAACTCAGATTTCCTTCTTCCAGCTTCAGAGAACGACATTTGGATGTCAGATGTTTACCAGCATTCTCACTGTCCAGGCGAATTCCATGCAGGGCAGTCCACATCAAATCTTTATGACGAACTTCCCGACACAAACCCAGTCAGCCTAGGCGACGAACAGGGAACCGAAGATTCTCAGCCAATATGGTTGGACATAGTACTGAATTCGGCAGCCGCTAGCCAGGTTTCTACTGACCCAAGCCGGGGCCTTTCAGACGCAGTCAACGATGGGGAAGGCGAAAAAGAACCTCTTACGGAGGAGGATGCCACAGAAAACAAATCCTTGCAGGTTTCTGGCACTGATGAGGTCTCATATGACACATGCTTTGGAGTGGTCAGCACGATAATATCCTTCGGAACCCTTGTTCAGCTTACATAAAGCTTACATGTTTCGCAGATACTGGTTGAAGACTTGCGAATACATTCGGACAGAGAAAATCAGAAAAAGCCTTCTAAAAAGGTTACAAGAGAGGTAAACTTGGAGCCCTGTAGCAGCACGATCATTTTGAGGGACAAGGTGTCGAGCAAATACTGCGGACTCCTTGGTCATGAAACCGCAAGGGCCATTAGCTCTCTTCTGGACGAGCATAACCCTTTCCTGTCAGCGACATTGACGTCTTCGAACATTCTTTCAATCTTGGTCTATGGTCCGCGAGCAACTGGCAAAGACGTTGGCGCTTTCCTTTCCATTCATGGCCTATTCCTCCAACAACCAGACTTTTACGATGAATCAGCAACCTACCGTAATCCTCAGTGGCTTTCCCGGCCTGGGACGGAGTTCAAGGCCGAAGAAAGTGTACAAAACGTCGCTTCGGACACGAAAAAGAGTATCAGCTCGAACGAAAAGTCAAAGGTTGCGGAAATATTGGACTCAGCCACGGGGCCCGCTGAGTACAAGAAAACTGCGGTTAGCAACATGGTCGTCACCAAACTTATGACGTGTGTTCATCCGCCTGAAGGGCGACAAATTTGAAACTGACAGAACCTAGACATCAAATCAAAGCGCTGTCAATGATGATGGAAAAAGAGTCAGGGGTGCTACGCAATGCAGAGTTTCCATCTTTGTGGGTTGAAAAGCCCGAGCCAGGCACCGACAGTATAAGGTCAGCCCCCTTCAATGGTCTCATACGAACCCTAATACTAATACTCTGCCTTCAGGTACTATAACACTGTGACCAATACGCCACTCTCTCGGCGACCAAGGCTCTGTTTGGGAGGGCTACTCGCAGATGTGAGACTACGAGACTGCAATTTAAACGTGTCGGAAGCTGACATTGAGATCCAGGATATGGGTTTTGGAAAAACCTTGACCATCTTGGCCCTGATTGCAAGCTCAGTTGACGAGAGGTATTGTGGTACGAGTCGCAAAACACGACCGACATTAGTCATTGCACCCTTATCTAGTATGCGTAAACTGGAGTGGCCTCTAAATCTCGCAAATCTGGACTAACTGGAACAGCTCTCACACATTGGCAAGATCAGATCAAAATGTAGGTTTCAAACCATTTTCTTGAAGTGATATTACTGACAGCTCTACTTGAGGCACTTCAAGGAAGAAAGCATCGGGTCTGCAATATATCACGGACCTTCTCGACATGGACTGGCTGGTTTGGGCGAACATTACGACATTATTCTCACCAACTACGACACCGTCAGAGTTGACTCAACCACAGTCAAGTCGGATGTACTTAGCCGCGTTGAGTGGCATAGAATTGTGCTAGACGAAGGTCAGTTCAATGTCATTTTCCCTGGATCTCCCTTCAAACTTTCTCTTTGGCTCAACTTACTTGACTATAGCACATGTTATCAGAAATCGCTCGTCCAAGCTGTTTGAAGCAGTGTGCAACCTCGAAGCCCGGCATCGCTGGTGTGTCACAGGCACTCCGATTCAGAATCACATCGAAGACCTCAGTGCGTTGGTTGGTTTCCTACGCGCCGCACCCTTTGATGAAGCCAAGCGTTTCGTCAGAACCTTCGTGAATCCAATCAAAGCAGGCCACCAGTCTGGGTGGCAGAGGCTTAGGTCACTCATTCAAGCCATTTCTCTCCGGAGGACGAAGGCTTCATTGGCGGACGAGATAAGTCTACCACCGCTCTCGGAGGTCGTGGAGTACGTCCACTTGAGTTTAGATGAGAGGAGGTTATACGATCTTGTTAAGCGCCATTTTGCTCTCGGAATCGACTCGCAAGGTTCACCAATGAATTCTTTTGCTCTCATTCTGAGACTTCGACAGATCTGCAACCACGGCCCGGATCTTCTACCACCGACACTTCGGGATTGGCTTGAGAAAGCCTCCTCTTTCACACTTGGGAACATGTCCCAATTTCGATGTTGCGAGGTTTGCAGCATGGGCCTCGAAGACACCAAAAACGAACACTGTGAAATCCTCCCCTGTTATCATCAAATTTGCAATACTTGCCTGTGGACCGGGAAAGGAAGTCTACATGCAGACAAGACTGTTTGTCCGATCTGTCACAGCTCCGACGGAGAAAATCCTTCGGGTGGGGAGGGCATCGATAAGCTGCTTACTGCGTTAGAGCCATCTCCGCCATCGTCATATCGGCCCTCCTCTAAAGTCAAAGCCTTGATCAGAAATCTGCAGCAGGACATCGCTTATAGTAAAAGCGAGACGGACTTGCCTACCAAAAGGTACGATCCCTGACGATCTGTTTCTATGAAGACATAATGCTCACCGTTTAGCGTTGTGTTCTCCCTCTGGACCAAAATGTTGGATCTGGTTGGAAAAGCCTTGACGCAAGCAGGTATTGACTACCGGAGGGTGGATGGAAGCATGAGCTTGTCTCAAAGGCAAGATGCCCTCACCACATTCCGAAAGAGCCAGTCATGCTGTGTACTACTGGCATCAATTGGGTCAGCCGGTGTTGGGTACGTCTACCTACTTACATCGTTGGTTTGAAGCCTAACAGTTCAGCCTGGACCTCACAATGGCGTCCAGACTACATATCATCGAGCCAGGATGGAATCCAATGCTGGAACGCCAGGCACTTCAACGTGTTCACCGACTGGGTCAGAAGAAGAAGGTTGTATCCACATGCTACGTTGTCGCTGGGGATGACTCAGTCGAGAAGGTGAGATCGTGTAACTCTGACTCTCTAGGGCAGTTGAATTCCCACAATACTCACTGTTCATGCAGTACATTCGACGAATACAGGATAAGAAAGTAAGAATTATCGCAGATTCAATGGATCAATCGGCTTCAGGCACTCATGCCTCCATTCAAGCCCTGGTAGAAGTAAGTATTGCAGCGAACTCCTTCATCCACCAGTCACAACAAAACACGATGGCCGCTGATCAGACACCTTACCCAAAGGAGTTTAGAAACGTATGTTCAGTTTGAAAAGTGTATTCATATTCCATTATTCTACCTCTTTAATCATCACTCCTGACTTTCAGCCGGTAAGCAAGATGTAGATCGGTCCGGGAATCTTGAATCGTACTTTGAAATGGGTCACTTCTGCCTGTAACTCGAGCGGCCTGTCTCGTCCCGATTTGAGCCACCTTGTACATCTTCTCCAGCCAGCGTCCTGCGCACAAAGTCGTTCCAATCAGTTCCAAAGTACGCTTCAACCTTACGCATACCCGCGTAGTCTGTTAGCTTTCTCTTTGTCCCTGACTCATACGGCTGGGCTCCCTGTTGCACTAGAAGCTTTGCTATCTCCGCCCCAGTGTTGGACCCCATGGTAACTGCTGCCGTCAATGGCATGAATTTGTGGCGAAACGAAAACTTTTTGATCCCATGATTAGGGTCGGCACCATTTTGCAGACATATCTTGACGCCGATCCAGGAATGACTTAGCAATGCCTCGTAAATCCCTTCGTCAAATACGTCCGGCCAAATGATGTACTTACGCATGGCCTCGAACCTGTCTAACGCGCTAGTGAACGACAAACCCGAGAACCCAGGGGCTTGGAATATACCTCCTGGGTTCGCGATATCCGAGCGAACTTTGACGCCGCATTCCTCGATAAGGAATATCATCAGGTCTGGATCCCATAGGCTAAAAGCGCCAACGAAATTTGAACGGGGCATCGTGCTCCATCTTTCGCGGAGCTGTCTTGTTTCATGGACCTCCCTTCTTCCGAGCGCAACGGTTATCTCTTTGTATATATCAGCACCCTGACAGAGACACCACTTGATAGTCGCTCGGTTCTTGGTTTCGATGGCGTCACTCAGCGATTCCTCCAAAGGAAGTGCCCATCGCCCAAGACTAGATACCCATTGACGTAGTTCATTAAGGACCTCGGCTGTTGACTGTCGGGCTGCAAGTCTCATCAACTCATTGGTAGATATGTTATCCACCTCCAGATTCATAGTCAGAGTGCGAACAACCGCAACGTCATGCTGAAGGATGGCGTCTTCCAAAGCAGGTACTGTGTCATCCTGATTGAGTTTGTGACTGGTTCTGCTGCTTGCCTGAGAATTGTGTTCTCCTGCAACATTCTCTCCGGGGCGGACCTGAGGTGAATGCTGTTCCAGCTCGGAATTTGGTACGAGCCCGGCAAAATAACCCTGTTGATGCTCAGGATAATCCCGATACCGGTCGTGGACTGCTTCGTGCCGACTCCTTTCTTCTGCAATTGCAAAGCCTCTGACGTATCTGCTGCAGAACACCCGACTGCAATAGAATACTGCACGTCCGTAGTAACAGCCAAGGTTCGCGCAATGGTAGGCAGGTTTGTGTGCATAATGCGAGCAGAACAGTTCTTCGAGGTGTTTCCTGAAGGTTTTCACGGAGAAAAGGAGAGTCTTGATGGTTTCTTCAGAGTCCGCGTCATCTGGTAAAGACGTTAGCAATGTCCTTTGGCATCACAAGCGCAGATGAGAGCTCACCCTGTCCAGTAAGCAGCCCGTGTCGAGCTTGGCCCAAGTACAAGTTGGCGTTGCAAAGCCTTTTCTGGATACTTGGAAACAATTCGAAGTCTCGTATGGAAGTCTTCGGATGTGTGCAAGATTCTTCGTCATCCATGGCAGGTGCGTAGCTGCCGCGTACTTCAAACAAACGGGAAATAGCTTGGGATAGCTGAACGATGTGTGTTGAAGGGGTGTGTGACCCACAACCTTTGACGTGTTCAAGCCATTCGACAGCTGCGTATTCAAATAGAGCAAATTCGCCGTTCTTGATGCGCTGTTGCAATTTCAAGCGTAGAAACTCATCGCCCAAGTTTTCAAACACAAGGTCCAGTGATGAAAACGAGAGGTACGTGGAACACGTCAAGGCGGCAGTGGCATGGGCCTCTGGCAGACTCAAGAAATGTTCACTTTGCTCGCCAAGAAGATACCTGTTTGCTTGTTAGCCCATGTGTAGTTATATAGAGGTAATTACTGAACAATTGTGGTAAAGTGGGAAACTTACTCCTTGGCCGAAAAGTGAACAAACCGAATGACGCCATCGACTTCCTCGATAATCGGGCCGCATGCTTTTCGGATGTCTCTGAATTCCTTATGACCTCTCGTAAAGTCCTGGGAGCCTGCATCCACTGCAAGTATTTGCAAAAGCTGCTCTTCTCGTAGAGGTCGATGGGCGCAGGCAACCCACAGAAGGACCTTGCGAGCGACGATTTGCAGTGACCTTGGCATCTTTTGTGTAATTCGCGACTGTATCCTTCCATATCTGTATTCATGATTAACAGTAAGTTCAAACAACAGATTTCTGATCCGGCGGCTGTACGCTTGATCGAGACCATCCGGTAGGCTCTGGAGCTCCTGGTGAATGTTGATCGCCGTACCCTGTTCTTTCAGAACATCGAGGACAAGCTTCGTATATAAAAACATGCCTGAAAATAGTTAGAGAGTGACCGTTCTCAAGCTCTTGAAATTTTCGATACTTACCTTGGGACTTTTCTACAACGCGAGCCACAGCTTCCTCAGCCGCAGCACACATGTCTGCGCCAGCGCCACAGCCCTCAAGTTCTCTGCGCCAGCTTTCGGACTCGATCCTTGCAAAGTCTTGTATGGCTTCCGTGTTGTGATGGTCGACGCGTACAGGGACAGATTTGTCCTTGAGACTTTGCATGATGTCGCGCTCTTGTCGGCTACTGACTAGGACTTTTATCTTGGGACAATCTTCCAGAATACTTGACACAGTCGACAAAAGTGAAGCCCTGAACTTCTCCTCCACTTCGTCCAGACCATCAATGACGATGAAATTTGCACCGCTATTTTGTATGATCTCGCACAGCAGCCTCTTAGCACATTCGAGGTCGCTGGCAAACATTCGCGCCTGAGACTTGAGAGTGTCGAAAAGAATTGGTCTGGCGGTGGGGTCGAGTTTGAGGAGCTGGAATATCAGGGAGTGGCAAAACTGAACAACTTTACCAGATGACTGGTTTTCGTGTGTAAGAAAGACGAACGGAACCTGTACGTCCAGCTTTCGTATGATGTTCGCGGCGAGAAACGTCTTGCCTAGCTCTCGTCAGGACGAAACAATATTGGCAAGGAATCTCAGCTCCTACCTGATCCAGGGATTCCATGCAACCAAAGGCACCGAGTCGAATGGTCTTCGGGGTCAAGCCACTTCACAAACTCGGGCTTCTTTTCCAGCCATGCTCCGGAATCCACCGTGCTTTGCTCTAGGATTTGTGCCAATCGGGTGTCGTAAAACTGGGGTGAAAACTGAGCTATGGCGTTCGTGAAGTTTTGATTGTCGCGGAACTCTTGCTGCTTCTCATACTCCTCCATTGCATGCTTACGAGCTTGACTCTCTTGTATGATGTTTTCCAAAGTGACATGATCCGTCATGAGATCTCTGTGCCGCTTCATGTTATCTTGCACGACGACAATCTTTCCCCGGATCTTGGGCCACAGCGACTCGAGAAAGATATCCCGATCTGTACATCTTGTTTCAGCGACATCTAACGTGTTACGAGTAGGGTATGGCTTACTTCGATTGACAAGAAAATTCAGGAGTATGGCGTAAAAGTCGAGTATATCGACATAGAAGAGTGACAAGACCCGCCTAACCTGGACGTGTTGATTGAACAATGTGGCGTATTTCTGGAATACGGGCAACGTGTTTCCAATGTCTGTCAGAACTGTGACTACTTTATCGAATGCTGTGATGACAGAGCTAGCGATCTGCGAGCCAATGTGAGTATCGACATCTCATTTTGAACGATGACATCCATTACCTGGAGCAGGAGTTTGAGAGGGCCCTGATCAAACGATTCCAAGTGTTAGTGACTCAACAAGACTGCCATCATGGTACCCAGGAACTGCTCACCCAGATAAGGCTCAAGATGTCGGCCTTCGCCTGTACAAACACCTCCACAACTGCGGCATATTCCTTGCGGCCGTTTACAAAAGGTGCCGGCTTGTTCAACCCACGTAGGGTTCTTGTGCGGGATTGCTCCTTTTGGATGGCGTCCGTGGCATCATAGACGTCTTCGATGGAGTGAATGCGTGAAAAGTCGTATTTTGTCGGATTAGCAAGAGTTTTGAGGAAATCTTCCTTGGCAGACCTGAAGGCTTCTTCGAGCCAAGGCGAGAGATCTGCCGCCATGGCAATTCCGCAGCCGCTAGTGAGATCCGTTGTTGCTTTGAACAACGCGATGAACCTACACTTGCTGTTCGCTGATGACGGTGGAACGGCACAAGCGGATGAACTCCTTTTGTTTGGGAGGACGGGTGAGTCTGTCAGCCTCATGCGGGGGCAATGCACCCGACATGTATGTTGGGCGTTTTCCCATCACGTCAGAAACAGCATCAGGCTGCAGTAATGCCCAATCGTGCGTCAACAGCGGCACCAGCATGTAGATCCCGCAGATAGAAGTCAGCACTGTGAACCAGCCTGTCATCCGAGATGCTGGAAAGATGACACCCATTGTTAACCATTAGGTTCGTTTGTATCTTCATCGTCGTTCATCGTCATCGGCATAGGCGGCGTCGTCTTCGTCGCTCCCACTGCTATAGCTGAAACCAGGCAGGCCAATCGTCTTGCTAGTGCTACTTTCCCTACAGCCGGGGTTGGGTAGCTGTGAGAGCCACTGATTCTTTTTGCCAGATGAACACCCCCTCGTCCTCACAATGGTGTGGCGGTGGCAGTGCTGTAGCCTGTGACACCAAGGGGCGCGAACTTGAATGGTGTACAGAGCAGCGGCCTCAACGGGGCGGGGAAAACCAGTACTCTCATCGTCGCTGGCATGTGATGACTGCCACATGGCTTCTCGCGCTGGCTTTCGTCCTTCAACGATTTCGAGAAGCATCGTAAGAAAGAGCGGGCGGAGTTCAGGGCGCTTCATGAGATGACTGGAACTACTGTTTCCAAGTTCAAATACCGCCACGGCGTCCTCGTGAAGAATATTCTAGTTCTGCGTTGGTGTGATTACTGACTACACGTGGGGACATATTTTTGCGAGACTGGGCCCTACTCCGGAAAATAGTCAAATAACTGTTCTTATTTTGTTGGACATGGCTACGAAAGACACTGCAACAACAGACCAGGCCAGAATACGAACGATCTCTAGTTGAACAAGTCCCTCCACATCTCTTTGAAGCCATAATGTGGCGTTCTCGAGTCGTAAATCTTCGCCGACGAACCCTCCTTACTGAACCGGTCGAAGATGGCAGCTGGTCCGGCAACTGGTGCATCGAACAACGGTTTCGACGGTCTCGTCGCTCGATCCCTAATGGTTTCTGCAACCAAAGGCGCCACGTCCGCGTAGCATGCCGCGAGCTCACGTTCCAGCGAAACGTAGGGCTTCTTCGCGAGCTCGGGTGCCATTAGATTGTACGACCGCGTGATGGCGTTGATATTGTCGATAGCCAGGGTCATGTATGCACGCTCGCCGTCGAGCCAGTCGGAATCACGAAACGGCGGCGGGAGAGGTTTTGCTGGTTCGGACGGTGCGGGGGGTGCTTGTTCGGAAGCCGAGTCGCCGGTCTGCTGGCGCGTGGCCAAGACGACGTCGTCCGTCACATTCGTCGGCACTGTTGCGCTGGCCAGGCCTCGCTTGCGCGGGTTGTGCAGCAGCTCGGAGCGGGCGTAATCTTCCGCGCGGCGCATCTGTTCGTCCAAGGTGCCACCTCTGGTCGCAATCATGCGCGCGACATGCCTCTTCCAATCGTTGCGCAACCTTGCCCTGAATGCGCCTGCAACCTTGACGAGTTCCTGCTGCTTTTCAATCCACGGTGGAACTATATCCTGTCTCTTGATCATCTTGTTCATTATGTATTCGGTCGTGTCGATGAATGGGTTGTCCGCCCTCGCGTCTCTTTCGACTCCTTTGCCGCGGGGGATGTTCTTAAACTGCCCTCGCGCGATGGCATCCTCTATTCTCTCGTTTGCCAGCGACGCAAGACCGGAAATGGTGTTCGGTAATGCTCTTGCAGCGGGGGCAAAGCGATCGCGTAATTCCTTCCTCATCGCCTCCTTCTCTTCATCGCTTAATCCCTGCTTGTCCTTTATACCCAGTCCCACGTACGTCGAGGCTCGATCGCGGGCGTTTGCGGCTCGCTGGCCCGCGTTGACCTTCGGTGCCTGTCCTATCCTCATGTCGACTGGTGGTATCTGGTACTGGCCCCGGAGCTCGGGCTTCAGCGGTTTCTTCGCGTCGTTGAGCATGCGCAGGACGTTGTCGGACTGCGACTCCTGGCCGGTCCAGGGCTGCGATGTTGCCATTGAGCGAGTGCCTTCGCCGGCTGCGTTGGGCATTTCGGCTTCGGCAAAGGCGGAGGCGAACTCGGATCGAAATTGGGCCGTCTTGACCTTGTCGAGGAGTCGTTCTTTCAGCTCCGCGTCGAAACCAGCGTCCTCAACCGCCCGACGACCAGCGCGACCGCCCGACAATAGAGCATCTTCCGTCGCTTCCTCGAGCCTGCGTGACATGGCGCCCTTTTCCTCCTCTGGTTTATTGCTCTTCTGGTCGCGTGCGGCAGCTGCGGGAGTGTCGGACAATCGGTCGGCGGAGTAGTAGCGTTTTGGAAGAGGGGATCCTGGCCTTATTCGTGACGCGGAGCGCAAGCAGCGACCGCACACAAACGGCGCTTTGGATAGTCTAGTCGCCATAATGGAGATTCCACGCTGCGTAAGGTGTCGGTGGTGAGGGCATGGCTGGGGACAATGGAATTGTTCGCGAAAGGGAGCAGTGGTTTTCGTGATGTCAACGAAGGAAAGAAAGTGGCGACTGACGGAGTTAAGCTCTGGCCAACCACCGAGAAGCCGAGAGACCCACAATAGCCTGACCGATGCTGCGGCACCGGAGACCGATGGGCCCCACCTCTATCCGAAAAAGTACCGGGGCCGCTGCCGGTTCTTCCGTCCTCCTCGATTTATCGTTAACTGAAACTCCCTGGCAGTCACTTGTGATGTAGACAAGATGGTCCGACAACTCATATCAGTTATCATCTTAGTGCGCTGTCCCGTTGTCATGGCATGACGGGAACCCACCTCTCGCTGGCTCATATCCGCAAACCTTCGATTACTCATAATCTTGGTAAATGCAACAAACGGCAACTCACCTGTGAACCAGGACTGTTTGCAGTTAGATCTCATGTTTCGGAGTGGCTTCTTGCTTCTCGACCGCATAGGCTGGCCTATTTGCGTTGAACCTACATCCGGCAGGTTGCACAAGCTGGAACCCACAGCTGGTTCACTGCAGTAGTGTCCGTCAACGAGGTTTGGCATGACAGGAGAAAACAAGCGAGGCAGATATATAGACCAGAACAAGAACTCTGAGTTCGATCAGAATTTCGTATTGCATTGCCCACCCGTCATGGCTGCGCTCAACACTCTAGAAGAGGCCCTTAGGCGGGAAACCCTGGGAACAACTCTGTCGTTCTCAACGCCATTGTCCGACAAAGAGTACTATTCAGGCTTTTCGATACTCCAGAATTCAGAATGAGACACCTACCAAAATTTCATCTTTACCCAACTTGCTCAAGCTCTTGAGGAAATGTGCAGCTCGCGTGACCGCATCTCGGTCTTGGAGATCGGCCCGGGTCCAAGAAGCGTCCTTGGCTATCTACCTCGGCACCTCAGACGCAGCATCAGAAAATACGTTGCTTTTGAACCAAATGACATCCACGCCACGAGTCTGGAATCATGGATTCGTGTTCCTTCTGGGAGAGAAATGCGTCTGCCTCTTCTCGAAAGTCCTCCCCAAATCTATCGAGAGCGCTACGAAGCAGGTTGCCACAAAAACAATGTCAGAAGCTCCGCAGACGAACGATTCGACCTCGTCCTCTTCTGTCACAGCATGTACGGTATGAAGCCCCAGCGAGAGTTCATCGAGCGAGCTTTGGGCTCGCTCGCCCTCCAACCGGCACCGGGACAAGTTGTGGTCTTCCACCGTGATGGAAGACTGCATTTCGACGGTCTGGTTTGCCACAGAACAGCCACCTTTCCCAATGGTGTTGTTCGAGTAGAGAACCTAGACCACGTTCTGGATGAGTTCGCAACATTCATCGCACGCTCTCCGTTGCGAAATGGTGAGAGTGACGAGGCAATTCGGATCGAGAGACGAAGAATCTGCCACACTCTGGGAGGCGTTGAGAAAACCTCTCCCAACCATCTCGCTTTTAGTTCGCCCAACGTCATGGTAACTTTCACGGCACATGCGACGGCGCTCCCAGAACTGGCAGCTCTTGTGCCGATGGTAGGTGCGCCTCTGAAGATCAAGAATCAAGCAGCTCGCCTCCACTAGCCCGCCGCTGTCTTCAAACCAGCAAGAGTTGAGCTTGTCCAGCATTGTGTTCGCTGGGCATTGGAGCATGATGTTGGTCTGACTGTCATTGGCGGAGGTCACAGCGGTCATTGTATTGTGCCCGATGTTGTTGCAGTCGACATGGGTGCTTTTGACAGCGTCGATTTACACCTGAATGGGGATATCGGTGATGGCAAAGTCGCCGGCGCCGCTCTGGCCGTCGTCGAGGCAGGTTGCAAGACCGACGACGTCATCCGGAAGACCATGGAGTCAGGCCTCACGGTTCCCCTCGGTTCACGACCCAGTGTTGGCGCTGGACTATGGCTTCAAGGTGGCATTGGACACTTGTCTAGGCTTCACGGGCTGGCATGTGACGCCATCGTTGGCGCGGTTCTGGTCAGCTTGACCACTGGTGAGGTCTTGGTGATTGGGTGTTTACCGTTCCAGCAGCAACTGGCGGGCCCGAGGCGTCCAAACAATGACGACAAGCTTCTGTGGGCACTGAAAGGGGCTGGAACAAATTCTGGTGTCGTCATCAGTGTGACCTTCACGACCTATCCAGCTCCGATCTTCCAGGTCAGGAACTGGTTGCTTTCACTGCGGGACAAACTTCAAGCTCTGGAGAAGACCAGAAAGTTCGACGAGAAAGTTGCCAGCAGACTACCTCAAGCCCGCTCTGCGGACGCGTACCTCTACTGGGGCGATGGCCAGCTGCAACTGGGTGTTGCCATGATTGAGGTATCCTCGGATAACGACTTCGCAACAGAAGGGGCGAAGAAGTTTTCCGAGTCTTTGACATCTTTGTTAGGACCCGAGAGCAGCTGTCAGGTTGTCGATAGCGTCGGCATGTTTGAGACGGAGATGTACTTGTCGGGCATGCACGGCGGACATGGCGGCGGCAAGACATCTTCGTTCAAGCGGTGCTTGTTCATCAAGGACATCGGGACAGCACAGGTCCTCCAGAACCTCTCAGCAGCCATCGAAAACCGTCCATCGCTGCTCTGCTACCTCCATCTGCTACGAGGAGGCGGGGCCGTTGGCGATGTGGCCGAGGATGGCACGGCCTTTGGTTGTCGCGACTGGGACTTTGCCTGTGTGATAACGGGAGTATGGCCTCGATGCGAAGATGATACCCAGGCTTCACGGGCTTGTGTTTCTTGGGTCTACAAAGTCGCCGAAGGCTTGTTGCCCTTATGCAGTGGAGTTTATAGCGCAGATCTCGGACCGGACCCCAGAGACGCCCTTCTTGCGACCAAGGCTTTTGGGCCGAATCGGCCGCGTCTGTCCCGCATCAAGGAACAAATGGATCCGCGAAGCGTACTGGCTTATACCTGTCCTCTTCCGAAGGTGCCCAAGGGGAAACTAGTCGTTCTCGTGACGGGCAAGACTTGCGCCGGGAAGGACTATTGCGCCCAAGTTTGGGCTTCAGTCTTCAACGAACATGCCGCGAAGGGGGAAACAGCAGAGGTTGTCAGCATCAGCGAAGAGATCAAACGAGAGTACGCAGCTGCGACAGGCGCTGATCGACAAAGCCTTCTCCATGACCGCGCATACAAAGAGCAGCATCGGCGAGAGCTTACTGCATTTTTCCAAGCCCGCGTGCGGCGGCGACCTCGACTCCCAGAGCAGCACTTTCTGGACGTTGTATTTGAGGCCTCGGATGCGGATGTGCTGTTCATCACCGGGATGAGAGACGAGGCACCAGTTGTTACCTTGTCACATCTCGTGCCAGATTGCAGACTGGTCGAGGTTCGAGTGAACGCGACCAACACCACGCGATCCGGCAGAGGAGGAGTTCCGAATGACACCAGCGAGAGCAACAACAGCGTCGACCACTGCAACCTCAAAAACCGACCAACTCATGTCTTCTGCAACGATCATTATGGGGATCAAGCAGCGAGGAAGTTCGCCAGAGAGTGTCTCCTACCGTACGTCCACAGAGATTTGACGCGCTTGGCCGACTTGGTGAGCCACGCCGCCGACTTCCCACGGCCTGGCGTCGAATCCCGCCACGTGCTGGACATCTCCCAGAAGCCAGGGGGTCTGCCCTTGTGCGCGTCACTGTTGCAGAGCCACTTCGCCGGGGCCTGGGCTGAAATTGACCGGATTGTTTGTTGCGAAGCTGGCGGCTTTCTCTTCGCTTCTGCTCTGGCTCTCAAGACCAATTTGCCCTTGGCGCTCATACGCGAGGCCGGTAAACTCCCTACGCCCACAGTGTCGGCAATGAAACAGCCTTCGCATATCTCATCTTTTGGACTGAACGAACCGCAAGCCAAGAGAATGGAGATTGGCCTAGACGTAATTACCCCAAACGGGTCTGTCGTGGTGGTGGTGGTCGATGTGCTCGCTACAGGGGAGACATTGTGCGCCGTGTTGGAGTTACTGCGGGAAACGGGCGTCAACCCCGAGCAAGTTAGCGTCATGGTTGTGGCCGAGTTCCCCATCCATCGTGGCCGGGCGTTGCTGCGTGAGATCGGGTTTGGAGAGGTCACCATCCAAAGTTTGTTGGTGTTTGGTGGGCGCTGAGAAGCAACCAAAGGTATGGTCACTCGTTACAATCTGGGCACCTGAATGATATGGTCGTCTGTTAATTTTAAAGGTCTTGGTGAATAGGAGTTGTGCCTATATGCATTTGGTCAAAGGAAAGACAGTTCTGAGGTCAGAGGAAAGACAGTTCTGAGTTCCAATACCAAAAACGGAATGTCCGCATGAGCCTATAGAGATTTGCCTAGGTTTATACGATACATGTCCCAGCCTCGCATCTCACGGCGTAACTCATTCTTCGGTTTTACCATTGGGGTAAAATGGAACAACTGTAACCATAAGAATTGGCAGTGACGAGGCACGCAAGATTACTTACAGGGATAGAGCAGAAATGGTGGAACTGATTCGAAGATAGTCTTCCCGAAACCCATAATCAGGGCTCCAATTACGACAAAGCTTGCTTCGAGTTGATCCAACATAGTATATGTGAATATTAAATTGATAGAAGAGACCCACCGATATAAAGGAAACGACTGGTGACAGTCGTATCACTTTATGGAAGGCCCATCAGTGCTTGGCTTGCAAAGTGTTTGCAGATTGACGATAATGAAAGCCTGCAAGCACCTGCAGAAGGATGGTTATAGTTGTAAGGCAGTTGCTGTTATTTATTTACCGTGACGTGTCCCAAGTGGACACTGCTGACTCACGGAAAAGGCTGTTATAGCCACATCGTCGTGGTTTCCCCGAGAAAGTTGATGGGCATGAGGACAAATTGGCTTTTATAGGTCCAAATGGGAAGGACTCGCCTCAGATAACGTTTAATATCTGACCTCTCGAACGCTGTTAAAGTAGTTGCCTGTGGGGTTCCCTTCTCAGCTAGTCTCGGGACCGTCTGTGATGCCCGACTTTCTAAAGATGGACCGCAGTACTATGTCCTGTACCTTTTCCTTCTTGAGTGGACAGTGAAGGCTTCCCCTGACCAAAGTCCGTTTCCGGCAAGGGACGGCCAAAATCAAAAGACCCATTGGTGGGCGTGAAGCGACAGATGCTTTTCAACACTGATGTCCCCCAACCAACTATTTATTTGAGTCTCATACCCTCTCGCCTACATGACACAGCACTACTCATCTGCCCCGAACCAATAGAACTACAAACATCAACATTCGTCATGCGCCTTTCCGGGATCTTCATCGTCGCGGCTATTGGCTTCGCCACTACTGCCGTGGTAAGTCAATGCCCTCCCAAGACAGGTAAATGTTCACTTCAGGACGCATCTAACTTTTACGGTTTCAGGGGCGTACTGCCGGTTTATGCGGAACCGATAACCTTTGTGGCATTCCGACTGCTCCTGGCGAGGGTATTCTTTTGGATTGCGACGTCGGCATTTGCGATAGGCATGTTGCTCAGACCTGTTGGCAGGAGGACGACCGTTCCATCACATGCCCATTGTAGGGCTGCAGACCAAAAGGTCATGTGGTCGATTTGCCACGGCGGCGTATTGCTCAGTATATAGTGACTTCACAGCATATGCGCATTCGATCAATTATTGTCGATGACGATTAAAATGCCGAACATGGAACTGGATAAACGAGTGCAACAGCGACAGCCACCCAAACAGATGAGAGACCCTGTATAGAGTGTCTAGGCACTATAGCATCAAAGCTGAATGGCTAAGGCGGAGGCGCACACTCTACAGTTGGGACTGTGACATGAGCTGGCTGGCATATCCACGAAGCCGCGCCATATCGCTGTAGAAACAGGGAGGAAGACAATCTTGCTCTGTAGCAGAAGGTTCTCATTAGAAGTCTCCTAGTACTTTGAGAAATTTGGTCGCTGACCACACATTCCGTTACATATGTTGGCCAAGCTTGTATTCCTGTTTTGCATGACCATCGTCTCTTTGGTTGTACTTGCATGTATCCTTGATTCTCAGTCGCCGTCAATTGTACGGAGTCTCACCTGTGGTGAGTCTTCAAAGCTCTGATCATTGACACACTAGCTTAGGATGTTCGAAGAACCGAAGCCTGCGATGGTTGACTAGATTTGGACTTTCGTAGCGTTCGTCAAGCAGCCTCGCAGCTTCCAGTCTTTTGATTTGCTTCCGCTACCGTATCCCAACATCTTTATTCAAGTTGCAGAATGGAAGATTCGATCTCCTATGTCAAATGAAACGTAACCACCAGAGCCGGACAACATAAATTTAATGTCATCAGTAGAACTATCGAGCCGAGAGGTTTTTTGTTTAATTGACATAAAGTAGGAAGTAGTTCGACGTTTGCTCCTCAAGCCAGAGAAAGGCAGGATACCTCCAGTCGTATCAATTTACTACCCAAACTTCTTCAGCGACAATACTCTCCTAGACATGAGTTCAGGTACTCAAAAAGTATTGGGGGTAGCTGATGAATGAGAATGTCAGGAGATAGAAGCGCGAAATACGGCTTTTGTATAAGGCTTAATTGGAACGCATTTTTCCATGAAGATGGTGGCTCAAATACAATAGACACCTGTCTAGATCGGATATGCTATGCCATTCATCAAACGTCAGACTGTATTGTGATGGTGATATGCCTGCTTCTGTCAGTAAGTCAAGATTTTCAAAGTGAGAAATGCGTATCTCTGCCTGTTGTTGGGTTCGATATCATGTTACCCAAGAGTGGTTTTCATTTCTCTCTACCATGTAAAGCCATGTTTTCTACATGTCTTCACCAAATTCTCCACCGTTTCATGTAGCTCTTCATTTTAGGGTGCGAAACTCATCAGCAACCTGTCCATCTCAGCATTGAAACTATGAGAATACTGCTGCCTGTTGTGCTCGAAGGCGTCAAACATGGGCTCCGCAGTTTCAGCGGCAATTCGGTCCTCTATAGCTGCCAATCTCTCATAGACCTCATCCAAATAGTCCAAGTCACGCTAGACGCCGGCGTTGGGGACTACGCAGTCGAGGTCGGGGTGAGCCTCGATGGTGTCTGTGAACTGGGGCATCTGTGATGACGAGGATGTAAAGGCATGGAATATGCAGTGCTCAAGTAAAACACATAGGCACAGTTAAGCTTATTGCCGGAGATTGGGGATGTCAATTACGGCCCCTGCCGCCTGGTGAGACCCGTGTTTAGCGACGAAGTTGCCCAGGTTCTCCTTTCGTTGTCCTGCAGCTATGACGAAGGTGCTCTTCTTGACGATGTTTTTGCCAAAGCGGGCCCTGCCCCTAAATTAGCATCGATCAGAAGAAGGTTATTTGCAAGGCAAAGTCATGGCTCGAGGTCTCTGTTGGGTGCAAGTATGAAGTATCGTTACGGAGCAGTCCGACGACGAAGGTGGTAGTTCCACTAGTGATAACTCAGAACTAGGGGAGCGGAATTTCGATACGGCCCGAAGTGAGACGAATGACTGGTAGGCAAATAGATGCGGTTCTTATGTTCAAAGTTTACATCATTCTTTCAGTTGTTTGCATAGCTCACCTGGTCAGCTTCCATATGGTCAATGGTTTACGTATGTGAGATCATGGCTCAACTCCACAACCAACACAGGCTTTGCAATCGCACCAGCAGTTGAGCACATCATCAGAAGGCCACCATTGAAAGTGCCTGCCCTCTCAAAAGGCCGGTAAGATGCTTTCTGGCGTGATCTGGCTGGCTGAGGGGTCCTCTGATGAGTTGATTGCTTCGTCGCGGCTGGTCGAAAGCGGGCTATGCCCAACGAGATGTCGCCAGCCGTCGGTCTTCCCCAACATCAAAGCCTAGATCTAGATCAGAGCTACTTCATAAGCACCCACTTGGAGCTTGTACTTCCCGCCAGACCTTTGGTTACATTAATCAAGATCAACCAGGCTGTGTGGTGTTTGTCGTCAACGACTTACAAGCAAGGTTGGACGCTGTCTTCTAGGTGAGCTATGCTACCTGTAGCAGTGTTCTTCACAACTCATGTCACACGTGAGACGCGGGGTTTGTCGTTTTCAAGGTGCTGTTTTGTGGTTGGAAACAGCTCTCAAGTAACGAAACTCATATTCCGCATGAAAGTGGCCTTGAACTCTGCGAGCTCAACGAGCATGTTGATTGATGACAAGTTTCGAGAACTAGTTGATTCATAGGCATACCTCTGAATTTGAAATCGAATGAGTCACAAGACATGATGACAGAAAACGATAGCAATCAGCATCAAAATGAAGCGCATGTTTCAGAATGCTTATGAAGTTGAAGTTGAGAAGATTGTGCTAGGTTTGCTATTGGGGGCTTGAGATTGAGTCTTTCTCACTGCCCAAGCCAAGCTGACATAGCGTGAGGAGAAGTCTGAAGGAATATTCTAAGCATGTGAGAAATGGAGTTCATCGAACTCAAGACTTGAAAAACTAGAAAAAACTCCAGTTCAGCGCTTGTTGAAATCGAATGGAACCCCTTCTGGTCTTCTGGATGCTTGGCTCTCTCTCTCTGTGTCTCCCTCTTTATCCCCTTCTCCATCCCCCTCTCTGTCTTCTCTGTGTCTCATATGACCCTCACAGCTTGTTTCTTATCGACACATACAGCACCTCCGCCTTGGCCAGAACCTCCCCATTCTCATCTTCTATTTGCGCGGCGACGAAATTCTTACGACCCTCGATTCTCGCGATCCTGGACCTCACAAGAACCGTCCCGGGCGCAGGCACCGGTCTCAAAAAAGTCGTGTTCAGATACGCCGTCCTAAAGTCCTTGTTGGGTGGCGTCCCCGGCGGTCGTTGCGCCACGATGTGAATGCCGGTGACCTCGTCCAGCACCAGAGCGACGACTCCGCCGTGTGCCGTGTCCGGGAAGCCAATCAGGCCTTCCTTGAATGTGAGGAGCGAGCAGAGCTCGTCGACTTTCCAGTCCGGTGCCAGCGGGCGCCGATAGAGAACGAGCCAGGCGGCCACCGTCTCGGGCGTGTTCAGCGTCCCGCCGACGTACGAGTTTTCCCTTGTCGGCAGAATCGTCCTATTCTCCGAAACTTGGACTACGCTTGAGGGGTTGTCGAACTTGGCGAGCAGTTTGGAGCACCATGGAATCGAAGCAAAGTGTCGGTACTCTGGATGAGACTTGACATCGTCGGAAGTCATGGTCGGCTTGCTTGCATTGCCTGCAAGGAGTTGTGGGCTGGGATTTGCGGTGAAGAAGACCAGACCGGCCGGCCCAGCGTCGCATGAGGGGTGAGATTGAGTTTTGCGGATTTACCTCGGTATCGGTTAACGGGGATTGAGTCGAATCAGGAGAATTACGTGCTACGTACGGATACTCCGTACACGATCCGACAGGGGCATCAAGGGTGAAAGCGAGGGGAGTAATTAGTAGTTGAACAACATGGGCTGCCGGACGTGTGTTTCTGTCAACTGATTCATGATGCTACCCACGTGGAGTCGGTCGGAACAGCCCATCTCGTTCTCGGTTGACTTTGTCATGGCTCGACGCCGCTGGAGATGGACTCACGCAATCCTCCACGTTTTCCCGAGCGCATTTCAGACGACATCTGCAAGGTTAAGTTGGCTCTTGTTCGACGGGATTATCGTATATGCCGATCAAATTACTGGACCATTCATCCAATGTCTTTTAGTGCAGCAACTTACCTTTTACTGTCACGAGTCTTCTTTTGATTCATGGCCTCCCTCATGGTGGAGTTCCCGAGGGGCCTGAATCATACGCAGCCAGATCAAGCAAACAATCCTTTGTTTAAGCTTGTTCAACATGAACAAATCCTGCGCATCTAGCTAGAGTTTGGCGCCTAGGCTTGTCGCACGCTTGTGCTCCTCTCGCCATGCGAGGTCGCTCAGGATCTCCTCGCTGCCTCCGCCAATAACCTTGAGGCGGAGATCTCTCGAGATCTGCTCGGTCATTGTGACGCCCTTCTCGAAACCCATGCCGCCGTGGATCTGCTGGCTCTCTCTGACTGCCCGCTCGACCATCCTGCCGCCCTGGATCTTGGCCAGCGCTATCCTGCTGGCGACATCCTTGGCCTGCCACCCGCGCCTCTTGACGTGGTATGCAATCTGCTCCAACCACGCCCAGTGGCCCTCGATCTCGCGCGCCATGGTCGTGAGCTTGTGGCGGATGATCTGGTTCGAGGCGAGGGGCTTGCCAAACGTCTCGCGGTCGTGGGCGTGCTGCAGCGCCTCCGAGAGGCAGATGCGCGCCTGGCGGTTGCAGTCCACCGTCAGGATGAAGCGCTCCTTGTTGAAGTTGCGCATGATGATGGGGAAACCCCCGTTCTCCTCCCCGAGCAGGTGGTCAACGGGGACCTTGACGTTGTCGAGAACGACCCACGACGAACCGCCCGCGTTGTGGCCCGAGTTGTGGATCTTCCTGATGGTGACGCCCGGCGACTTTAGAGGCACGACGACGAGCGAGATACCCCCGCGTCCGGCTTCGCCCATCCGCACAGCCGTCGTCATGTGCGTCGCCCACGGCGCGCCCGTGACCCACTTCTTGCGTCCGCTGACGACGTAGAAGCTGCCGTCGGACGTCTTGTCCGCCGTGGCGCGGATGGCGCTCACGTCGCTGCCGGCCGTCGGCTCCGTGATGGCGAGGCAGAAGCTCGTGTCCCAGGTGAACAACCCGGGGAGCCAGCGGCGCTTCTGCTCCTCGGTCCCGGCGGTCCAGACGGGCGGCGCGCCGACGCTCGACGCGCCGGCGAGCGCGAGGGGCACGCCGCTGGGGATGCGGGCCATCTCGTCCATGAGGATGAGTTCGTGGAAGACGTCGAGCTCGTCAAAGGGCACGCCGGCGACGGTCAGCAGGTCCCTGGGCCGGTACTCGCGCGGCACGTCGAGAAAGGCAAGGCCCGACTTGGCGAACATCAGCCTCGCGGCCATGGGGGCCTCGCCGGCGGACTCCCACTCCTGGGCGTGGGGGAGCAGGTGCGTGTCGACAAAGTCGCGCACGAAGGCCTGGAAGCGCCGGTGAGAGTCGTTGTAGTAGGGACTCTCTAGAGCGTTGAACCATGCCGGTTCGCCCCACCTGAGATGGCGTCAGTCAAGACTGTCGTTGCTCGAGGGCTGCGACATCGTGGAGCTGGGGGCGAGGGTGAGGGTGAGGGGTCGAGCTTACGGAGCCAGGCTGCCGGTAGCCATGGGCATGTGATTCGGACCGGACGCAGTAGAGAGCTTGTCTGATGTCTTGGTCATGTTGCGACGATGTGGCAGAGTGGATTTGTGCAACGGATGAAGCAGGGTCGTCTTGCAAGGGCGCTCGCGGGGGCGTGGATGTCACCAGCAAGATGACTTGTTGATATGAGGCATCAGCGGGAGCACTTTCGATGAAATATCCAGTGGCTGTGAATACTATACGTATGGCTCAAGCGTTGGTACGAGCTACACACAAGGTTTACACTCGCAAAAGCAATATTCCTGTAAAGCCTGTAACAGACGTGGTCGTGGTCCGCCCTGGGGTCCGGGGAACTCACGCGAGTCAAGCAAGTGGTGCGTGAAGCCAAGCTGTCTGTGCCGGTCCAGCCCCTTGTCCGTCCGAGGTACTCCTCGCGACACAAACATGTCGATATTACGGAGTCCTTTGCGTCGACAAGGCGGGCAAAGCCATCAACCGGCACCACTATCGCGCGACTTGTGCCGTTGAAGAGTGCGAAACCTTGATATATTGTCAGTCCATGTCCGTCAAGTCCGCTGACAACCCTTTATCACGACCGGAACCGACAAGGCAGTCAGCAAAGTTCAGGAGAGAATAGGTGAAGGACCGGGTTGACGTCGATAAGGAGTCACGGCACACGATGGCATGCGCAGTTAGGAAATGGAGATGGTACGCAGAAGTGATGAGATAGCAAACTCTATGAGACGTGATGGACCGGGAACTACCCCTACACGGTCGTCGACCTGAGATCCAGGACCTCGACAATCTTGCCGCTCCTGGGGTTGACGGCCAGTTCCCGCATGGTGACAAAGTTGCTCTTCAGCCCGTTCACCAGATCCTTCTCGACGTGTTCTCGAAACATGGGCCGCACCACACCCAGCTCCTCCGCCAGCCCCTGCTGCAGCGCGCGTCTCTCGCCGTCCGTAGCCGGCCTGTACGCGATGTTGAGCGTCAAGAGGTCCTTCCTCGCCTCGCGCGTGACCACGGCCTGGATCTTGCCGACGGGCCTGTCTTTGAGCACGGCCGAGACGATGCGTCGCAGGTCGACAAAGTCGATGGAAACGGGCCCGAGACGGATGGCCGTGCGGTCCCTGTCCAGCACGCGGAACAGACCCAGCGCCGGATCGACCCAGGCGGCCCGGTCGCCTGACGGGTAGCGGATGACGGGCATGAGGCGCCGCTCGAGGTTGGTCACGACGAGACTGCCCGCCTCGCCCGGCGTGGTGGTGACTCGGCCGTCCTCGTCGATGATCTCGACGAGGATGTTGGGGCTGTTGAGCTGGTGGAGGCGCGGGTCGTTGGTGTAGTGCTCTGGTTTGGGCGGCAGGCCGATGATGCCGCAGTCCATGGAGCCGTAGACGACGGACCTGATGGCGGCGTTGGGGAAGGCCGCCTTTAGCAGACCGGCCTGGTCGTCGTAAAAGGCCTCGCCGGAGAAGAGCAGCAGACGGACGTAGGGGTGCGTCTTGCCCGCGCCCAGGATGCGCTCTGACAGCTGGGACATGGTTGTGACCGTGGACAGCACAACGGTAGCCTCGAACTCGATAATGTGTCTTTCCATGGACTCGAGTCCGACGTGTCCCGCTACGGGGACCTGAACAGCGCCACCAGGGAGGTGGTAGACCGAGAGGATGTGCAGCAAGAAGCTGCCGTAGAGATCGCCAGCATAGAACAGGTTGGCAACGACGTCGCCCTCTCGGACGCCGCAGCGTACGAGTGACTCGGCCAGCTGTGTCGAAAGTGAATGGAGTTCTGTTTGGGTGTAAAATGAGACCTTTGGATGGTTTGTTGTGCCTAGAACGCATGAGACGACGAGGGCGGTTCTGCTGATATGATTGTACTCACCTCCCGTCTTGAAAATAATACCATCCTTTTGCTTGGACGTTATGACCTGGCTGTTGAGACAAGTGTTCGCCTCCCAGAAAGCCTCGTGATTCACAATGGGCAAGTCTTTCAACTGCAGGTCAACCTCGCTCGAGATGCCGCTGGATTCCCACAACTTGGCGTAGAATGGCGAGTTGAGTCTCACAAATTCGAGTACCTCTCCAAGGTCTAGGGTCTCGGCTCCTTTCAGTTTGATGACAGTCATTTTGCAATGTTGGCAAACCAGCGTCGGCGTCTCAGTGTGTGGTGGGATGTGCGACAGTTCTATGTCAGCTATGACTATTGCTCAGAGGTGTGATCGAGACCATCATCAGTAAACCATGTCGACTCGTCCATATCATCATCGGACGGAATAGACGTCTCGGGGTGCCCTGGAAAGCTGCGCAACTCCACGATACATACTGCAGTCGTCGAGAGACGCTCGAGGTCTTGTCGAGTGCGACGGCGTGAGTTTCCACTTGCAGGGACTCATGACACTCGGTAGCCACGGCACCCATGTGTATACGGCGACTAATGAAAGCAGCGACTTTGCTCGTGCGAGAGAGAAAATTAGAGTCCGAGGGAGGTGTGCGCCGCATCTCGTGCCGACAACGAGTTTCTACTCCGAGATGGTGGCACGAGATGCCAGCGCTCTAGAACCCCACAAAGAAGCCAATTAAGCTTTCGCAGGCCCTGTCTGTGGCTGTGGTAGAGGTGAATGTCAAAGAGCAAGGGCTGGCTGGGTGTCTGTATCAACGGCATTCCCGCAAGCCTCAGCCTGTGCTTTTTTGAGACGGAGACAGAGTGCTACGAGTGGGCGATGCGACCATCCTCTGGAGACGGAGAATAGAATTCGCGGACAGGGGGGAAGCGCGCTTCCTTTTGCCTGTATAATGCCGTATGTGTAGCCGTACGCAGTAGTCTGGTTGCGTGAAGTAGAGAGGTGCGTATCCTCACGATGACTACTTGCTGTGCCTCTCTCCCAAGCGGTTGACAGAAAAAGTGATACACCCAGTATTAGCATCCACATACATTGGCACTGACATTGTGTATCGCTTTTTTTCTTCTTTCTTTTTTGTTGTCAACTGCTTGCCTCCCTCATCTCCAATCCGAGTTTTCAGACTTGTCATCCTCCTCTCCCGTTCTGCTCCGAGTGGGTCGAGACGTTATGGCACGGTCCCGCTCGTTCGGGACTTCAAGGACACGCCTTTCTCTGTTTGAGGGCTGCCAACGGAGGCTCACGCTTGGAGGAGGAGGACCCCAGCTTTTGACCAATAGGCGCCAGACGAAAGGGATTCAGTCGTTGGACCAATGGGCTCTGCGCAGTAGGAGATTGCCGCTTGTCCACAGGAGTGGTGTGTACATACTTGTACGGAGTCGTTAAGCTCCTGGAAAGCAAGTCGTGTGTCACTCGAACCGAGAGTCTGTACGGAGTAAACGAGATTCAAGCTCAAACACAGCTGGTGGGGGTCATTTCCGGATGCGTAACAAAAAAACCACAGACCAAGGGGGCCAAAGGGGCCAAGGGGGAGGAGAGAAAAGTGTTGGGGTTGAGGGGGGGAACTCTTGGATGTGGGTATTCCAAGCCTCTTGTCATCCGCAACGTGGGACTGGACCCTGGGAAGAAGTCTGCAGCTATACTCTGTTCAGTTTAGTTTTGTTTAAGCGAAGCAGCCTCTCCTCGGACATCCATGAATCTCGCAGCACGAATCTCAGGGCCGATCCGCTGGGTCTTCTCAACAGAGTGGCCATGGCCTTTGGTCTGCTGTACGTAGTATGGTATCCATGGACATGGGAAAGGCTCACCGCCTACGAAAGCTGGTCGGTTGCCTCTCCCTCTTGCCTGTTCCGGACGGTGCGAAGAGAAATGGTCTGAGGATGTGCCCTCGCATGTTTTGCCTCTTTCTGTCAGCTGTGCTCTCTCTCTCTCTCTCTCTCTGTGTGTGTGTGTGTGTGTTTCTTGGGCGTGTCAACCCAACCGACTTACTAGCTGACCAGACAAAGCAGCCGACTGAACGACTGACCGACTGACCGACTGATACGTGGCTTGTTGATTTGAGTCAGGAAAAGCACCAACAACGCTTTAAACACCGGCGGCTCTGTCTTACTTCCAGCCATGGCCGCAAGGTTAGACCCAGCCGCGAGTCACGTCTTTGGCTGACACACGAGCGATTCCAAACGCTCACCATTGGCACATTGGCCACCGTGAACCAATTTTTTTTTTTCTGCCGCGCCTGGTAGTCAGTAGTTATCCGTATGCTACATGCGTATTTACCACAACGGTGGGCGCATCCAGACTGGCTGGACTGGACTTGGACTGGCTTGGACCCCTATTTCCCGTCCCACGATCGTCCCTCGACAAGGGCACTTTCTGACCCACTGCTACCGTTTCTTGCTGCTAAAAAAGGAGACGAGTTGACACCTTTGGCCTGGCGGTCTGGTTATCTGCCTTGTGGCTATCTGGTCCCTTTTTCTTTTTTTTTTCTTTCCCGACGTGGCTGCATGCAAATCAAACTCTATCTAACCTCGGGCGTGTGAGGGAAAATTTGTCCATCCCTCCGTTTTTTCCCCTTCTACCAGCTTCATCTGCGTCTCTTCACTCCTCCTCGCTGCTGCCTCGGACAAGCAAGATCTTGAGCTGTTCCGTTCATCTCATACCGCGGTCTAGTCACCTACAGGCAGAACCATCTCAAAGGATCCTTTCACACGATGGCGGCCCGTCAACGTACCACGACCACTGTGGTCGAGAAGCCCCAAAAGGTGAGTTTTTTTCCTGGGATTCCACGCCCGTGAGAGTGGCGGTGATGGTAATCCCATCATCGATGGATGATGAGCCTCAGCTGACCAGTCCCCTTCGTAGAAGACCTCGGAGCCTGAGTTCCCTGACATCCAGACCATCAGGGATCAGATTCCCGCTCACTGCTTCGAGCCGTCTCTCTGGACGTCCTTCTACTATGTCTTCCGTGACTTCACCATGGTCGGCGCCCTCGTCTGGGCTGCTCTGACCTACATCCCCGCCATCCCCGACCCCATCGTCCGCAGCGCGGCCTGGATGGTCTACGGCTTCCTCCAGGGCCTGGTCTGCACCGGAGTCTGGATCCTCGGCCACGAGTGCGGCCACGGCGCCTTTTCCAAGAGCACCAAGCTCAACGACACCGTCGGCTGGGTCCTCCACTCGTTCCTGTCCGTCCCCTACTTCTCGTGGAAGTTCTCCCACCACCGCCACCACCGCTTCACCGGCCACATGCAAAAGGACATGGCCTTTGTCCCCGCCACCCAGCCCAAGCCTTCCAGGAAGCCCCTCTTTGGCGCCATCGACCTCGAGGAGCTCTTCGAGGACACCCCCATCCTCCAGCTCATGAACCTCATCGGCCACCAGCTCTTCGGGTGGCAGATGTACCTCTTCTTCAACGCCACCGCCGGCAAGGGCAGCAAGCAGCGCGACGTCGGCACCCTGGGACGCTGGTTCCGCGTCAGCCACTTCGACCCCACCAGCGCCGTCTTCCGTCCCAACGAGGCCATCTTCATCGCCATCTCCGACCTCGGCCTGGCCCTGACCTTTACGGCTCTGTACAAGGCTTCCCAGATCCTCGACGTCTCCACCGTCGCCCTTCTCTACCTCGTCCCGTACCTCTGGGTCCACCACTGGCTCGGTATGTCTAGCCTCCCCCGTATCTTGTCATCGGACAGCTCGGTCAAAGTTGCCGAGCTGTACATGATGGACTGATTTGCTGACCTCACCCGTCTTAGTTGCCATCACCTATCTCCACCACAACCACCCTGAGGTCCCTCACTACACCGAGGAGGGCTGGACTTTCGTCAAGGGTGCCCTCGCCACCGTCGACCGCGAGTTCGGCTTCGTCGGCAAGCACCTCTTCCACGGCATCATCGAGAAGCACGTCGTCCACCACCTGTTCCCGTAGGTCTACCCCTCCTGCGTCTCCACACGAGAACCTCGTGCTGATGATACAATAGCCGCATCCCCTTCTACAAGGCCGACGAGGCCACGGAAGCCATCAAGCCCCTCCTCGGCGACCTCTACCACCGTGATGACCGCAGCTTCATCGGCCAGCTCTGGTCTGTCTTTGGCACTCTCAAGTATGTCGAGAACGACCCGACGTGCCCGGGTGCCATGAGATGGGCCAAATAGACCTTGCCGCCTTCAGTAGCGCGAGACTTTTGATTTAGAAGCATATAGACAAAGTGATAGACATACACGCTTTGGGCTCGACTCCGTTAGACAACCTCAATTAGAGCAGCGAGAGCGTAGAGTTAGATTGCGGCAATAGACTTGAAGATCTAGACACACAACGATGAACCCAGTTGCACATCAAATGAACTCGGGTCCAAAAGCACAGACAAGACCATCTTCCAAAGGGACGGGTTTGGGTATAAGTTCAATCTGTTGATTTGCCAGTGATTTAGTCTTACCTTGTCAAGATTCCTCCCAACTCATTCGAGGTGTTTATTCATACCGCTGATTACCGCTCAAAGCTTGAACTGCGTGACAGGCTCCTCTTGACGAAAACTTTCTCCTAGAAGAGTCCCCATCGTCTTCTTCTATTACTCGGACATCAGTTTCAGGTCACGACTGCAGAGTTGTAGGTCCGTCAGGAGTTGAACGAGTGGGACCGGGCTGAAGGGATACCATCTCATGCGATCCAAGGAAACTACTCCAACTCCATTCATCTACGAGGAATGGATCTGACTCTGCGGGCGATCGATCGGGCTTTTGGATCGTGCTGCTGGCGGAGATTAGCACTTCGGAATCCGCTCGCCCTCTCGACAAGACGCAAGAAGTGAAAGTCTTGTAGCATTTGCCAATTACGGCTAAACTCAACAAGAACGACTCAAGCCTGGCTTGCTCCTGGGTTGCGATGGGGAACTCGCCCCCTCCGAGAGCATCACCTAAGCTGCAACAGCGAAGCCAATCATCGACAACTCGGATTAAACTTGTCTTTGCTTGACCTTTGTGCTCGGCAATTGAATCGTGATGGCTTCAAATCAACTCAGCTGTTTGAGGCTCGCAAACTGCGGCAAGACGCACGAACAACGACTCGGGCACGGCATTAGTCATTTACCGTCCCCGATGTTGACTTGTCACCGGCAATGACATTTGCCCTCCTACAGTTGTCGAATGCGCTGGATTTTGGAAACTACTAATCACCACATCGTCGGTACGCAAAGTATGCCTGACGCTGTCGAATGCTCATAGGTCAAGCATTCGAACAGAGTTTCGACCCCGGTGCGACGAGTTCCCAGTCGAATACAACCGCAGACCGCCGTAGTCGTCAAGCTGCCCCCTTCATGCATGACACGCGGGTGTGTCGTACAGGGAGACCCCATCGATTCTTATCCATACCTGCGCAAAGGCTCGTGGCCGCTACCCGTCCTGGCCCTCGCGCGTCTAGAGCTGGGTACCTCCTCCGCCACGATCCTCCACGAACGGGGTGGAAGCTGACGCCGCGGTAGCGCTCGTGTCCGTCAGCGAGAGTATCGCGAAAGCAATAATCTAATAGAGTTTCCACGGACTGGTAAGACGTGCCGCTACACGTTCGAGCCCCCAGGACTCCTCGAAGGCGACCACGACTGAGTCGTGTTCCATCCAGCGCATCAGCTTTCCCAAGGAACCCAGCCCAGCCTTGGCGATGCCGGGCCAGGCTCCGGTCGACGGCTCGGCGCTCAAGCTGAGCCAAGAGCGCCGCTGGGTGGTAGCGCTGTGTTCGTCTTATAGCAATTGCCTTGGGTAGAGGGCACTGTCGTTCTCGAGACATGATGGTCATCCGCCGTCTCGGGATACAAGAACTGCCCAACCGCTCGTCTCTTGTTCGCTCTGACTGACCTGTCAGTGTCCCATCATCTCATCCTTCTTTGCAGCTGCCGTTCTCTTCTTGTTTTGGAAACTCTTGAGGCACCTGGGACGGTTTCTACATAGACACAACATGGCGTCGACATACATCCTCGCCATCTACTTCCTCGTGGTTGCCTTTGCAGGACTACAGATCAGAGAAAAGATCAAGGCTTACAAGTCTCCTCTACGAAAGGTCCCGGGCCCTTGGTATGCTCCTCTAACCAACCTCCATCTACAATACCTGTTCTCTACCGGCACCATCTGGAAGCTGGTTGAGAGAAGCCATCAAAAGTATGGCGGCATCGTCAGACTCGGACCCCGCCAGGTTTGGATCTCGGACAAGGAGGCCATGAAAGAGATCTTGGTCAAGACGGACCTTCCCAAGGTGGCCATGTACGCCGAGATTTCGCGTGACAAGTTCTCGCCAGGCCTGTTTGGCGAAATGTAAGTATCAACACTTTGCTTACTGCCTTCTCGCTAGGCCTTGAAGTATGCTAAACTCTACTTCTCTTTAGTCGCCCGGAGCCGCACAAGCGTCTCAAGCGCTTCTTGTCGCCTGCTTTCACCGTCAACTACATCGACAACCTCGAGCTCTACTTCCAGACAACGGTCCGAGACGTCCTTAACAAGTACCAGACGCAAATCAACGAGGACCCCGTCTACTATGCCAAGGAAGGTATCGAGGTCGACTTGATGGACGACCTACACAATGTTGCTCTCGACATGTATGTCACCATCTACACTTGGCAACTCGGCGGCAACTTGTTGTTGACAGCCAGCTGACACTGCACAGCATGGGAGAATGCTCTTTTGGAAAGGGCTTTGGACAAACCAACCCCGACAGCATGATCGAGGACGGTGTCGACGAACGCATTTGGAAGTCTATCCCTCGTTCCATCTTTGACGGACTCAGCAAGCGGTACCAGGTAAGTTCGGACAACTGGTCCATCTTATCCTTCAAAGAGACGTCAGCAACTGACACCCATCAAAGACTGTCTACGTCAAGAAGTTCTTCCGAAACTTTGGCATCGACATCCAGTTTGACTGGCCTGCAGAAATGATTACTGTAAGCACGCACTCTTCTGCCCATGCCTACAAAAGCAAGTCTAACCAACAAGCCAAAAAAAGGCCATCGACGCAGTCGTCCAACGTCGCAAGCGCACCTCCGAAGTCGACCGCCGCGATCTCCTCCAGCACCTCATCGAAGAGGGCAAGAAACCCGACACCGGCACGACCATGTCCGCGCGCGACATCGTCGACCAGATGGCCGAGATCCTCCTCGCCGGTTCCGAAACCACGTCCGGGACCATCGGCTGCCTCTTCCTCGAGCTCGCGCGCAACCCCGACGTGCGGACCAAGCTCTTCGCCTCCCTCCCGGCCAAGGGCTTCCGGGACGACATCGTGACGAGCAAGTCGGTCCGCTCCGAGGACCAGTACGAGTACCTCGAGGCCTGCATCAAGGAGAACCTGAGACTGCACCCCATCGCCTCGGAAATGGGCCGCCGCACGGGCAGCCAGTGGGTGAACCTCTGCGGCTACGACCTGCCGCCTCACACCGTCGTCTCGGCCTCCTATCGCGACCTGCACCGCAACGAGGCCTTCTGGCCCCAGGCGGAGCGCTTCTGGCCCGAGCGGTGGTTGCCGGAAGACAGGCGCGAGGGCGCGCCGGCACCCGAGTAAGTCGCCTGCATTTACCGTTGCAAAAAAATGAAAGTTGGCAAGGTTTGCGAGGGATCTGGGTGCTGACAGGATGTTGCGTACGTAGCATGGACGCCTACTATCCCTTTTCCGGCGGCAAGCACTCTTGCATCGGTATCAAGTAAGTCTTCACGACACACCGTCGGCGGCGTGCGTCGACAGACCAGCAGGCTAAAGATAGTCACAGCTTCGCCTGGGCCGAGATGAGAATGGTGGCGGCCAACCTGCTGCAACGATTCGACGTTCTAGAGGTTCCCGGACAGGACATCGACTTCCGGCAATACATCACCATGCAGTTCGCCACGGGGCACTGGAAGGTTGTACTGAAGCCCAGAAACTGAGGGGGTTTTCTCACACCAGAGTGAACATGGCGGAGGTACATCACACACATGCATCATATACATAGCAGACGCGAAATCGGTCATGCTATGAGAGGAGCGCACAGCGAGGTAGCGTATTGGCTTGATGCTTCTAGACAGTAGACGCAACTGCATTTAGAGAGGTGGATTTGGCGTTTGAATCATGTTTCAACCCTTGACGGACCACTGCGAAAGGTTCCATGGCAGTTCGATTAAGCTACGGCTACATTTTCAGATTGAATTCACACTACAATTCTGACTATTGGTTCCCGCCTACTTTGACATCTTCAGGCGCAGCTGCTTCCAAGCCGGATGAGACCCGACAGGATAACTATGGCTGCTGCAATCTGGACGGCGCGGAAGCTTGTTCGACAGCGTGATCAGATTCACAACCCCTGGGCCTTGGCTCCTGACCTCAATCAGCTCACTCTTTTACGCTTGACTCTACGTTTGCCAAGATCCATAGCCTCTTTCACATGCAAGTAAAAAGTCAAAAGGGCAAGGAAGCGCTACTACACCGTAATTACGCTAGCTCCTGGCAGAGTATCCCCTCGCAACATGAACCGCTTGGCATGTCATCTGACGACAGTGTCTCGACGAGCAGCGGGGAGAACCTGGTCGAAACACGACGGGGAAGCAGCGTAGTAGATGTCTCCAAAAGCTTAACGTGTGGTAATTCCAAGTGGACATTGCTGTCTCCTGGGTGGAGACACGCGCCTCGAACAAAAGGACCGCCGGGGTCCCCAGGTGGAAAGTCTCCGGGCCCAGCGCCATGGATGGGATGCCGGCCGCTTCTCGAGCCAATGTATGGGACTCCGGCAAGCGCGGAAGGCGGACGCTGCCACGCTGGTTGCCCAAGCATTATCGATCGAAAGGGCCGATCTTTAATGTTGCTGACGGATGACGGATTGCCGTTGACAATGCAGGGCAGGGTTCTTCGTCCCGAGCCAACGGGGTAGCCCGTTTTTGGACATCTCCGCCAGAAACGCCCAAGTAGTTGTGACGAGTTTCTCAATCTGTAACGTCTTGATTCGACAGATACCTCCCAGACTTTGCCAAAGATGAGCGTCTCCGCGACAGTGGGGGAGTGTCTCGTTCCGGCGCGCTTTCGTTGAAAACAACAACCCCTACCGCCACATGTAACCTGACAACGCGACGGTGGGCGGATGATGGATCCGCCCATTGATGCGGGCGTTCCGCATGTGTGCAGTTTGCGTAGTCATAGCCTCATTTGGTTCCTGATTCAATCGGCGTAGTAAGTCACGACCGAGTGAACTTTTGACCCAAACGAGTAAACAGTATGGGAAGCCGGGGCCCACAGGTTTTGGGATCGTATGGAAGTGCAATATAACGAGGTAAAAACATGATCCATGGTTGACAGGGTTGAGGAGAAGATGAACTGGATATAAAGTTAACGGATACGCAGTTTGGAACGGACAATGGGCAACTCGGTGCGAAGAACGGGGTACCTTACAGTCCGTCCGTCGCGAGAGCATACCCGCAAATCCACTCGTCAGCCTTCGGTCCATCCGTCCCCGTCGATCTTGATGCCACAATTTGGAGGCGGATGATGCCGCCCTATGACCGCAGGCAGATCTATCGGGGCGAGCGAAGCCCCTTGCCCGGGGACAATACATCAAGCACCAGATGCATTGACTGAATAGAGTTTTGCAAGGTTCCATGTTAGTTATCAACACCTCGAGACACATCTTCGAAGGTTGTATCAATGACTGTGGCAAAACAGCACCAATTTGTTAAACAACTGAGTCCATCAATCTAACTCTGCAACCCATATGAGTCAGTTCCAAATATAATGCTTCACAGGGGAATGATGGTCACGGCTCTCAAAGGTTGAAGTCAGATTCATAGGTGATCTCGACGAACAGTGGGTAAATTACGCACTGTGGGCGAAAACCAAGTCAACTCAGGTCAGTGTCATTTGGCTTTTCTCGCAGACTACGGAGTACACAAGAGCAAATTGCTCCATCGTTGCTCTTGGGCGTCAATGTTACTACTGAACAATGGTCACAGAAGCCACTGTCCTTTAAACTTCTAATAGCCTGTTTCCATCTTTTGCCTTGGACACTCACATCACGGATTGGCCACAGCGATTGCGTTCAAGTTTATGGTACCTAAATGCGCTTCAGTGTTCGTTGCCTTGGCCTGAGAATTTGTTATGGTTCTATGTCAGCAGATGAGACACTGCAAATGATGACAAGCATCTTTTCATTCCACAATCCAATTTAAATTGTACTACCAGGGTGAGATCATTCCGAAACTGCAGCGCTTCTTACCAGAAGGTGGAAATCCTAGCTCATTCACCCCAATCGCCGATTGTTTCAATACGCGTGCTGAAGATTGATGAACTCAGTCTTGGCTGGCTGTCCTTTGATGATGCTGATACTCTAGATTATAATGATCACAGTTCGTACATCAAGAAATGGTCGTTTTCTGAAAGGTTCTTAACGTCAGATGTCTACCAAAGAGTAGATAGTAAATACTATCAATAAACTGCTAGCTAGCAAAAGTAGAGAATAAACTTCGGCCGTCGCGCCAATACAGCGAAAGTAAACGATATACCAGCGTGCTCAATTGAACTCATGCAATCCCGAGCATCCCTCTCCTATTCAAAGTCGAGCCTGTCTCTTTATCTGACAAAACCTTTCGGTTTTCTTTACTTGAGATGCAGGCATGAGCAAGATCGTATGGAAAAGCGTCGATGCCATCTGCTTCGGTGCTGTGGCGAAGCAATAAAGGCAGAAACAAAAGCGATAACAGCGACGACGACGAACATGGAAAAAATTGAGCTGTCGCGGAAACAAATCTCTTCGAATCCCACGCAAATGTGACCTAGTATCAAAGTACCTGCATCAGGTGGAGGAGTTATTCAGCTATAGAAAGGTTTGCGAGCATCATCAGTCAACCAGAGATAAACGTCATTAAGCTGAGTATCCATTGAGATGCGAAACCAACTGCTCTTATCACCTGTCAAGGCGCCTCATAACTCAACTTCCGCTTGGTGAGACACTTGTTTATAGGTTTCGCAAGATTCCGTTACTCTCTATGTGATCTTTCACGGCTAATAAGCATACCGCATTTTCGTTTCATTGAGGAGATATAGTCACGGTGTCCATGCCTAGTTTTATCCTCCATAACATGATGGATCGTCAGTATGAGGGAATTGTCAGTATGAGGGAATTGTCAGTATGAGGTCTGGCGCCTAGCACCAGCCGATGGGAAATAGATAGGTGATAACAAAGGCTGCGATAATTCAAAGCTTTCACGCCGCTAGTTCTGGTACAACAGATTCAGAAGCCCGGTCATCACAGCATCTTTGAACTACGACTGATATCGAGTATGACTAAGCAAAGTGTCTTTTAAAAGTCATACGATTACATGACTTCTCTCGACGAAGAAGGGGGTTATTCTATTGTTTATATGATTTCAAACATCGTGTCGAATCAGTTTCCTCTGTAAATCCCTTGCTATTGCTTTCTGGACGCCTTGTCAACCTCACCGTGACACTTATCACCAAAGCAGCGAACTTCATGGCTGTAGCATACAGTGTTGAGTAGCTTCACCTGGCATAGCTCAAGTTTTCATGTGACCGGCACCTGGTCGCGTTTGTCGAGTGTTGGCTAAGCTCTGGCACGATAGCTTGGCAGGACAAGCCATACTACACACCAGAAGAAGCTGACATTGATGAAAATCGAAATGGTTGAATGTGCTGACAATACTACAGATGATCACGATATCATTAGTTACATCGGTATGGATTCAATCTAATACCTTCGATCAGAACAGGTAAGAGAGGGTATCGGTCACATTCTACACCGAAACGACAAGTCTCCCTTGTCAATATGGGCACCCAAAAGCATTTCTAGAACCTTCTTCATAGGGGCAACCACGAATGCGATCTATCTGACAGTTCGATGTGCTACATCAGGTTACACTCCGATTCACTTGCTACTTCTTCCGGATGTGTCACCAACCCGATTAACAAATAAAAATCTCCCCCTCGAATCATCCCAGCCGTCAGTCTCCATGCGAACTAAGTCTAAGACGGCTTGACACCCTTCACGGGTTATTGTAGCGCGGCAGAATTGCATCAGCACCATTCTTCATTGTTGGCGGCTTCATCGTGACGAAGTCAACATCATGAAGAACTCGCAAGTTGACCGGGTGCTGGGCCCTGAACCCGTCAGGTAGCCCCTCAGCCGACAACGCGCCCCGAGCTTGACGCTCTTCCTCCGTAAGGTCGTTGCACTGGTTCGTCATAGCAACGCCGCAAATCTTGCAGAAAGTCTTGTCGACAATGTAGTGGGCAAAGCTGTACCGGCCGATATTCGAAGGGTTGCTGGCGTGAAGAACCACCTGCTCCTTGTTTGGGTATATCCAGCGATAGGCGTTCTGTGACACTTTTGTGAGCTACGGCCACGAAGATAGAACGCAACCTCTCTTACCCTCTGGCAGGAGCTGCAGTCACATTCCGCAGTGAGCCCGTCAAAAGTCTCGTCTAGGGGTTTGCTCATCAGAGCCAGCGTGACGGCGCCGCAGTGACAGGACCCAGTGTACAGTTTTTGGCCATCAATGGGAGCAGGCAACGGGCCTTTGTGCTTGGGTTTGACATAGGGCTTGCCAAGCGACGCGCCGTCATAGCTATCCATGTCATCAACACATGATCTGCTCAGCCCGGTGGCGCGTAGCGGGCAAACTCACGGAACTCTCTCCAATGTGCTCAAGTCGATTCCTTGAATAGCTCGGACCTCGTATTCTCGTTAGTATTTGATCCGAGGTAGAGATAAGCCACCTCACATTGAGCGCTTGCTCAGCTCCCAACTCTCCCATGACGGGCGTAGCACATTTCGGGCAGAACTTGGATCAGTTAGTGTGCTATTTGAACTTAGGTGGTAAGCATACATACCTTGTGTCCGGTTTTCTTCGGCCCGAAGGTGTACAGCGTGAGCGTATCGCTGGTCCCTCTGACGATATCAATCTTCGTCCCATCGTCGAGGATGAGCCAGAGGTAGCCCTTCCTGTGGCAGATGCTGCAGTCACACTGGTAGACGGAATCGATCGTTGGGACTTTCACCTCATACACGAAAGCACCGCAGTGGCAATTGCCGCGGTACTTTCGCAAGCCATCTTCCTGTTCACACTTGTCTTGGGCTTTGCCACGGTCTTGCTGAACTTGGTTCTCTCCCATGCTCCTGGTTGTGACCATGATGAGTTTTCTGGACGTCACTCTTCAATTTCAAACGAGTGACGTTTTCGACGCATCCAACTAGGGTTGATGAGCAAGTGTTCTTACTTAAGGGACGCAGACGTGGCCGATGAACAAAATATAGGATAAAAATGGTCAATTTCAGAAGAGAGTCATAATCCCTCGCGTATTGTGATTAAATACCTCTCATCTACGGTACTCCCGACACATCTTTACCCCGCGCTGGTGAGCCACCGTGCTTACACGCATGTCAGCTTTCATTGGTCTCTTCAGGCGGACGAGGGCAGCGCCTCGGTATGCTGTGCCTCCAATGGATGTTGTCTAAGACATCTAGGCAAAATTACCCTGTACCCGCATGTTATCAGTCAGATAAGTTGGTGTGACCTAAGTCTGCCGCCTCGCTTGTGTGATGATGAATTCTTCAGGCGACAACAGACGAATATGTCTATGCAGAAACCATCAGGACAGTGTCACATTGTGTGATCTCCAACTAAGCTATGTCAATGTCCCTACAAATCGGGCGACAACCGAACATCTCAATGCGTTGCAGAGCAAAGTGGTGCGAAGTGCGAAACGCCTCGCCACCAGTCATCTCAGCAGGCAGATTGCGCCATCTCTCAAATACTCCAGATCCGTCAAGACAATGGGTCAACTCTGATTTTGTAACCCTTCCGCTTCTTCCCGTCGGTGCAACAGTTGTCAAACTTTGTTGTATCCGTGGTACTAATCCGACACTGCAGGATATAAGAGGATTAGATCGGAACATTGACATAAATTCATCTTTCAGGTTTTGTTCTCATTTTGGACTCACTTTGGCCAGTGCTTGGTTCAGGATACCGTTCGTGTGAGGCCCGCAACACGTCTCGGTGTATTCCGATAAGCCTCCCTGCGGACCAATGCAAATAGCATAGCTCGCCGCTGAGACCAGACTTGTGAATGAAATCCTGATGGGCAGAGTTAATTGCTGTCGTCTGGCCGAACTGGGAGTTCCTTACACGAGTATAGAAGATTTCATAGATAATTGGGAAAGAGAATAGGACTGTTGAAGGAAGAAGATAGTCTGATGCATATGAGTGAAGAAAAGATGGCTCAGTGGTTGTTGGTGAGGGACTTTATATGAGCACTTACTTACAGGCTGCTGAAGCAACAGTACGGTCTAGGCAATCAGTCTAAATTATGAACGTCTTCTTCGTGTGAACGGCCGAATACGATGGCATCGGGGGGCGGGAAAGAAGCCCCTTTGCAGCTAGATGCTGAGAATGAATGACTCGACTTGTCAATTTATCTGAGTTCGTAACTGTAAGGGATTCCGTCCGTGTCGTATATCGCCTGCTCAATATTGTGTCCAAAAGCTTCAATCAATTCAACAACCCCTGGTCTGAACGTGACATGTGTCCACGTCTGCTTCATCAATCTTCATTTCCATATCAGCACATGTATCCTACACGTTCTTCCGAGTCTCTCGCGTTCGCTCATGGCGAAGAGTATTTGTATCCATAGGCCTGCTTAGCCTCTTCGACTTGCTTCTTCACCTCATCCTCCTTCTCCCGAAGCCCCTCCTCGCCTGTCTGGAGACGCTTCGCCAGGTTCTGCACAGAGAAGCCCGAGTCTTCTGGGATCTGCACGCCGCGCTGGACGGCCGGGCGCTCGTAACAGCGGTCCAGCCACGCCTTGACGGCTGGGAACTGGTGGATGTCGATACCAGCCATGGGGGCGCTCTGCACCCAGCCGATCATGGAGATGTCGGCGATGCTGTACCGACCACGCTTGGGACCGACCACGAAGTCTCGGTCGGTGAGATGAGTGTCGAGAACACCAAAGAGCCGCTCGGTTTCGCCGACGTAGCGCTGGGTAGGGTAGGGGATTCTCTCTTTGGCGAATCTCACAAAGTGGTTTGCCTGGCCTTGCCTGCTTGTTGTTAGCGGTCATTCTTCACGCTCGCCGTTACGGAGGAGCCACTGACATTGGGCCCAGGCCACCGTGCTGCCACCCGACCCAAGCTTCGGCGCGCGTGTAGTCGTTGTCATTGGGTGCGAAAGAAAACTTGTGCTCGGTGTCGTATTTGCGCGTGAGGTAGCTCAAGATGGCGTTGCCCTCGAAGACGGCAAGGCCCTCGTTATCGTGATCGACGATGGCGGGAATGCGACCGTTGGGGTTGACAGCGGTGAACCAGGGTTCCTTCTGAATGTTTTGCATAATGTTAATGTTCTGGTAGACATAGGGAAGCCCGTAAGCTTCTTTCAGCTCTTCGAGCAGAATGCTGGCCTTGTAGCCATTGGGCGTGGCTGGAAGTCGAATCGGGTCAGTAACATCTTACATGGCGGGCTGGCAGTGGGCTTTGCATGACGTACAGAAAGTGAGGAGCTCAATGCCCTTCTTGGCGATGAGACCAGTGGGACGTGCTGCCATTGTGAATCGCGCGTGCTAGTTGCTCTGAGCGGATAGTGTTGTAGGTAGCTGTCCAGGAACACAAGTACTGGGTACTGGTCGTAGGCAGTTGGGACAGGATTGATGGTCTTATTTATCAACGAGATGTTGTTATTCGGGCCTGGGAATGCAGTGGTTGCATTGGTAAACATTCAGTCGTGGATGGAAAGCCACGCTGACAAATGTCATCTCACTGACGATGGATGACGAAGACGGGCAGTAAGACGTACATGCTGTCGGCGTGACAAGTATGTTAAATCCGGCACTGATTACACAACCAAGACACCAAGGAAGAGCTGTACGATGCAGCTGTGGCGCTCCCCCAGGGCAGTTGGCGCTGGATCTGGGGTTTGGAATGCATGACTCGCATCGTGGGGTTGAAGCAGTGGAAGTGACAAGCAACTCGGATTAAGAGAAGTTGGATTTCCGGATAGAAATGACTGAGGAATGTTCCCAAGTTGGTACTTGGCCTTATGGTATCTTATTGAATCCCTTTCCATGGACATTCAACAAGGCCGTTCTGAGGAGGAGGATTCATTAGCAGACCCATTGTTGACCCAGCGGTTTTCAAGCCGCAGCCATGGATCTCTCACAGTCAGCGCCATTGACTCCATCGGACCTCCAAATCTACAATCGCTTCGCGGTGATGATGAACACTTTTGTAAGTTGCCTGGTCCGCGTCCACTCTCTCAAACGCAAACAAGAAGCCCAGTGGAAGTTCTTACTCTTCACAGCACAACCATTTTCGGCGAACCTGGAAGCGGCTCCAAGATTCATGCAGCCCCCTTGTAGATGGCCCGCCAAACATGTCCAGCGAGCAGATCGTCAGGGAAGGGCTTTTCTTCTGCTATCGCTTGACCAACCACCACGATATCGAAGAAACTCAATTCTTTCCAGTGCTGGCGCGTAAGATGCCTGAATTCTCCGGCCAAGACGCCGTCCTACTCGAGCAGCATCGCCAGATTCACCACGGGCTCCAAGGCATGCAAGGATACCTGGAGAGTTGTCGGTCGCGCAAAGAACAATTCGATCCTTCAACGTTGAAGCGCAAAATGGATCCCTGGGGTAAAGTTCTTATGCTTCACCTGGACCAGGAAGTGGAAATGTTGGGAGCTGAGAATATGAGGAAATGCTGGACGCGGGACGAGATGCTGGGTTTGCCGATTCGAGTATAATGCGCCGATTTTGAACAGCTTTGGGAGCTCCGACCCGCACCATGTGACGATGTGGACTCGGCCGTTCCGACATCGGCAAAAGACTCCGAATGTCCGAGTGTGATAGCGGCCGGGCGGGTCGGAGCTCCGTTCTCTCGCGACCGATGATGCCATTGAAGTCGGCATGATAGTATTTTAGCAGGCCGAGCTTCGGAGACGCCATCGTGAAATCAAACAATACCACCTCGTCACTCTTTTGCCCGAGCATGTCCTACTGTCCTCCCTCCAGAGTAGCCAGTTTTCTTCGTATAATTCTATAGACGACGCGACGACACTAGACATCATGACTGATATCAAGCCCAACGCACCAAAGGTCGTGACCATCGACGACGTTACGCAAATCGCCAAAGAACGTCTGCCCAAGGCGGTGCTCGATTACTACACGACTGGCGCAGACGACGAGCACACGCTCGAACGCAACCATGCCGCCTTCAGAGAGTATGTCCACTGCCTCAGCCACCACTTCAATCCAGCCAACTGACGTCTGCCAGGCTGCTCCTCCGGCCACAAGTGTTGCGCAACGTAGAAAAGATCGATACCTCCACAACCATCTTCGGCAAGCGCTACGACATCCCCATCGCCATCGCGCCGAGCGCGTACCAGAAACTCGCGGGCGGCCAGGGCGAACTCGACGTCGCCCGCGCCGCCTTCAAACTCGGAACGAACCTCACGCTCTCCACGAACGCGACAACCTCCCTCGAAGACGTGGCGGCAGCGCTCCCCGACCGCGGACCAGAGCACCCCAGACCGTGGTTCCAGCTCTACTTCCTCGGCGCCCGCGATCTCACCGCCGGCCTGATCAGGCGCGCCGAGGCCGCGGGCTACGAGGCGCTCGTCCTCACGGTCGACACGGTGGTGCTGGGCAACAGGCTGCAGGAGCGCAAGACGCCGCTGACGCTGCCCGAGGGCATCGCCATGGCGAACCTCGAGTCGAGGCGCGTCGGCGCCATCTCCAAGGCCGGCATGCTGCTCCGCGCGGAGACGGCGGCCGAGTACAACAGGATTGTGGAGGAGCACCGCGACTCGCTGGTCGACGCGACGCTGGAGTGGAACGAGGTCATCCCCTGGCTGCGGTCGCAGACGACGATGAAGATCGTCGTCAAGGGCATCATCACCGCCGAGGACGCGCAGAGGGCGGTCGAGGCGGGTGTGGACGCCCTCGTCGTGTCCAACCACGGCGGCCGCCAGCTCGACGACGTGCCATCGACGCTGGAGGCGCTGCCGGAGATTGCGGACACGGTGAGAGGCAGGATACCCATCATCTTCGACGGCGGCATCACCCGCGGCAACGACGTGTTCAAGGCGCTGGCGTTGGGTGCGGATCTGTGCCTGATCGGACGGACGGCCCTGTGGGGGCTCGCCTGGGACGGTCAAAAGGGTGTGGAGGGCGTGCTGAACATTCTCGAGCGTGAGCTTGCGAGGACGATGGCGCTGATGGGCACGGCGAGTTTGAAGGAAATCTCGAGAAGTCTTCTCGGGCGCGCCAAGAGAGACGGCTTCGGCATTGCGAAGCTCTAGACTTGGACTGTGCTAGCGAAGGATATCCGGGACTAGACATCCCCCCAGCAGTATGGACTTGTGGCTTTCACATCTGTATTCATATCAAACCTACATTTGATGCCTCTTACGATGAAAACCTTGGCAAGTAGACAAGAGAAGGCCGAACGCCCCTCTCTCCCCATCGTCGCTCCCCGTCGGCCGTTCGGGGCTTGATAGTCCATGGAAGCCGGCGCCAGCCCGACACGTATCTGTTGATATTGACAAGATGTACTGAACGTAGCAGAAGCGTAGGGAATTTGCCGCGCCTCGGAACCGATGAAGCGGCCTTCTAGCCCGAAACCAAGTCCCATGAAAGCCGTCTATTGGAGTGTGTTTGCCGAAGGTTGGACAGCGCAGCAAACGGTATCAACCCATGCCAAGTCAGAGATCGACACATTTCAAACCATGTTCTCATGACTACGGTCAAGAAGCGAGCCATACCAGCGCTGACTTGTGCTCGCCTTCGAAGAGATTCGACATGCTCGAGCAGAACGCTACAAGCTCGCCTGCGTCCGTCAGGGCTCTCAGAAGCCAGCTAACGAACTGAGATTATCGACGCTCGCCAAGGTTTTGGCTATAGGACAGACAATAGGGCCATGTTACCACGTACAAAGTTTATTCCGCTGAAAGAGAATGACAAATGACAATTCCAAGGTGCGACAGATTATAGTCTTGCTAGAGGAACTGCGAAGTAGGACAGCACCAAGCTCCATGAGCGTATTAGCCAGATTTACATTTCGCCGCGTGTGCCTCTCTCACAAATAACATTCCGGTAACTTTTATCATAAACACAACGGCATGTGTCAAAGCGTTTTGCGAGTTGACACAACCAGTGAGCTCGCCTTATTGGGTAGGCTGGCCTAGAGGTGCCCAACGTGAAAGCCAGAGGCTGAAGCCGTAATCGAATTGCGTAATCCTATCAGCATAACGGACTGGAAGTCCGCTACACATTTCTTTCGGGATGAATATGGTAGGTCGTACTCGGTGGTAGACATTCCGAGGCTATAGGTAATATCGTGAGTGTACGTCAGCCTGCTGGAACGACTGCGAGCAACAGAGAAATGATATCAACGAGCGCTCGGGAAGTGTAATCCATCATCCTTAAACTTTAGAGTAAATGTTGAAGTCGTAATAAATGACGCGTCCAATTTAGAGACGATACTACACTAGATCTGGCAGATATTTAGAAAACTTAGGCTTGTGTCATCAAGTACTGCCTCAAGAACAGATTAGCTATATATAATATGCTCAGATGCTGGCTTTCGCAGAGCGAACCCCCTGCGAACCCCCTGCGAACCCTCTGCGAACCCAGATGAAAATTGTCCACCTCAGCTGTTGCTACTATTCAACGACCGTCAGATCCGAGATGAGACTGTTGATACCCATCTTGAGCATGTCAGTATCGCATTGCTGTTGAAAACACCCCGAAGCACATCATGCTTGCGACCCTCAGTGGTTGATGCTAAAATACAGCGAAATAGGCTTATTAGCATGTCATATGCTAGGCAGTGGGAGGGTTGCATTTGCCGAAAAGGTGTTGGACAACCTGCAACTGCAGACTTGCAACGACTTGCCTGCAGAAAGGCAGCACCAACCTTTCGAACTGGGCCATCTTTTTATATGGGTACGTTGATTGAAACTTGCGCAGCTGTTGGGTACCGGCCGATTTTGTAAGTCCATGGAACCGAATAACTAATACTGTCAGAAAACTTCGACTGGGAGGGTTATCGTGGGTCGTGGTGTTGGTCGGGTTTATCGAGGGGTATAACAGGGGATTACTTCTACAATCACTGTAGAGAGCTAGGGGTGGTCGACTCATGCTGCGTCAACCTCGACGCGTCTCAAACCGTCGTGGTTGATCGATCAAGCGGGTGTTTCTGAGACCCATTAACAGGGCCGGGGGGACTTCAACATCTCTCTCGAGCATCTTTGTTTTTCGTCTTTTCGTTCGGCTTGGGGATCAAGGCGCAGCAAGATTCAAGTTTCAACACTTGCCTGAAACTTCATCTTGGCCTGACTCAGAATTCATCAGTAATCAGGTACTAAATCCGAGATTGTTGTTTACTTCTGACGTATTAAATATTACCCCGTGCATATCCACTACTTCCAGACACTCTTATAGCCTGTTGATTACAGGCTACGATCAGTAGGCATTTGAAGTGAGCGTGTTTCAAGCTACACAGCATACCTCGAATACGCTCCGTTACTTGTAGCAACTTTTTATTCGGCGAAACAGCTCCCAAAGCGCCACTACTCCTTCGCCCATGGCTCTTTGGGAGAGTCGAGAGCATCCACAAAATTGAGCCATGCCATAGCTGTAAGTAGAGAAAACATCTTTTCGATACCGGATCTAGGGACAATTACTGCTGTGTTAGCGATATGGATGGAAAAAGTTTGCGTGCCTCAGGTAGGTCTTGGCCATGAGATCGCCACAGTAGTCGGAGAAGTGTCCGTTGATGATTGAAGTTTACTCCAACCTCGTCTTCTCGACCTCGGCTACGGAGGCTGCGAAAATGTCAGAAAACGCAGACCTGTAAGACTGGGGTCGAAGTCTGGTAGGCCAATTGGAGGGAGAGAGCAGCCGTCGCATGGTACTCAGCATCGGGTCGGGTCTCGGGACCTAGAGACTAGCTGTGATGCGCCTGGTGCTGGAAGACGTGTCTGCAGCTCAAACGAGATTGATTTCGGCTTGACTGACCATCTGACTGGTACGGAAAAGGCCTAATATAATTGTTTCGATGTCATTGTCTTCCAGAAGCTTGCTGATCTAGGCTGTGTTGTCATAGTCCACCGTGTGAAAGGACTGATTCGTTGGCTAGTGCATTTCTCACTCTATCGCAGGTAGAATAGCTTCGAAGCTCGGCATTACCTTTCGCCAGAGGACAACGACCTTGTGGTCGGCATTTGCGTGGAGGATTTCCACAATCGTCTAACCAATGTCTCTGCTGCCACCTGCTATTGCGGAATTGACCATGATGGTGATTAAGAAGGTTTGAATGTCTCAATAATACTGCACAAGGTACGCGTAAGTCTCGGCTATGATTAGCCACCTAACCAGACGCTGTACACGATGTTTCTCAATGAAGATTCCATCCGTATTGAGACTCTGGTTCATATTTGTCATTGCTTTGAAATCCTTCGCGTCTAAGCATGTCTTTGTCAGATTGAGTCAGCGAGATCAAGCCCGATTGGAATTGCTATATGCCGCGCTACTTCGGGCTTATGGATTTACGGCTCACAACTACTCGCGCATAGAGCTTTACAAATTTGATTACTTATTACTTTCAGTCATAGTTGGGAAGCAAATGGTATGTTGATAGAGGAGGGCCAAGGTTCCTCGCGTGGTGCCGTGCCTGTGTAGTCGGGGTAACTCGGATGGACATCGTGAAGTTGATCCGAACCATTTGCGAGAACATGGAAGATACTTTGTCAGACTTCGGAACCGTCGTCGTTCCATTAGTTTTTCTTGAATGCCTTGACTGCATTGCAGCACAGCATACTCCACCGACCTGATTCATGTCTATCGGATTTACGGACTTGTATCTTGGGAACTAGCATCGTCTGCCTAGTCCTGGCGACGTCACATAGAACAGCGGCCAGCAAACCCAGGATGGGCATTAAATTTCCTCGACTCGCAGCGAGAGTCGAGTGCAGCTCATGGTCGAAAAGCTACACATTACAAGTGAAGAACGAATGCAAAATCTGCACCAGACAGTCCACTTCGTCAGGTCAAGGTATAAATAATACATCCAGAAAAGGTAAGCCGAGAATCATTTGATAGCCATAATCAGTAATGATTTCGTTTGTACAAAGTCTCCAGGAACGATCAAGTTATCAAAAGAATTGGCCGCCAGTGAACGGCCAAACCTTGTTGAACAGCCTGTCAACCCCCTCAAACTTCATCTGGGAATATGGATTCTGCCCCAACGCCCCTCGCTCATTCACAGTCAAATGGTAGCAGTAGCTACGACGGCGGAGATACCATTCACTGCGACGACTTGAAGTGGCTACCTCTCGCGCCCAAGGTCTGGATCAAACTCATCAAGATGACGCCCGAAACCGGTGCTTACACTGTCATCGTCCGAGCCGAAAAGGGAGGCGGCCTTCCTCGTCACCGCCATATCGGAAGCGCCGAAATCTACGTAATCCGCGGAGATGGGAAACACCCGCAGACGGGACACTTCGCTCAGGGAGACTACGTTCTGGAGAGGAAAGGGGCGATACACGATCCGCTGGTGTTTGAGGAGGAGGTTGAGTTGTTGATGATGAGCAATGGGCCATCCGCCTTTATTGATGATGAAGGCCGAGACTTGTTCCTGATGGATATTCCGATGTTGCAACGCTTGGAAGCGTCGGTAGCAAAGGCCCCTCAATTCTAGCCTACACGTAAGATGCTGAAGGACAACGTGTCTAAGTCCTTGGGTCACTTGCAATCGACATACTCTGTGGTCAGCTGCGGAACTGTGGAATTGTAGCTTTCTGAACAGTGGTGTGATCTTGAGACAATGACGGAGTACTGTGTCTGAACGGACACCACATATGGGGGTGGGCTATGTTTTGGTTGGTGAGGTATAATGCGCATAGGACGACCGCTTCAAATTGAAGAGGTCAAGACTCTTGTTTAGTCCAGGCAAGTCTGAGGTACGCTTGGGTTAGAAAGTCGTTGGACTCTTGTGATTGTAGTGAACTTGCTGTTTTGCTGACCCTCGTGTGGCATCGGACAACCACCCCACTCCGATAGACTCCGCGAAGGAGCCGGTTTTCCGCGGCGAGGTGGAAGAGACTCCGTGGAAAAGATCGCCCACACCCATGACAAGCAAGACTACCAGTGAATACAACAGTTATGATAGTGTGCCCTTTGTGTATATCATATCCCTTCAACGGTCAAACAGAGCCGATGTAAGTGGCAACAACGCTGGCCTATTCCATCCCACGCAGTAGCCTTGCAAGTCACAATCATGCCGAAAGACTCAAACAGGACTTCGACTTGGCCATGGTCACTTGCAATACCCCTTGTGACTGCTCTAGGTCTGAGCTATCTCTGGCCAGGCCAGTCGACCATCTTCACTGGAGTTCAGCTCGCCAAGTCAAAGTATACTCCGGCGGCTTCAGTCACAATCGATCAGGGTACGATTCTTGGCAGACTGGTGACCGATGGCACTTTCCCGGAACCGTTGGAGGGCTTTATGGGGATTCCATACGCTCTCCCTCCAGTAGGACAGCTCAGGTTCAGGCATGCCGTGCCTGTCGCAGCAGGTAATTCCACGCTCGAGGCGTTCGAGCTTGGCCCACGGTATGTCCACTTGCCTACGCACCAATAGCGGATTCGAAAGTAACCAACAACGAGTCCAGATGCCCCGGAAAGCAGCTTGTGCCCTTTACCGATGATGGATAGCTCGGTCCCGACTGGGAGAGCGAGGACTGCTTGACCATCAACGTCTACCGGCCCAGGGGACACGCGGCAGAGAAGAAGCTTCCCGTGGCAGTCATGATTCCCGGCGGTGCCTTCAACCGTGGGGCTGCAAGGATGCACAACACGCCGTCGATGCTTGCTTGGTCCGAAGAGCCTTGGATCGGCGTGTCGATGCAATACCGCATTGGCGTCGCTGGCGGGATGAACACTGCCCTCACGAAGAAGGAAGGCCTCTTGAACCTGGGTTTGAAAAACATGTACGTGGCTTTGGAATGGGTCCAGAAGAACATTGCTGCTTTCGGCGGTGATCCTGACGATGTGACTATCATGGGACTTTCCGCCGCTGCACACGGCGTAAGTCAAGGCTGATAATGAGTCGCCCTGGGTTCTGCTGACATGGGACAGATCGGTCACCTCATCATGGACGTCAACCAGAAGAAGACACTGTTCCACAAGGCCATCATGGACTCTGGTGGCCACACCGCGCGCGTGGTACATGCTCCCGAATCCAGGCTCAACGAAGCGCACTTTGAGGAATTCCTCCAGCTCACTGGCTGCAACAACCGACCCGAGCACGAAATCCTTCCGTGTCTGCGAGCGCTCCCCTCATCCACCATCATCGAGTCTGGCCAAAAGGTATACGAGAAGTCCAACCCGTCCGTTCGGTGGGCGTGGCAGCCTGTTCTCGACGGCGACATCATCTCGCGTCGTCCCATCGACGCGTGGAAGTCTGGCAACTGGAACAAGGTCCCGATACTCACCGGCTCGGCCCACAATGAGGGCGCCATGTACGTGCCCAAAACGGCCTCGACACCAGAAGACTTTGACGACTTCTTCCGCGCTCTGTTGCCTCAGCTGTCTCACAGAGATGTTGCGGAGCTGAACGAGCTGTATCCCGATCCTTCGAAGAACCCCGACTCGGAGTACGTCGAAACGCGGCCTCTCGACATTGGACCGCAGTACAAACGAGCCGAGGCCGCGTACGGTCACTACGCATACACATGTCCCGTTCGACAGACAGCCATGTGGGGGAGCAAATCGCCCTCGGACCCTCCCGTATACTTGTACCACTGGGCCCTCAACAAGACAGCCCTTTATGGTGCCAATCACGGTGACCAGATGCGATATCAGACGTACAACGCGGAGGTCAGGTCCATCTCCCCGAAGCAGGAGGAGATTGCCGGTCTGATGCACGCATATGCCACCTCGTTCATAGTACATGGCGATCCGAATAAAGTCAAGGGAAAGTTTGAGAAGAGGCCTCAGTGGCTGGCCTTTGCAGGTGAGAAGGGCAAGGAAGCGGGCAAGACGATGATTTTCGGCGAAGGGAATGACGAGCGTGCTGGAGGCTCTAGCTTAGGCACGGCTGCACAGTTTGTCGACTACGAGTGGGCTGAAAAGGAGTGCGACTTCTGGTGGAAGCAGACGGAGAACTTTGAGGATTGAGGATATGGAGTGTCCGCGGCATCTATCGCGGAAACTTATCTAGAAGATGATAGTCATGTCATGACTGGAAATATGGAGAGGAAACAAATCATCTTCCAAGCCCAAGTCCACATCCTTCATGAAAACAGTAGTCATCGTCTCTACGTATTAGATGTTGCGTATCAAAGCATTTGTAGCTGGGAACGCTGCACAGTACGACAAACGTCTTCGTTGCTCATTACAATGTCGTGATACATAACTACATGATCCATGGATATCGAAAAACAACTCAAAACATATCCCACAGGTTCGGGAAGAGCTCGTCAATCATGGGAACATCCGTCGACATCATGAGCTGCTGGAACTCGGGCACCGTCGCCGAGGGACTATCCGCCGTCACCAGCTTCTCGACAACCTCTGCATACTGCGCCAGGCACAGGTCGCCCAGATCCCAGCCGGAACGCCGCTGGTGCGACTGCAGCGAGTCGATGAGCGTCTTGGCCAGTTTCAGCGACGCGCTCTGCGCCAGCCCGGCCGCCGTGTTCTCCGTTTCCAGCGCGCAGCGCAGCAAAAAGGTGATGGCCGACGTGAAGGCGAAGGCGCTGACGGGCAGCCAAAAGTCGCCGAGGTGCGCTTCCTCGAGCTCCTGCACGAGGTGGACAATCTCCTCGGCGGCGCGGCGGACCTGGATGTAGCGGTTCGTCAGGGCGTCGCCCGGCGCGGCGTCCTCCTGCTTCTCAATGTCGAGCTCGATGCGCCGGCGGAGGAGTTTGGTCGAGAGGTAGGCCAGGCGCAGGTTGGCGGCGCCGGGGATGTGGAGGTTGGTGCCGCGGGTGATGACGCGCCGGACGTCGTCCGGGAGCGAGTCCTCCCACTGGCCGAGGCTGAGCTCGAGGCCGAGGGTCGTCCGGCCGCCGTCGCTGTCGTGGCTCTGGTTGAGGTCGTAGACGAACTCGAGGTACTTGTCGAGGACGCCTGTCAACGTGACCAGCGCTGTGAAGACGGCGGCGGCGGAGGTTTGTGTTTCCGTGGCGTCTGCGCCCGTTAGATACTCAGGTGTTGGATCTGGCACGTCGTATTGGAAACGCTTGATTTGTGGCGGTGTGCCGTACGCGAGACTCAACCTGGCCGACGAGTTAATCATGCGCTGCGAGAGTGACGGAAGGGTGAAGCTGACCATTTGTCGTGGACAACCAGCGCCCACCAGATCTTCATGCGTAAACACTTTTCAGGCATGGAGATGTTCCAGTCTGTGGGGTCCCGATTGAGTCCGAGTGACTGTGCTAGCGACACTGCTGCACCCAGCTGGATCTCGTTCATGATCATGGAAGTCGTTGGTCTCCCACCCACGTTGAGGATGATGGCGATGATGGTTGAGATTCCGGGTGAGATGTGTAGTTCGGAGAAGAGGGTTTCTGTCGCCTGGTTCCAGATGAATCGAGAGTCTGGACAGTACTCAGACGGGAGATTGGGAGAATTCTTCCAGAAGATCATGGAGTGGGCGTAGAGAACCGATAGCAACGCCGGGGATATTCTGTCTCTTGCGGTGCTGAACGGGTGCTTGAAGGACACTTCATCCAGGAGCGGAAAGCAGATGTTTACTTTTTGGAAGTACCTATTTTCTATCAGCATCCATTGCCATGTGGCACGTAGGCTTTTCGGTCTATTCTTGGTATCGTCTGCAATGTGACTTTGCTTGACAAAGACCTGGGATCCAACATAGCAGGGCAACCAACGACTCCACGACAACGAGCGAGATGGTCGAACGAGCTTCACTTACAGGTCAATCAATGTTGATGTCCATGGCTCAAGCATCTTCTCCACAATCTGGTACTTCTGCAACGGAGCCGTCTGTCTCGGCGCCAACCCATACGGCCTCTTCCTGACGGCTGTGAAGATGACTGGCTTCCGAATCCCACTCATCGACGACATGGGTGACATGGCTGTTTGGCCCCCCACCTGCATACCGGGCCTGGGCTTCACAACTCGAATCATCCTCTCGTGGATGCTTGGCTCCGAGCTCAAGTAGTCCGCCAGCACCTGGGTGTCGTTCGTGACAGCAGGCCCGATGATGTGCGAGTTGTCTTCGTCTTCGGGACTGTCCAACGCCAGCATCAGGTGAGGGTTGTGCGGACTCGACACCGCCTTGGGCCCCGAGCAGGACGTCGTGCTGCTGCTGCTCGTCGGTGGGGACGTGGAGGTGGTCCGCATATTAATACTGCTGCCGTTCTGGGGTGCCTTGGAGTTGGCCGCTGCCACGGCCGCGAGAGGTTCCCGTCGACACGGCGTGTTGGACTGCGGGGCGCGGTATGTCTTTTGGACTTTTCCGGGGTTGAGCGGTGCTCGCGCTGCGCTTCTCGGCGACGGTGGGAACTCGCAGTCTGTGCCGTAAACATGGCACATTTGACACGTCGAAGAGCTGATGCCTTCTTGCTGCTGGCATCGCGACTTGCGCCTTCGGCATTGCAGACAGGCCGGGCGAAGATGGGATCGGTATGGCCGGGGTGTCGGCTGGTCTACCGCTGCCGCTGACATGTTGGCTGTTCTTTTGGATACTTGACTGCTCGTATACGCTCGATTGCCTTGTCTGAAGCTGGACCTGAGCCTGGGTTCGTTTTGCCGAGTCCGGTAATCGGGGCCTGGATGACTCGGTCAAGGCACGCTTGCTTGCTTGAGCATCGAGTTGGGAGACGTGGTGTTGATATTTCCCCGCGGAAAGCTCCACAGCCATTATCAAGGGTAAAAGCCGATCTGAGAGGCTAGTCTCGTCGTATCTCTGTTAGTCAACGCGCAAGCTGATAAGGCGGAGGTTCACCGAGAAAACCCCACTCCAACTTGATCGTGGTTCGCGGTCAACAGCTCGGCGGCCAGAAATAGTTGCCGAAACAGTCTCGAGCGGGCAATTCCCCGATGGCCCCCCGATAACGCACAGTTCCCTCGGCGATCCACCGCTCGTTATTTCTCCACGATAATCTGCATACGATTATACATAGAAGGCAGTGTGGCTGGCGGTGTCAGTCCGACGCTGTCGCCCCCGTACGTGAGGTCTCAACGCGGGGAAACCCTCACCCAGATCCCAGGACCCCTTATCTCGCCATGGGCCTATCTGCCAGGATATGACGTTGCTTGAGATCGAGGACATCATTCGATATCTTATCTGTAGCCTATGCCACGTTGAGCTGGGAGAACTGCCAGGCCCGGATCGCGGGCTGTCGACTCGTCTTATCAAGTTGGACAATGGAGAAGCGAGAGCGTGCCAGGCTTGGTTCGGCGCCGGATATCGTTAACCCTAGTCATCGCAATGAATAAGAAGAGCTCCGCAGCCTGGGAGTTTGCCGCTCCGGGGGAAAAGTGTCGACAACTCGTCCTTGCCCGACTCTCCCATCTCTATCTTCATCACAACCTGGCTTCATCAATATACTTTGCTGTTCGGCGAACGCCTGAAATATTCGCTTCAACTAGCTCAGGTGTATCCACTTGGTCCCATCGCGTGCTTGAAGCAAACAAATCACTCGCATATCCGCCGGCGACCCGCCGTTCTGGCAGACTTCCCCGGACTCCGCCATGGTTGTCGAGACCTCTCTTAATGAAGGGCATCCCGAGCCCAAGGACTTGGAAATTGCGGAGAAGAAACCGTCTCACTCCGGCAGCGTTGTCGAAGACCTCAAGCCAGGCCAGGTCGAGCTCCTCGACGAGGCCGAGATCTTTCTTCAGCAAAATGGCATATCTCATGCGCGACTCAAGGAGCTCCTCGAGGACAAGGCGGCCGAGAAGAAGCTCGTTCGCCGCATCGATCTCACCTTGCTGCCATTGCTGATGGGCACCGTACGTTTGACATTCCCAACAACGTGCTGGAGTGATGATACTGACGACATCACAGTACCTGTTGCAATACATCGACAAGCAAGCCCTCAGCTACGGCGCCGTGTTCGACCTCTTCGAAACCACAAACACCAGCCAAAGCCAGTACTCATGGCTGGCTTCCATCTTCTACATCGCCTACCTCGTCAGCGAGTGGCCCGTCAGCTACCTCACCCAGCACTTCCCCACCGGCACCGTGGTCAGCATCCTCGTGCTCTGCTGGGGAACAGTCTTGACGTGCACCGCCGCGTCGCACAGCTTCGCCGGCCTCGCCGTCTGCCGCTTCCTGCTCGGAGCCTTTGAGAGCGTCATCACGCCCGCCTTCATGATGATTGTCAGCATGTGGTACACCCGCTCCGAGGCGCCCCTGCGCGCCGGCGCCTTTTACTGCTTCAACGGCTTCGGTTCCATGATTGGCGGCATCCTCTTCTACGGCGTCGGCCAGGCCGACGGCTGGGACGTCTGGCGCATCATCTTCGTCATGTGCGGCGGCCTGACCATCATCTGGGGCGTCGTGCTCTTCTTCTTCCTGCCCAACAACATCATGGCGGCCAAGCGCTTCTCCGTCGAGGAGAAGGCGCACCTGATTGCCCGCAGCCAGAGCAACAAGACGGGCGTCTACAGCCGCAAAATCAAGACGGCGCAGATCAAGGAGGCCTTCACCGACCTGCAGGTCTGGCTGCTGTTCTTCTACACCCTGCTGAACGAAATCGTCAACGGAGGCATCGCCAACTTTGGCAAGTTGATTGTCAAGGGGTTCACCAAGGACGCGTTGCTGACGACCGCCTACGGCATCCCGTACGGCGCGTGGGTGGCCTTCTTCATCTTCACCGGTCCCTTCTGCGCGTCCAAGTTCAAGAACTTCCGGACGATTGTCATGATGACATGGGTCATGCCCACGCTCGTTGCTGTCACGCTCTTCCTGAAGCTGGACAGAGGAAACAAGAACGGCCTGCTGATGGCATACTACATTGTGAGTTGATCTCGGCTCAACGAGACATTCTACGGAGCAACCCACTGACACTGACACAGAGCCCTTCCTTTGTCGGCGCCCTCGTCGTCGCTCTCCAGATGCCCGCAGCCAACGTCGCGGGCTACACCAAGCGCGTCACCTCCACCGCCTTCGTGTTCCTCGCCTACTGCGTGGGAAACATCATCGGGCCCCAGGCCTTCCTCGCCTCGGAGGCTCCCGTCTACGGGACTGGGTGCAAGGTCATCATGGGCTGCACTGCGGGACAGTTCGTGCTTGCGATTGCCATTCGCGTCTTGTTGACGAGGAGGAACAAGCAGAGAGACGCCGAAGCCGCCGCCAGTGGTTCGGATGCTGCAGATGACGATGACGAGCTTTTGATGGATTTGACCGACTTTGAGAACAAAAAGTTCCGGTACTCGTACTAGTCACCTTACCTAAATAGGTACTTTTCGGGGCTAGAATAAGTTAGATAGTCGTTGAAATGAGAAAGTTTGATGCTGACGATGTGCACCCAATGGTTGTTCCTATCGTTGCTTGTTTTGTCTCGGCCCGTATAAACTTCTGGAATGATGTTGAGTGTGATCTTTCTGGGCAGACTGAACTGCTTCATGTCAAATAACCCATCATCACCCTTTGCCACTGTCCTTGTTCTCCCCGCCCTCCATGTCTACTACCTACTATAGTATCCCGTGGCTCTATAGTCCGTCTCTACTCTAGGTAGGTTTTCTCCGTCGTCAGTCTCTATTCTTTGTTTCTGTTTTTATCTTCTATCTCTATCTCTATTATTTGTCTCTATGTCCGTCGTCCGTCTCTATCGCCTTTCTATGTCGTCCGTCTCAGTTGCCGTCTTCATAGTCTTTGTCTGTCGTCCGTCTCTGTCGTCTGTCTCTGTTGTCTGTCTCTGTTGTCCGTCTCCGTCGTCCGTCTCTGTTGTCCATCTCCATCGTCCGTCTCTATCGCTCGTCCCTATCATCCGCCTCTATCTATATAATCTATCTCTATTGTTATCATCTATCTCTATTTCTATCGTCCGTCTCTATAGTCTATTTCCAGCATCTATTTTTATTATCCATCTCTATCGTCTGTCTCTACCGTCCGCCTCCGTCTCTATCGCTACATGCTCTACTATCATGCTCTTGTCTTGATAACTTCATAGCTATAGACATAGCTCTGATACTATTGATGTACAGCACTTTGAAATCAACATAACCTAAGGATAAAAATGATGATATTGCTCTATTAATAGCTCAAGGAAGTAAACCTTTAGTCTAATTATCTATCCAAGTCCTATAGGTAGCTTCATAGCACTCCTTGTTTCCTCTTTTCAAATTCTCTAGTATCTCTTGGTATCTCTAGACTTTCTGTAAACTCTTGTTACGTATTCGTCCTCCGTGCCTTTCTCACTTATGAGTCCTGCTTAGGTTGCTTAACGATGCTTTTGCCTTTACCTGAGTGGACGATCCGATGTCATGTTGGTCCAAACCCACAACTCCCGTAGAGTCTGACCCCTGCAAGCCAAGACAGACTACCAGCAAACAGGTCAACAGGGGCCCTGTGGAGCAGCCCCAGAGAAACTGGGTTCGCTATTTGTTAGTAGTTAGCATCTCCAGCGGGTATCTTGAGAGGAGCCTTGAATTGTAACCCTCCCTGGCGATGATGGTAGCATCAAGAACAGTCGAAATGGAGCGTTATCGTCGCCAGGTGGGCGTCTTGTACAAGGCACGGAGCGATTCCGGAATGTAGTATGCAGTCGGCGACGGAATGCCATCTTGCTATCCGCATATAACAAGTCCACCCCCTCCACAGAGAGAAGCAACTCAAGCTGTCTTTTCCCCGCAGGAATTCCGCCGCCTCGCACATACACCCAAAATGTCGTCGTCAACAGAGGACGACCTCCCTCTCCTGCCTACGGGCATTACGCCCGAGTGGTTGGGAGCAAAACTCGGCCACGAAATCAAGTCTATCGAGAACACAAGGACCATCTGGGGTACAGGAAGCAAGCTGTTCTACACAATCACGTACGAAGACGGATTCGAGGACGACGACGACAGACCAAAGCACATTTGCGTCAAGGGTGTTTTCAGCCCTGAGATGAGAGAGGATCAGCCGTGGACGGTGAGCTTAGCACAGCGCGAGGCCGACTTCTTCACCAAGATCGCACCCGGCGTTCAGAACATGATTTTCCCCAAAGGATGGTGGAGCGACACGAGCGAGGACCAGGGCATCGCCATCATGAGCGACCTCGTACACGATGGCTGCACATTCCCGCCAGAAGTCGCCTCATACTCGGTGGAAACGGTCAAGAACAGCATCGAGCAGCTGGCCGGTCTTCACGCGCAATTCTGGGGACAAGACGAGGAGGATCACCCTTGTAAGTGAACTCACATCCCATCCCGTCCATACCACCCCTTTTTGCTTCTCTTTCTCTGGTTTCCCCGTCGCTCGCCGGCTGTATTCCGCTTGGCGCGGTTTGCTCTCCCCGTCTCCATCGACACAACCCATCACCATCACCCCCCCACACACACACCCGCTGAAGACAAAGGAATGGTCCACTGACCTGGCTGCCGGTGAAAACAGGGATATGGAACAACTACGACCCAGCCATCAGATTCATGAGCGCGTCGTGGGACGAAGTCGTACGCGAACCGGGCCGACCCAAGCTGCCCGACCACCTCATGGACGGCGCGCGTTGCAACGAGGCGCTGGACCGGTACTTCACGGAACGTAACCCTCGCTTCCGCACGCTGCTCCACGGCGACACGCACATTGGCAACGTCTACTTCCTCCCAGATGGACGAAATGGCTTCCTCGACTGGTCCGCCTTCCACTTTGGGTCCTGCTTTCACGACGTCGTCTACCACGTGACGGCCATGCTCAGCGTCGAGGACCGCCGCGCCCACGAACTCAGGATCTTGGACCACTACCTCGAGACCCTGCACTTCCTCGGCGGGCCCAAGTTCGACCGCCACCACGACCCAGAGGTCATGCTCGAGTATCGCCGTTCCTTCATGACCAACGTCATCTGGCTCATCTGTCCTAGAACACTGCAGTCGAGGGAGCGTGTCGACGTGCTCTGCGAGCGCACCGTGGCTGCCTGGGACGATCACCAGGTCATCGACACCATTCTCAACCAGCCCAAGCCCGAGATGGCAGGAGAAACAGAGGAGGAAGAGTCCGATGCCGGGACCGAGTGATGGCTCGACCGGGGCCCCGGAAGCCCAGCTGCAAGCGGATGACTCGCGGGGAGCGGGGCCGCGTATTTGACAGCAACACCAACAAAGCATGCCAGGACAGCACAAAAAGTCTGAGAGAGCAGTGGACCATGGAAGACAGCGGGTTCAAGGGAATCGGCTACCGCGGGACCGGCCCCCAAGGTAGAGGTTCAGCAAGTTGACGTGACACATGAACAAAGCGGCATCATGCTCGATAGGACGGACTTGTATGATACCACCAACAAACACGATACAGAAACTGGTAGACACGACTACAGACAGGGACTGGTGGAGTTCACTGTTCGAAATGACGGCTGCACATACCAGTATTGGGCAAGGGTTCTGGAAAACCCTGCCCAGGCGGCGTCAAAGCACAGAGAACGAAGTTACCCACAATAGATACTACACTGAGCATCTTCAGATTTGGCTGGTCAAATCCAATGATTGGGCCTGGCGAAGCAGAACGAACGTTTAAGCAAAATAAAGATTCGAAATGAGCCGGAAGTGGTTTTCAGACTGGGCAGACGGTATGCAACTTCGTGCGACATCTTGTGCCGTTGTAAGAACAAGGTGTCATCATGATAGACCGACGTGCGTTGTCTGGGAGTCAGAAGGCCGGCTAACTCCATATCCGGCGTTGATATTATTATGGGCCCTTCTCCCAGACGCAGATGGCAAATTGTGGCGCTGGATGTTTTATGTCTACTGCTTGGGGTGTGCTCTGCCATCGGAAGATGCACTCGAACAACCTTCAACTGCTTCCTTCTCTGGTTCAGGCCCAAGCCGACTAACCTTGGTGTTCCTGGCATCGTCTGACAAGGAATGGCGCTGCCTCATCTCTGTACTCGGGCTGGTCGATATAGCCTAGCTAGACTAGTGCACTGACTTGTCCCAGTACTTCTCACCAAGCGTCTCTGACGATTTCCTCCACGGATATTATCTTGATATGGGGAAACATCTGCTTCAAGGGGCCATGTCGGTAATGCCAAACAGACCCATGGTAAACCAAAAGCTGAGCGTCGAGAACATCATCCAAAGGTGCGGCTTGGGGAACAAGCTGTATGCCTCCCGACGTGAGGGAAGCTCTGTAGTTTTGTTTCTACAGTTTCTGTAGTCTCTATGCTACCACGGTGATGGCAAGACGAGTGAGTATGCATAGAACTTCGGGACGAAATGGATATATCACGTACCTTCCTTTAAAGAAAGTGGGGTGAAAATTGCGCATGGTGGACGGCGAAGAGCATCTCGTGGCCCATGATGTGGGGGATTTGGGTTACCGATATAATAGGAGTTCCAAGTCAAAGATTTGGCTACTTTCCTTGAATTAATTGTGGTAGTGGCAACGGCGATGGCCGGCTTGAGTAGTCCAAAACCTAACCACCCCTAGGGTTCAGAAATCGTCGCCATCGTTACCCTAAGGAGGGTGACCGTTTCTTCATCCATCTTTGGCCGTTCGCGAACAATGCGTCCCAAAGAATACCTCAGGGAGTGGCAAACCGCTGTTTTGGGATGTAGTGGATGGGGTTTCGGCGTACTTGTTTTGCTTGGATCTTTGACAGTTGGGTGTATGTAGAGGTTTTGTCGTGGAGATTGCAAAGCTAGCCACGACGTGGAAGTGCGCGAACTCGACTGATTATGTGAAATTCACAGAGGCCCTCAAGGTTATCATGACACAGACTTTTCCCCCTAGCCACGAGAAGCGAGTTTGCAAGCTTGTATTCGGAACTTCGGTAACAGGAACAATGAAAGCAATAGTTATGGCCAGCAGGGTTGGTACATTACAAAATTTTCGCCTCCGACATAATGAACCGAGAGGTTTGAACTATGCGTTCCATGTCCTGAAACATGCCAAAACATGTGTAACCTTTTCGGGCTGTATTTAGCCTCAGGATTGTTTTCGACTTAAAAGGACCATCGTGGAAGGCAAAACGTTGAGTATGTCCCACATCTTTCCGGGTTGTGGTGTTGAATGCAGGATCACATGCGGCGTCAGTGAGGCCAATGGACGGACACAGGCGGGTTTAGCCCAGATCTCATCCCTCTTAAACTTGAACAGTTATATTCAGCGTCCAGGAGATCAGTCTACATTGCATAGCCGTACGTTCGAGCCTGTCTCTACTCAATGATCACACTCAGAACATGATCTTTGACCCAACCGCGTGGTACGTCATAGCTGAAGATTGGTTCTTGCTCAAGCTCGCCCTGCCCTAACGAAATTATGACCTCTACGGCATGGTCCACTTACCTGGATGGAACTTGGAAGAGAAAGGTTTCTCCATTTGATGTTAGCTGATCGTAAATCTCACGTCCATGTCATATATAATGCTCCCCTTTTCCGAAGGTGGCCTCTGGTAACCCAACTTTGACTCAGCAAACAACCACAATGTCGAGCAAAGTCGCGAAAAGCACCTCGGAGGCTTCCTCCGATGTCAGCTGGTGCGAGAACGACTGTGATGTTGCGGTCGATCTTGCCACAGAACTCGAGAGATACGATCCATTCACTGAGTTTCTGCTTGCGCCTCACGACCCCCCGGAGCCATACGGACTGCGCTCGCTGGCGTCAGAAGGACCACGAGCTGAGGACATCGCCAACGCCAACGCCCCGCCCCTGTTCAGACCCAGGAAAGAGCTCGACGTTGACCGATTCGCACGCATCGAAGTGATCAAACCGATTTCGACGGGAATTCAGAAAGGGGCGCAAATTCTTCTGTGTAAAAGTATCCAACAGCCAACTTTTCTTAGAACAAATAGTCACGCAGCCTTTCCTGTATACCCTGTCGGCAAGCCGAGCCTGCTGGTCGCAAAGGTATTCGACCCACTCTTCTACAGCGATGATCGAGTTTCTCTCTCGGGTCCATACGGAGGCGTGACAGCCGCGGACGAGGCCCTTAGTCGCGAAACGGCCGTTTATGACGACCTGTTCAAAAACAAGTTGACTGGCTATCCCCACCTAGCGCCTGAGTACTACGGCTGCTGGGCCACCCACATCGAGGTATCCGACACGGGCGAGTCGAGGTTTGTCGGCCTTATTCTGATGGAGTACATCAACGGGCTATCGATACATGATCTCTGCACAAGTGAGGGTCCCATTCCTACTCCACGGCGTGGTCCGGTGTTGCTGGACCGAGACACCAGGCCACTCGATCGGCCGTTGCTGAAGAAGCTCGACTTGGAAGTCGAGACACGTCAGAGGATTGTGGCAATACTTCTCGACAAGGTTGTCAGTCAAATTCGCGTGGGCATAGACCATGAGGAATTCAATCCCAGGAATGTGTTGGTCAGTTTCCGTAACAATGGGAAATACTTATCTGCCGAGGCTGAAAGACCTCGGGTCGTCATGGTGGACTACAACATGTCGACGGTCCACAACAAGACAACGAGTTGGAGTCCAAAAGGAAGAAGGTCGGAATGGGTTAACGATAAGCCTCCCCACCCCTGGATTCACTTTGACGCCGAGAATATGGCCATGTTCGAGGGCTGGCTGCCGGAGCCGTTGTGGCGAATGGGAGGCCTGGACAGATGGATGGTCCACACATTCGGTGCTTTTGACGGCAGTGATGCCGACTCAAAATATTGTAGCTACGAAGAAGCTTTTCGGAAGCCATGGAAGGTAAGGCAGATCTTGCCACCGCGTATCGAGGAATAGAGCAAGCAAGTATTTCATCCGTACCTCGTTCCCGCTGTGGTTGGAGCTGACTTGACTTTACTTCAATAAATATCACATTTTATCGATCAAGTTATTCGATGAAGATCAAGAAATCGTTTGAGACCTGTATTTTGGCTCATGCCAGTCTCCATCTGTAGTTTCTATAGAAATGACTGTGCGACCAAGGTTTGTAGCACTGAAAACAGCCGCTCAGTTTAGCAAGTCTTTGAGTTGCTGAAACTTTGCTTGCAGAAGGCGGTGCACGACTGGTTGTCTTCTACTTGAGAAAAGCTCTGACAGGTATTGCCGAGCTGGCACTGGCATCGCTAGAGTCGTACATGTCAGTAAGTTGATCAAACGCTAACTGACGACCAGACTGCTACCTCGTGTATTTGAAGAAACAGGGGCCAGGAGCGGAAGCCACACTCGCTTGTACATGTTTGCAACAAGTGACTGGAACCGAGAAAACTTACATGAAGAGCGTTGACGTTGCTGGCAAGCACCGTAAAGGCAGCGATAATTACGGAAAACTTCATTGTGGCTTTTGCGGTAACCTGACACTGCTTTAAACCTGAAATATTTGGTGAGGAGAATTTGAACGCTTCTGACGGTGTCGTTGGCAGAATCCTCGGCGCACTTCACATCGCCAGGAGGGCAGAAGTCGTTGTACTTATATTCTCTGGCTCAAACGAACGCACCTTGCCCGAGTAAGGCCTGCAGGTTATCTGGGCGCGCATCCATGCTGTTATAATGGGCCCTGTTAGACCGTAGTGCTCAACGAAAAGGGTCGATACCAACCGTTTAGCTTTGGTTTCAAGAAGGGGTAACTTCACGTCGACCTCGGGGAGAAAAGCACAGAGTCCACTTTGGCTGGTCGGTCTTGCGTTGCTTGGCAAACGTTTGGTTTGTTCACGCATATCCGGCGGGAGACATGGTTTCCCTCATCCACGACTGCCCAGCACTTCAGCTTTTGGCAGAGTAAGTTATCCCGGTGGCCACGAATGATGTATCGTAGGAATAGCCCTGGACAGCAAGAGAGCAGTGAGGACTTGGCGCTGGGTGGGCTAGGGCAGGGGAAGGATGTGAGTTGGAATCTAGTACATCAGCCAGCAAACTCCGTTTGGAGCAAGGTGTTTTGGAGAGGAGTATCTAGAACGAAGGGCGCATGTCCAAAAAATCGGACGAAGTTACTGAATCTGGTTTTTGAGGTTGATAAGAGGGAGTGGATGACTCGCAGATGACCATTTTGAACAAAAAGTCCCCGGATTAGCTTTCGAACAGTTGCCATTTTCCTTCCAGCACTTTGAAACTCGCCTGAATGGTAGGGATACTCAATCTTCGATCGAGCATCATTAAGTGGCTCAGGGAACGAGAGTAACAGCGCTTCTCTAAAGATGCTAGTGATCGATTCGGAACTCGGCATCGTAGCCGAGTTAGAATGTCGCACTCAAAAACAACACCGGTGTCCATCGCTGAGTTTGACCCACAGAAACAGAAGTTCTGACAACTCGAGGAGAGTGTGGAACTGACCCTGTCGGGAAAATGAAAATTGAGAGCCAAAAGCCAAGAGAAAACAGGAAAAAGAGCATTTGTTGCGGCCTCGGCACAGAAAATATATCCTTCAAAATCTTCTGCATTCATCTGCGGGTCTACTCAAAATGGCTATTTCCAAGACTATTGGCAAATCTTTGCCAAGTAATGGCTAAAGACAATTCCCCCAAGCCATGACCGTTTATGGGGTGACGCCCTTTGAGTCAATGTGTGTAAGATAGCCTGACAATTTGTCCAAGTCTGCTTTCACTCTCTTGTCGAACGATGAGAATCCCGCATGCGTAAGTCGCGAGGTTCCAAGACAATCGTGTACGTTCGGTTTCAGACATGTGGCTGTCTTTCCAGCACCACGTTTTCCTTTCTTTCTGGCAAGAAGCCATTGGCCGATTCGAGCATAAAACCAGCCTGTTCAGTTTGTTCGAGACTGTCAATGAAGTGCGTACAACTACAGTCACCAAGCCGTAACGGACAATGACCGTGTTCCCCAGACCCAAGTCCGAAAATATGGATATCTCTAAATTTGTCCAGCCTTGGAAGCTCGACCAGCGAGAGGTCTACGTCCTTAAAAATGCCAATCTTGTAAACTCCGTCGACGGTACCATCTCACAAGGAACCACCATAGCCCTGTCAGGTGGCAAGATCCTCTTTGTCGAACCGTCTGGTTCACCCAAGGAGAAGCAGCTTACCGTCAGTCCATCCAAAGTCATCAACCTCGACGGAAAATACGTCTGTCCCGGTCTAATCGACTGCCATGTCCACATCGCCGTGACGCCAGGCGAGGCTACGCTCTCATCTTACGCGAACATGACGGAAACCAAATCTCTCATCCGCCAACCTTCCGTACTCAAGGCCATGCTCGAACGTGGCTTCACCACCGTCCGCGACTGCGGCGGGGCCAGCCTCGCCATGAAGGAAGCCGTCGAGGAGGGCATCCACCCGGGACCGCGTCTATTCATCTCTGGCAAGGCGCTCTCGCAAACGGGCGGGCACGGGGACATGCGCGGCCGTCACGACACGATGCCCTGCTGCGGCGGGGATGTTTCCGGCATCAGTCGGATTGTCGACGGCGTCCCGGAATGCCTGCGCGTAGCTCGTGACGAGCTCCGCCAGGGGGCTGATTTCATCAAGATCATGGGCGGAGGCGGCGCGGCCAGTCCCACGGACCGCATCGATCAGCTGCAATTTTCCGACGAGGAGATCAGGGCCATCGTCACGGCCGCTACGAACGCAAAGACTTACGTGTCGAGCCACTGCTACACCACGGAAGCGGTTCGGCAGGCGATTGATCAGGGTGTCAGGGCTATCGAGCATGGCAACATGATTGACCTGGCCACGGCCAAGCTCATGGTCGAGAAGGGCGTCTTCTTGACCCCAACGCTGGTTACGCACTTTGTGTCCAAGGAGTTGCACTTCTTGAGCACGGAAGGGGAGGCAAAGGTTACAGAGGTTCTCGAGCGAGGACTCGCCACCCTGAAGATGGCCACAGAGGTGGGCGTTAAGGTATGCTTCGGGACCGACCTCTTGGGCCCGACGCATTATGCGCAGACCAAGGAGTTTGCCATTCGGAGCCAGGTTCAGACTCCACTGCAGGTTCTCCAAAGCGCGACCATCAACGCGGCGAAGTTGTTGAACAAGGAGGATGCGTTGGGACAGGTCAAGGAGGGCTTTCTCGCCGATTTGTTGATTCTGGCGAAGAACCCGTTGGAGGACATCACCATTTTCGACACATCCGATGAGACAATCTTGGCTGTGTTCAAGGATGGACGGGTAATGAAGTCTAACATGAGTGAACTGAAGTAATTTATATAATAACCTCTCAGGTTAATGGCCAGTCGCGGCTAGCTTTGCGATTTCATCCGCAGCAACGTCTCTTCCCGGCCGCTTGATACTCTTTGCCAGCGCCTCAGCGTTCTTTCTCATCGAGATACTGTCTGGCCCGCCGTCCACCAGCTTGAGGAACGCGGAGGCGAGCTCATCAACTGAAAATCCAGGGGCCGTCTGCCGATTCCCCCAAATACCGATGTCGATGGCTTCAACGCGTGCTGCGTAGTTGTACAGGTCGAGCCACGCAGGCAAGATGATGTGTGGAACGCCGGTCCTGAACACGTCAGCGTCAGCAAAACAAGTCGAGAAGCGGCCAGGAGTACTCACATGACGGCTTCATGGTAGCAATTTGCACCGCCGTGATGGACCGAAGCAACAATGTGCCCCGTTTCGAGCAACGCCGCCGGATCGACGGTCAGCCAGCTCGAAACCCTCACGCGATCACTGTCGATGAAATCCTGCAGAAAGGGTTTCCAGTCTCCATCCTTTCGCTCATGGAACACCGGATCCAGCATCTTCCAAAGCACCTGGATTCCAGTCTTCTCCAGCACGACTTTGAGCGCCGCCGCCATCTGTCCTGCCCTCGCTCCATCAAACTCGAGAAAGCTGCCGAGATTGATCAAGATGGTCGGCGCACGCGCCAGCCACGCTGCGAGTTCCGGATCCTGTTCCTCTGCCGTCGCCACCGAAATGGCGATGGGCCCCGTGGCAGTCACGTTGGCTGGTGTGTACTCTATGGGGACCGAAGCCCCGGGGGTATCCTGAGAGATGAAGGCGGATCCTGGCTGGTAGATGTTGAAGAAGTTGATGGGATCTTTCACTCCGTGTTCGGCGAGGAACTTACGCTTTTCGGCGAGAGCAGGGACGAAGAGGACGCTGTAAGCGAACTTTGCAGATTGATAGACATTGGAAGGGATATCGCGCCAGGGAACTGGGAAGAAGTGGCCGGAGCCAAGGCTGCGAGAGACGCGTTAGTTGATTGCCAATATTCCGAGAGTCACTTGGGGACAGCGTCGAGTCGTCTTCTCCTCTGCGAGAGAATGAAGCTGCCCTAACATGAAGACTCACGCTGGGTACTTCCAGAACCCCTTCAGCCAGGGCTGAAAGCCACTGAAGCAATCCGCGAGCACTTTTGGCGTCAAGATGGCGTGTAGGCGGTTCATGTTGCGCGTCGCATCGAGCGCCGGGCGAAGGAACATGTCCAGCACCACGACAGCCGGGTCGACATCCGCAATCAGCGTCTTCAGGCCACCCACCAAGGCGAGGTGATCTTCGGCCGTCCATGGCGCCATGAGGTTCTGCATGTCGCTCGTCAACGTCTCCAACCCCGCGATACCTGGCGGGGCCATGAGCTCCAGCGGGGGACGCAGAGAGGCCTCGCTCATGGTCGGGATTGAGTCTGGAAGCGCATGGAAGATTGCGGGGCGTGCTTGGGGTGTCCGGCTCCGGGCGTAGGTTGACACGCGCTCGACTTTCTTCTCGATGCGGTCCCACGAGCAAAAGTGAACAGTAACCTCGGGGTGCCGTTCGAGGAGGGCAAAGGTGGTGGCGATATGGACATTGGACAAGCCATGTTCCACGTTGACGAGGAAAAGAACAGTGTTATTCTTTCCCGATATCGGTGGCGGACGTTCGACCTCGTTTGTACGCTGATAAAGGGGTATCAGGCCGCCGAGCAGGCCAATGACGACCGTCAGAAGTAAAATGCTTCTTTTCGACATGGTTCGTTGGACACAACTGAAGAAGACGACTTGATGAAGGCTGTAAAACCAAGTCGTGGGAAAGACGCGTTCTCTTATAAGTACATGTCACACGGAGTCCCACTCATTGAACAGCATGGAGGTTTGATAAGACCCATGCAGGCCAAGATCTGACAAGCAAAAGACTGAGACTTGCAGGCTCATGCTCTGTCAGGATACGATATCACTGGCAGAATGGGAACTGGAAAGACGCGGATATTACTGTACTTGGTTGCCGAATCTTACGCCATGCAACGTCTCATGCTGGATTCTCGGTCTCGTCTTACACGGTACCCACCGAGTGTCCGGAAGCGAAAAGGAACGCGGGCGCTAAACTCCCATCTTACGTTATCTCTAGGGAACGATGAGAGAAAGTGAAACCAATGTCCGTTTCTGCAATATCTCTGCTTACGCACCTAACCTCGTCTCAAGGGGGACCCTCTGGATTTTAAAACTTGGCCAGTAATCATGTTCATCCTAGACCAATAGAGAATGATACAGTACTTATTTTGGTATGCCATCTTCCATTTCTTATTTCCTACCATAAGTGATATCGGAGAACATGCCATCTCACGAATGGGTTGCTGTAGTGACACCTTATCTACTGCGCTCGCATTGAATGGTACTTTCCACGTCCAGAGTGAATAGCTTTCCAAAAGGTCAAGGTAGATAGCTAAATCAAGGGTGCATCTGATATACGGACCGTTTGGTTTACATCAAGGCATAGATGAAGTTTAGAGCAATCATTTTCCCCTCACGAGTCATAGTTTGCCTTGGCCACAACTGACCAGACTATGTCCAGACCTTTTTCAAAGGGTGCCCAAGTAACTAGTAGTCTACAAACAAGGTTATTTTGGAGATGGCTGGTCGTTTCGTGGCCCAGTCATGAGAACGGTTTCTTCTGAGGTTTCTTCTGAGGTTTCTTCTGGGAACAGAAGTCGGATTGCTAGGGTTCTGTAGATACTTCGTATCTGTATGTAAAGCTTGAAAAGTTGGTGATTACCGGGCTTCAAAAATCATCAGGGTAGAAATGGCTAGTTATCATAATGGGGTGGAAGGCAAGCACCCGTACCAGAAGGGTGCAACAGACCCGCGCAGAAATTTCACCAACAAGTTTTTACGGAGCAAATATCAAGGTACTCAACTTCTTACACACAGAAACACATAAAAGCTCCGATTGGCCGTTTCTCAGAATTACCAAGATAAACGTTCAACTTTTTGTGTTGTCGAAAACCCTGACATCGACTCTTGTGTGGCATTTTCCATGGGGTCCCATACAACGGCTAGCTTGTACGTCCTCATTCTCCAACGTCTTTACCACTATCTCCGTCGCAAAGCTCTCAGTTTGCTTTCAAAGTTCGTATGGAAACCTCGGAGCCATGGAGGAGATAAAAAGACAGAGGCACTGGTTGTGGCTGCAAGGGCTGTTCCAACTGACCAGACTTCGATGATCGACGACGCTCAACGAAGGGCTTCCCGTAACAGCCCTATTCGCAGGCTACCCCCCGAGCTCGTTGTCGAAATCATGAAGCAACTTGAGCCTGTCGATCTCTACGTTGCTCGTCAGGCGTCCTCGATGTTCTTCGACGGCTTCTTTTCCCCGGCATTCCGAGCATTTCGCGTGTACAACACGACACCGATATCAAGTTCTCATCCAACAATAAGCTTCAAAATCGAAGAATTATCCTCTGGCCAAAAAGTTCAGCTAAGAAGAATTATCGCTGACCACTCCGCCTGCCGGCCATGTTACGACAGCCTGAGCTTGAGTTACAGAAACAATTACATGTATCAAAGCAGCCATCGTAACTTACTCTACTGCTTTCAATGCTCACGCTACCATTCAAAGGAATGCTTCCCGTCCTTGAAAGGCCGACCAGTCTGTCTCATCTGGAACGGTAGAATGAGAATCTGCCCCCACCGTCACTTGAAAATTGGTCAACTTCAAGTTAACCGGTTTCGTGGCAACGCCAAGCACAAAGGTGCTGTCGAATGCCCCGTATGCGCTTCCCAATTTCACGGAGACGACAAGCAAACGCCCCCAACACTGTATCCCGTGGTTCACAAAAATGGCAAATCATTCCATGTCATGTTAACATGGAGACTGGAGGTCTGTCTGCTGAACGCGGAACGGATTATCACAAGAGATTTGCTTCTCCAGAAGATCAAGCGGGTATCAGGATACCTGTGCGCGCATGTACGTTGGGATCAAGGGCGGCTTCTACAGCCATTCAACCAGAAGACCTGCGTCTGCTTCCGCCCGCCGCCATCCCAAAGTAAGCGTTGTCGCCAGCACCGCAACTCGTCCCCTGAGAGGTCCTGCTGTGCCTGTCGTAACTCTTCGCACCAGGATCGCTTTGGGCTGTTCATCGCATCGGGAGAGCCTGACGAGCACTGTTATACATGCAAGGATTGCCGCATGCACTATGGGTGGGAAACACTGGGCGGCAGACTGTTTCTATACGCTGACAAGCGATTGCACGATGCTTTCTCGAAAGATCTGACGAAGAAATGGGAAGCAGAGATTGCCGACGGAGGTGGCAGGATGGGGAACTTGTTTGCCAGTCTTGATCCGAAGACGTATCGCTTCAACAACGGATACTGTCGGCGGCCATGTGATGGAACGCGGTTGCGGAGCCAAAACGCCTGCCTTGACGACATTCCACCCGGCCGACAGAGTTTGTGTGGGCTGTGGGATCCTTTGATCATGAATAATAGTACTCGGTCGTGAAGTACATCGACATTGTCGTTGAGTGATGAATGAATACGGCATGACACCAAGTTAATATGAAATCTTTCTCCAGAGCGTAGCTCCCCAACATAGACGTGACGTATTAAAGAGTCCCTTACAGGCTGGTTGGAGGTTTATCAGAGTTTCTACTAGAGCTAATAGAATCTTGACTGGGTCTAAAATACTCGATACCTTGGTTTCCTCATTTGCTACATATATTCCTTCCACGTTATGTGTCTCGCCTATTCGTCATGTCCCTTCCTTACTTATCCCTTTACCGTAAGGCAACTCGCGCAGCGTTTGCCTTGGTAGCCCCGTGTTGTGGCCAAGACTCAGACTAAACTTGCATCAATCCTCCATGCCAACGTATCCTCTACACCCAGAGTTGCGACGTACAGCAAGTTCCCTTGGTGACATACTATTGTCCGACCAAGCATGTACCGTCTACCTTTCATTTCGCGGAGACGTCTATAGCCCGATATTGTACCATGCGCGGATCGTGAGCACATCAGCGGCGGCGACGATGGTGTAATCTGTTAAAGTGCGCAAATTCTTTCCAACTGGAGCGTGGGGGAAGAATGGTGCAGTGGCATTCTCTCTCCGATGTTCGTATTCGGCATTAACAATAAACCTTGGCAACAATGTCTCGTTTGGCGCGAGTTTAAATTACCGGCTAGAAGACAACACGGCCATCATCGATGTTCGCCAGGGTACGGTTCCATGATGCGCCAGAGGTATATCTCGAGCTGACCTGCCGCTTCCGGGCGGGCCTCAGAGCTATTTGAACGTGTACGCGTCGTAGCTCGTAAACAGGACTGCATTTGACGCCTTTTTTTTCCCTTGGTGGTGGCAACGCGGAAGCTAGTGCCGTTCATACCACTTGGAAAAGGGCATGATACACTTGTTGACCTTGTGGAAATCCTGACAGGCACGGCACGAACAGACTCGTCCGTTCTTCTCGACGTAGACAATCCCCGTCACAAAATGGAGATGCTGTATGTCGTTTAGCTGGCCGAGGACGAGGTCCCAGTTCCTCGGACCGAGCGCCTGAAATCTTTTGCAGGTCTTGGAAAGGAGATATACGTCGTGCAGCTCCAGATAGCCCATGATCTCCAGGAGCACCTCGTTTGGGAGGCCGAGGATGCCCGGGGCCTTTGGTGCGCTGAAGCAATACCGCAGGGGGATCATGGGAAGCCAGAGGCAATTCTCTATGACTTGTCTGATTTTCCGACGCAGACCTGGCGAGCGTGGACGATCGTCGGCGGCATTGAAACCACGGGTGGAGGATACTGCTGACATGATCGCGATGCGAGAAACGAGGGTAGCCTGTGGGACGGATGGCAGGTAGGTTGTGAGGTGAATATGAGCTCGTACACAATGCGTAGGCTGGGCCTCCTAGTGAAGAGAAGAATTAGGAGGGGGCAAGAGAAGAGTGATGGGAGATCTCAGGGTAAAGTAGATACACTGGATACACAATCATAGCTTTTATTCGAAAAGTCTATAACGCCACTGGCAGCCCTGATAGCTTCGTCTATGGACTATGGAGACAAACGACGGTCTGTCACGATACCTGGAGGGCCGTACGAAGTGTATACGAGGAGAGACAAAAGCTTGTTTTGGCTTGTATGCGTGCGTGAAGTGTAGGCTGCATGATCCCAAGGGTCTGGATAAGCCGAGATCGTGGGTGATGAGCAAGTGTTACGCATACGTGGCGTAAGCCGCTGCACAACAGGTCGACGTGTACGTGATTTCACATGTTCTCAGCTGCTAGGTCAGTAGGCATACTTGGATGACTTGGTCCCGGAGCTTGACCATGTCGGTCTATTTGTCCATGTCTATAATTCTATTCATTATGTGTAATCATTAAACCCGACATGCCAATGTTCTCCGACCTCGTGGCGCGCACAGCGCTCTGATGGTGCTAGATGGGCAAGACAGGTGTTTTGGGAGGGATTCAACGGACCGCAGCTCTAGATACCGTGACGGAACCTTGAGTGCGTGCCCGCCGTCATCGGTTCTAGGCATGCCGTCCAGCCGGTGGCTACTGCCAGGGAAGACAGTTGCTTTTCGTGTTGTTTTCCGAGGAAAGTCGCTATAAAACCAATTTCTTTTCTGAATCACTTTTGAGAGAAGACGCTTTTCGAAAGGAAGGCTGTGAGCAGGTTGATGTTGGGAGATAGCTGGTGGTCTGGTACATGGAGAATCATCAAACGAAAGTCTTGCGGATGCGGCTGCGAAACACCATAATCAGCGGAAAAGGTCAGCGTCAAATTGCCGTGCCATAAGTACCTAGGCCGTGAAGCAAGACACGCTCAGGGGCGAGATATCGGGACACTCGATGGCGCACTCCGTTGTTGGGTCGATGTGGTAGATCCTGGAGTCGCCCAGACCCAGGCCGTTGGCATCATCGCCGTTGACGCGAACAAAGGTCGGCACGCTCACGGTGTTGGTGAGCATGCGCAGAGTCCCGTCGCGGTATGAGAACTGGACGTTTGCATCGGTATCGGTTCCGCAGGATGCCGTGAAGCCTCCGTCGCCGAGCGGTCTGAAGAGCTCCTCGTCGTAAGGCAGTGTGAGAGCTGGCATGGAGACGGGGACGGCGCAAGTGATCTGACCCAGGGCAGTCCCTGCCACGAGGGAAACGACGGCGAGCAGAAAGTTCATCTTGTGTGCGGGGGTATTAAAGTAAGTAACGGGATGCTGCGGGTTGGTAAGGTAAAGACGACGATTTGAGTTGCGGGATGGACGATGAGAGATATTCGTTTCTGACGATCTTTAGTGCTTGGTTTTTATGTAGAAAGTCAAGAGAGTGGCTCGTTGTCGATCAACAGCGGACAGACCGAAACGATTTGCGCGTTTAATATCAAGCAATATACGAGAGGATTCTTTGCTGGCACCCACTGAGTCAGCAGAGCACCCAGTCTTCGACAACGGCCAAAGCGAAGTTGCGATGTTCGAAGTCGGCTGATCATGCTGAAACAGACAATCTCGCGTCTAGAATCTGTAACCACTTCATCAAACGCTCAGTCCGACTGAACGAGTTGCTCATGTTCTTACAGCTGTTCCAGATGTCACCGTTGCCGGAGAGCGAAACAGCAAACGATGCAGCTTGTAGCCCACTCTCAAGTGAGCAGACCCATCTGAGACTGATTCAGCCTCTCCTACCCACGCGCGTGGCTTACGGTGCCTCCGGCTTCCGTTACTCTGTAGAATATCTCTCGCTCTTCCTCCCCCGCTCTCCTATTCCTTTCGAATTGAAAGTAGTCAATTAGCTAGCTACCAAGCCAAGTTCTGGAGAACAACTCCTTGCCGCAAGATTAGGAAGCTTCTGGATGTTGAATGCGGCAGGTTAAATGCTGAGAAGCTGATGAAAAGCCAACTCCCCAGATGTCTTTTGCCTCATGGGAGATTCTGTGAGATTTTCCGTACTGAATGTCGTAGGCATGCAGAAAACCCCTCACAAAGGCTGCTGACACAAGATATCTCTAGACTCCGACATTGGCTACCCACGCTCGTCGCTCCATCTCATCCCGACCTGGGTCACGATGTCCATACAGTCGGGATCTTTTCGCCTATATTTCCATAATCGAGACGGAATCACGAGGAAAGTGGCCCCGTGGACCACCGTTCATGGAGCAACTGCAGGCGGTGAGCCCGGAGAAAATACGTTGAGATCGACAAAGGGACGAGCGCAACAGGGAAGCCCCGGGATCAGCAACTTCAATTTGAGAATAGTCTATCCGTAAGCTGTTCCAATGGTAAACTTCGGGAACTCTTTGCCGGTGGACTCTTGTGTAAGAATAAGTCCACTGAAAGCCACAGCATTGACATGCTGGGCGGACGACAGCACTTGGGCATCCCAGCACTTCAGTAATTGCGTAGACATCATTCGCCTGTCCGATCTGGTGACCGCAAACTTGATGGATAGATACCATGTGAGCTACTTCTTGAGTATATGAGACTGCGACGTGTCATTTTTCGTCCGTATACCCCACTGAAGTTCTAAGAAGAAGGTTGGATGTTAAGCGTATACGCAGAGTCTTGACGGCTCACAGCCTTTACCTCATGTACGCCAGCTCTGCGATTAAGGGGGCGAAGCTACAAGATGAGATGCTGAACAGAAACCGATAAGCGCCTTCATGTACCTCAATCGCAAGGGACTGTAAGGCGATCATCTCTCCTATTGACATAATGAGCTGCCGGCCGAACTTCTGGTCTATAACGTCGAGGCGCTTGTCTTTGCACCTATGTGAACTCTGTGTATGTGTCTTCCTGGTTATTGGAGGTAAAGACGAGGAAGAGGCTCTTAATTTTTGCCGTCTATTCCTCAATTTGGAGTCAGGACAAGCACATCGCGCTGTTGAACCTCGCTCAAGGCGCTCGGCCACCCGAAGATACCCTAACTGGACCTCTTATTGTTTTACTTCATCCGCGAGTTAAAATGGCGGCCAACTGTAATTCATTCACAGTATGATGCAGACTTCCCAGACTTTCATCTATACTTAACTCATTTTGCTTCATAAAGGAAATACGTTGGTTACAGTGACAGTTTGGCCGAAAGTCTTCCATCGCAATGACCCTTTTCTCGTTCTGCTGGCTCGAGATCCATCAGCACCCCCAATTTAATCCCGAGCCCCTTGCCAGGTGGTGATGGCTTCGTTCCGTGGTCCCTTACACAGACCCTAAAGCTATGAAGACAATCCTACCACCTCAGACTTTGCTGCATTCAGTGTCATTAATCGAAACCAGGCTATGAAGCAGCTCGCAAAACAGCGGCACACTGCGTACTAGTGATGGTGGCCGACTCCGTTGCAGTCTTCTCAATAGAACCAAGTTGATTGCCACAATGGCAGCAACGACAACGACAATGGGTAACAATAAAAGCTGGCAAAGTCTCATCAGATCATATCAACACAATTACTGCTCTGAAATGTATATACTGTTTTGTTCCCAACTGGCTTTCATGCTTCGAGCCAAATACAAGACAGAGCCGCTTTGGCCCGTCAAACGCCCAGCTAGCTACACAGTCACCACCACTAGTTTCATGATCAAAAAGGCGCGTCTACACTGCAAAGTCTCGGTTCCATGCAGCACGTCAGCAGCCCACGGAATATCTGTTGGATGATGGCGCTTTCCTTTTCGGGAATCGCGCCTCCAATTGTCCCCTGTCATCCGTTTGGTTCCTACATATAAGGCTCCTTTGGACCCCTCTTCTTGTGTGTGTGTTTTCTATTATTCCAACATCACAACAATAACTTCTGCTCTGTGTGCGACGATGGGACTGGACACCTCGCCATCAGTTTTGCCGGGTCAGGCTGTCCCTGATGAACTTCTCAACAGCATCACAAGCTACGTGGAGGAGTACATGTCCCACTACGACGGGTCTCACGACTACAACCACATCAAGCGCGTGCTCTCGCTCGCCCGCACCATCCTCTCGGAGGAGCGCAAGATCAAGCCCAACTCCGGCGTCGCCTACGATGACTCGCTCGTAACGCTCGGCGCGCTTCTCCACGACGTGGGCGACAAGAAGTACCTCGCACCGGGCCAGGACGCCTCCACGCTGGTCCAAGACGTGCTGGTCGAAAAGGGGGCACCCCACGACCTGGCCGCGCGGGTTCAAGACCTCGTCCTGCATGTTTCGTACTCCAGCGAGGTCAAGAACCCCCAGGGCGTCGTCGACAAGCTTCTCTCGCTGCCCGAGCTGGCCATCGTCCAGGATGCGGACCGGCTGGACGCCATTGGCGCGGTGGGCGTTGCTCGCTGCTTCGCCTTCACCGGGGCCAAGGGCGGACATCTCGAAGGAGCCATCGAGCATTTTCAGGAGAAGCTGGAGAGGTTGGAGAGCATGATGAAGACGGAAACGGGGAAGAAACTGGCGCGGACTCGAACAGAGCGCATTGTCAAGTTTAGGGAGTGGTGGGAGGAAGAGGCTGGACTAAAGGGATGAGAAGGAGATGATCCAACACATGGGATGGGCGACTACAACACAACTACCAGCAGTGGAAAAAAAGACTTTTCATTTGTTGCCTATCATCATTCGTTTTCTCATAACCGTGTGTGTACCATGCTACTTCAGAACCTAACAGAAGCAAGCCAAACTTTTCACCGTCAGGATACTTCAACAGCCGGGGCCCAGAAGTTGTCCTCCGTCACAGCGGGCTTCTCAAAAAGCCGCCTCTTCTTCTTGGACGAGCGGCCCAGCGCCCCGTCTTCCTCCTGGGTCAAGTTCATCGAGAACGGCAGCGTCAGATGGTCCACGCCGCTGTCCACGAACTCGGCAGTGGTGGTCGCGTCAACATGGCGCCACGACCGGAGAGTCCGCCGCGCCTCTCCGGGGAACGTGAGGCGCATGGGCGTCCGGTACCAGGAGGGAAAGTACACGAATCCCACCATGATGCGAGGGTCGGCGGTGCGGTTGGGCATGCCGGCGTGCCAGGTCCGCAGGTCTCGCAGAACCAGCCCTCCTTTACGAACGGTGGGCTGCACGGGGGGGCCGTGGGCGAGCACGCGGGCTTCCAGGGCCGGCTTCTTGATCCAGCCGCGTGTGCCGGGCACTTGGTCGTCGTAGTTGAAGCCGACGTGCGTGCCTGGCCAGACCTCCGTCACGCCGTTGTCCTGCGACGCACCCGACAGGAAGATGTTCACCTCGACGCCAAACGTGAAGTCGAGGTGGCGGAAGTAGGCGTCCGAGTGGACGGCCTGGCGCCCGGTGCCGTTTGGCAGGGCCGTGTTGGCTCCGGCAAAGGCCAGTTGCGGCCGCGGGCCGAGGATGTGCTCGAGCACCGCGACGGCGTGCGGGTTGGCCCAGACGTCCTCGTGGAGGAATTCAGGGGCAACGGGCAGCGGCTGCGAGAGGTTGCGCGCAGACTTGTCGTGGTTGAAGTGCGGCCTGTCCGTGGAGAGGAGCACGTCCGCGTCCTTTCTCATCTGGGTGTACAGATGATCGAGAGACTTGTGGGAGACGGCGTCCTCGATGACGACGACCCCATCGCGGTGGAAGGCCTCGAGGCACTCCTGGACGGTCTCGAGCGAGGTAGTGCCGTGAAGGAGGTCTCTCTTGGGTATGGAGACCGCCGCCGGCTGCCTAGCCTCCGGGACGAAGGTGAGGGACTTTTCGGAGCAGCTGGGTGACGGAAGCGGTCCCATGTTGAAGGGATTTCTCTTGGAGGTCTTTGTTATTTTGATATCGTGGATAGAGGGCGAGGGACGTGGGCTATTTATGCCTTGAGTTCCTCGGCGACAACCTGCCGTACGATCTCGACAACCTGTCCTCTAGGCATCAACTTTCCGCTTGCGGCCAACCAGGCAGAGTCAGAGTCGACGATGCAGTCCCCACGCCCTCGGACACTTCAGCTGGCTACTCGGACTTGGGCAACATCGTGCGTTGTTTTCCAGCGGTGCAAGTCATACAGATGGCTTCATCTAGCACAGCCCCGCGCATGAGTTGAAACCTGATGCTGAGGGGCGTCAAGCACGTATAGCGTGAGGATTCTGGCAACGTTGTCTAGAGACATTGCCCGGTTGGAGAGGAAGTGAGGGGAGAAAGCCGCACGATGCCGTGATGGAGCTGCAGAGTGATTCCTTCAGCTCGACCCCGGCTCTATGATGCGACTCTGTACGCATCCCGTGCCGCGGGCCTGCTTCATCATCCTGCCACATCTTTCGACGAGTCTTTGGTGAAGAGACACCCATGCTCGGAGTTGCGGCAAATTCACCGTCGGAGTCTTTGGTGAGTCAAGGAGGCGTCTTGTGGCAGTGGGATCTCTAGACACAGCAGGTATGAAACATGAGCTGATCTAGGAAGGTTCTGGCGGTTCCGAAGCTCCAGAGGTTCACATCCTCTGACGTGAGATGGGTAAAGTGTGACGTGTAGGTCACGAACTTGTCGAAACGAGAGCTGAGCACAAGGTCGACACGGCGGAAAACCTGCATATTCGTGTCTGTAAGGCCAGATCGCACCTTGCCACTCCAAGTCACAGGCCACACTCCCTAACTGGATTGGGACTTTTGCCAATGTTCTTCATATATATCCTGTGTTGTAGAGATGTTGAAGAGTAGGGCTCAAGCTGCGAACATAACCGGGAGCTTCTCTCGCATGCGTACACGTACTCATCGGCTACACACGCACCTACACATGGGTTTCCACTGCAATAGAGGCCAGGGCGAAAACATGAGCAGTGGAAAATATGAGTTCCGTAGTACAAGCGTGACATACTGCTCATCCGACACGCAGTGACTTTACCATATCGGGGATGTGTTTAGAAACCTAGAGAGTCAGTGTACCATTGCTACCTAGTTTCGGGCATTTCGTCGCAATTGCCGAAGAGCCATCAGAGGTTCACGAGCACGACAGGCAACTCCCATAAGCTGACTGGCTCGTTGTCACCGAGCTTACGAAGATCTTCAGCTTACCCGGGTAGTCTTTGAAAGTCGGGTCAATGATAGGAGAAGAGCTGCATCACGAGTCCACTCATTCTTTCAACAAGCTCAACCGTACGAATGGTAAGGGCCAATCCGATCAGACTGACCGACACTCAGCCTCTTACATTATACAGTCACCTAATGACGCCAGCCGATAGATGCGGCAAAATCTGTTGTAAGCTGCATATCTGGGCGCTCTCCCGCGAACAAAATACCCCATGCTGCTTGTTGCATCTGAACCCCTGTATCACCGGGGTGAGATCCTGGCGGCGGCTAAGCAACTTTTCCGTACTACCCCAGTCTCTACGGAGACGTTCTTCGTACGCCTAAGTGGCTAGACTCGTGAGAACTTCCACAATAGTGCTTACTGCGTAGTATGTCTCCGCGCGGGTAGAGCCGGATTACCACCTTCTCCAACTAACAAACTTCCAAGACATCTCTCGTGGGATTCTAGGCCCTTTTGCATCGACATGGGGAGCAGAAGCAAGGGGTCTTCGCCGGTCTCTCGCGCGGCACAACCGACCATCACTTAGGTAATGAGAAAGCTTCGTCTTACCTTGCTTCGAGTATCATTGGTTCTCTTACGAGTAATCTCGTCTGTCGTCCCCCACGGACGAGAGAGGGATCTCCGCCTAACAAACTCGGCCCGTTGGCGATCTCACCTTCTTACATAGGTCTAGCGAGAGTCGACTGCGTGCCATGGAATGGCAAACTGAGCCCTGCAGTGACTCTCCGTAGCAAAAAAAAACCTGAGGCTGTTGAAGCGGCCCAGCAGCTCCTTGGCCGCTGCAGGGTGCGGAAGCCAAATTTTTCTTTCCCTACCCTTAAAAAGTTGTGTGGACTTTTTTGAGAGATTCGACCTGTTCCCGCTTCAAAGTCCATCACTTGGCAGTCTCTGTCTTCCCTCACGTCGTCCTGGTGGGAAGTCCAGCATCCACCCACGATGGCTTCTCTCGAGGAAAAATGCTTGGAAAAGCAAGACGGCTCTGAAGTCACCACCAAACCAGCTCTCCCCAGCGAAACCGGGAGCAGCAAAGGCCAAGATGGCGCTGCTTCATCGCCGACCGACCCTCCCTCTACGCCGCCGTCGGAACCGGCGCCGCCGGCCACCGCTCGGCTGCTGGCCATCCTCGTCTCCCTGATCCTCAGCGTCTTCCTCTTCGCTCTCGACATGACGGTGCTCGCCAACGCGGTGCCGGCCATCACGTCAGAGTTCCACAGCCTGTCGCACGTGCCGTGGTATGGCAGCGCCTTCTTCCTGACCACGGCGCCGCTGCAATCGGCCTATGGCAAGATCTACGCGCACTTTGACCACAAGTGGACGTACCTGTGCTCCATCGCCATCTTCGAGGCCGGCAACCTCATCGCGGGCCTGTCCGTCAACAGTCCGATGATGATTGCCGGCCGCGCGCTGAGCGGCATCGGCGGCGGCGGCATCATCACCGGCGCCTTCACCATCATCGCGAGCGTCGCCCCGCCGCGCCGGATCCCGGCCTACATGGGGATCCTCGGCGTCACCTTTGGCGTTGCGAGTGTTGCCGGCCCACTGCTGGGCGGTGCCTTCACGACGAGTGTGTCGTGGCGCTGGTGCTTCTTCATCAACCTGCCGCTCGGTGCCGTGGCCGCAGCAGCCATGTTGCTGCTGTTCCGGCCCGCGAAGGATACTCGACCGGCCACGGCTCTGCCGCTGCGCGAGAAGATACTGCAGATGGACCCTCTCGGCATCGTGCTGGTGATCCTGTCCACCGGTTGCTTCACTCTGGCGATGCAGCTGGGCAGCGAGTCCGGGAACTGGGGCCAGGGCGGCGTCATCGGATCGCTTGTTGCCGCCGTCGTTGTCTTTTTCCTCTTCGTCGCGCTCGAGTGGTACCTGGGCGAGAGGGCCATGATCCAGTACCGTCTTCTGCGCAACGTCCTGGTTGCGGGCAACGTCGTTGTCAACTTCTTCGTCGCCACGGCCTACTTCCCTCTCATGTACACCTTGCCCATCTACATGCAGTCCATCAAGGACGCGTCGGCGTCCACGAGCGGCATCTGGAGCATCCCATTCATCCTGGGCGTGTCCTTCTTCGTCACCGTTTCCAACACGAGCATGCCCCGCGTGCCGTGGGCCCTCTGGCTCGTTGTCGGACCGGCCATCATCGTGGCCGGGGCCGCTGCGCTGTACACCCTCGCACCGGACACGTCGCTCGCCCGCCTCCTGGGTTACCAGTTGGTGACCGGCGCCGGCATCGGTCTTGTCCTGCAGGTGCCCATCGCCGCGAACCAGGGACTGGTCCAAGGAGCCGACGTGCCCGCCGCCATTGGCATGACTCTGTTCTTCGAGACCATTGGCAGCGTGCTCTTCATGCCTGCCGTCCAGGCCTCCTTCGTCGACGGGCTCATTTCGCGCGTGGCTTCGTCCGACGCGCTGTCCACGGCTGGCATTACTCCCTCGCTGGTTCTCGAAGTCGGCGCCACTGGCATCCGTCAACACTTCCCTTCCCATGTCACGGCCGTACTGGACTGTTACATGGGCGGCGTTAGGATAGCGCTTCTGATGGAGTTGGTTTGCGCCGTCATAGCGCTCGTGGCAGCTTGTGTGGTAGCCGCGATATACATGGCTCGCAGACGTCATGTCAAACCAAGTCCCAGTTAGAGGATGTAGCATCCTGCGGACCGTATGACGCATAGATTATTCAACATATGCCACTACTCATTATTCATGAGGCATGAGAAAACATGGCCAGATTAAATACACACTGCTCTTTTGCCATGATGCTGCCCATGTTGTTAGTCGATGTACATGCGAATGAGCAGGTTGAACAACTGGTGTTTATTCAATCAGCCAGATGAATAACATCTACGCTGCAATATGACGTGGAGTTTCAATGACCCCCTGAGGTACAAAGTAGCTACTCTTTCCCCGATAAGTGTCGTGATAGCTTCATGACCGTTGCTCCGCCACCCCGAGGGATATACTTACTTGCATAAGACCTTTTTCACAGGAGAACTGATATACAAGATAGAGCTGCTCTATCGATGGCTTCTTGGACGACAAACTTTTCCATACCTACCCTCCTAGGCTTTGCAGTACAGAACGCGATATAAAGCTTCCCATTTCTGTCTACCTCCTATGAACCTTGGGACAGACATTCCCCAGGATCACCCAATGTTTCGCAAGGCAATTGGTTCATTCTTCAGACACCGACCTCACATGGAGTCTTTGTGAAAACTGTGAGTCTCTGGAGAAAGATGAGTAAACCCATCTTCGCCTTGGTCTCGATAGGCCAAGATCTGCTAATTGTAATTTTTGAGTAGTCGGGACATTCATACCTGAAGATGTGAGCATCGGAACAATCTCTGTTGTAGCGAAGAAACAGTCTCCCACCTTTAATTTTCCACTTCTACCTAGTTGGCCAGTACCCGCAGAGGTAGATGTGCTCCTCGTGTTGCCCGGGTAGCATAAAGACTCTGGCGCTTTGTGCATGCCGAGATCTCCGGCAGGCGCAACACTCTTCGCTAGAACATCGTTCAAGATGCAAATAGGAGTTCCACCGGTCCGTCTTTCGGAGAGATAAAGTAGACGCAACATGATGTACATGGTCTGGCGTATTGTACTTGGTAAAAGCTGCCGAGTTTTGGGGGTTTATCAAGCTGGACACCAGCTGTTGGATCTCAAGGTCAACAGTGGTGGCCGTCTTTTCTTCTAATTGAAGGCGTTGATACTCGTTCGACGTTGCTTTGGCTTACCCTGAATGTCATTGTGCTCTGAACTGTTCATTGTCGCACGACTGAGCGGTTTTCTTAGATAGCGTACGAGAGCATCCATCACACGGGCAAGGTAGGTCCAAAGTCGATCCATGTAGCTCTCCATGGCTGTGCGCAATTGAAATATTGATCGTATGATGGCAGAAAGCTTGGGATCCGGTAACTTACGAACCTTGGCCTCTCTTTCGTGATTGACATTACAAGCCACCTCGCCGCAGCGGGAACGTCAAAGTCAAGCAGTGCGTTGCTGCTCTCCACGGCGTCGGCGACAACCTCGTATCCCCGGTGGACTGGAATATTGCCGAGACCACCTTTGACCAGTAGCGTCCCAACTCCTGCTCGTCGTATGTGTCTCTCTCGTCGGGCGCCTCGTTCCGGACCTTTGGCCCCTGCGGCGGCCTTCCTCCAGCTTCCACATTGATACGAATCCGGCCCACAAATGCCCAAGTCCCAGAAGGCCCTTCCCAAGCTTCTCCGAGGTGAGCTTGCTCTCTTGCAAGGCTGTGAAGTCGGGCGGGCTCTGCAGGGTCCTCGGTTTCCTTGAGCCGTTTTATCAGTGACTCGGTGTGCTGTGCCGGTGATTCCCTCGGAAAATCCATCAAAAATCCCCAGAGGCGGACAGTGTCCTCACTAGGATTATCTGCAGTCACGACTGCGCTGGTAATGGCTTTGGCGGCCTCAACTGCATTTCTTCTTTGGTGTAGGTCGTCTTTCCTCGCTTGCGCCTCTTCATGATGACACTCATCCTCAACGGCCGGTGCGAGCTTTTAGCCCAAAGCTGTCCTATGGATGACGTTTATCTGACTGCTTGACAGGCGTCCTGTCCCTTTAATATTGGTACGTACTCCCCTGTCGTTTGTTTTTTGCCATATGCGAATTCTTGTAGTTGAGAGTATGATGTTGTCCATCCCCGTGATCTAGACTAAGGTCCGATCCAGAGCCAGCTGGAGTCCCTGTCGCTTGTTCGTGAACTTGATGTAATGACCATTGCACAGCTGGATGAAGTGAAGACAGCCTCTAGTCCGATTCCACCACCACCAGACGGATTGAAAGTGGAGACTAATCCATCCAACTCTTATCCCTCTCTGCGTACCTCAAACATCGAAGATTTGAGCATGTGGAGTAGATGACTGAAACTGCAAAGCCCGACTCCGTCGTCGTCTGTATAGGCCTAAGGGCACAACTCACAACTGACCTCGTCTAGCTGCACTCAGGGTCTCCATTGTCGCAGCAGACAACCTGGACGTCGGTCGCACGGAAGAAACAGGTGTTTGCGGGACATGAGCCGTCGTAAAAGTTGCACTCGGCCGAGACGGTGGCGGCGTAGAAGAGGGCCGCGGCGATGGCGATAATTTGGTTGGAAAGCTGCATCTTGAAGTCGAGGGCACGAGGAAGATTCAAGGCTAACTGGCTGCTACCCGCAAGTGGAATTCGGCGGTTGCGACAGCTGTTCTTGTACTCAAAGCCCTGAGATGCAATGTTTGAATTCGCCTTCGGCACATCCGACAATAGCCTCTAGATTCCTCTCCGAGCTTGCCTTCCACGAGGCATCACCGATGTCATCGTGTCTACGAGAGTTTCCGCTAATATGATTCAATATACAGCATACAAACCTTGGCTGCGCAAGACATGCGTACTGGCAGAATACGACGATCAATACACTTCACAGCTGCAAAGTCCGAGTCATACGCCGTGGACTAAAGCATCTAAAGAAACCGTAGGATCCGCCCGGCGGCGCGGGCGGGCTCATCCCCGCCGTCTTTGGAGGTGCCAGGACCGTTCCGTGATGTCTTACGGAGGTATCCGTAATTTTTTGGAACTCCAACATATTGTCCTTTTGAGGATGACGTAGTCTGAGCCATCGGACGGCACACGCGATGAAGCCTACACAGCATCCAACAGCTGCTCATTCGTGATGGAAGCCCCGAGTCACCAGAGTGTCAACAAAGACTTGACTTTGATTTTCGTACAGTGTTCATTGTAACAAAATCGACTATCGCTTCAAGATCTTCTTCAATCAATGGTGAACGGTAGCTAAACCCAGGTAAGTCGTGTAGCCTTGGGCTTGATTGCCTTGAAGGATCATGGATCGTTTGAGGCCACCGCATATTATTGCTGAATGTCTTACATGTACAACCTCTCAGCCGAGGTATCCGAGCTAGCCGCGGAGGCCACGGTGACACAAGTCGTAAGCTTCGACGTCGCTACGACTCTGTTCATCTTGCCCCGCAATCAAACTCTTTCGTGAGAGGCAAACATGTCGTCTTCCTACCAACGCATTCCGTGCGGCGTGTTCGACACATCGGGGAACGAAAAAGATGCCATCGTGCTTTACGGTTGGATCGTAGAGGGCCAGCTTGATACTGGCCGGCTAGAGGCAGGGTGGTGGGCGCTGGCGAAGAGATGGCCCATCTTGCTGGCTCGTCTGCGACAGGACTGGTTCTTTGATATACCGGGCCAAGACAAGGTGGCAGCTCTGAGGGCCGAGGAAGATGGCAAAGCCCAGGATGACAAGGTGAGTACACTCCCCAACCTCTCTACAAGCCATCTGAGAAACCATCCACTTACTCTCTGTCCACAACTCTAGACGCGCCTCTTCCTTATCCGAGACCTTAGGCATACGTCTGTCCACGACGAGCTCAAGTTCCATACAGGCGCAGACCTGCCTCAAGATAGAATCACAGTGGAACGTGCCGACAACAATCTCTCCGTCTGGGCCGACAACAGCGCGACCAGCGTGGCGCAGCTGATGCGCGAAGACCGCGCCCAGGTCAGCGTACAGGTGACGATCTTTTCGGACGCCACGACGGTCTGCCTCAGCACCGCGCATGTTCTTTGCGACGGCGTAGGAGCCAAAGAGATGGCAGAGGCTTGGTCCAAGTGCATAAACGGCAGAGAAGACGAGGTGAAGCCCCTGGACCACGCAGGCGCCGACGCATTTCGCGTCTTGGAAGTACCGGCGTCAGAGCCTCCCAGGCCGTCTGGCTGGCGCGTCCTGGGCTGGCTAGGGATCGTCCATTTCGCGCTCTACTTTGTTCTTGACCTTTTCAAACGCCCGCCGTCCAAGATGGAGAACCGCTACGTTTTCGTCCCGAAGCAAGTCGTCCAACAGCTCAAGGAGCAGGCCCTGGCTTGCCTCGACGATGGCGCCTGGGTCAGTTCGAGCGACGTCCTTGCGGCATGGATCGTGAGGAGCTTCCACGCCGACAAGAGGGACGACCCGTCTCCGCTGAGCATCATCTATCCCTCCAACCTGCGCTGGCTGGACCTCGACAACGTCATGGCCCCGCTGCCCATCCCCTATCTACGAAACGCAGCGTACACCGTCTCGCTGCCCGAGATGCCGGCTTCGCAGTTCGCTTCCCACCTTTCGCTGGGTCAGGTTGCTCTGCTCTTCCGTCGCACTCTCGAAGCCCAGACACAGGCCGAGGTGATCAAAAGGTCACTGGTCTGGCGAACGTGGAGCAAGGGCAAGACTACCGTGTTCTTCAGACCGAGCTCTCACTGGCTCGTGATTACAAACTGGCGCAAGCTGGGCATGTACGATGTCGACTTCGGCACCGGTGCCGGAAAGGTGTTGCGCACGTGGGAATATGCGTTTCACCCCGTACCGCTGCGTAACTCCGCTGGGCTCATCGCCGACGACCCGACCGGGGGTGTCTGGCTCGGCGGCTATCTGTCGCGCAAGGAATGGGAGAACAACTTTGGCAAATCTATGCACCACGTATGAAGTCTGCACAGAGGTTGACGGGACCGGGGAGACTGGCGGGGCCGGGGAGAGTGAGAGGGCCGGAGAAGGCCGGAGAAGGTGACGGGCTGGTCAAGGTCATATGAAAGCCAGTCAGATAGCCGGGTGACCACATCGTCTACTCTTCACTGTTTCGGAGGGTTTAATCCTACAGAATCCTACGAGGACACTCGTCTTGGAGTTCTCTTTTCTCCAGCTCCGCCGCTGCAGCCGCACTTCTCGGCGAACATGGCTCAACTCGACCAAGCTTCGACCGCTTGACCATCTCAAAGCTTGTTCTCCTTACCCCGGTTGGTCAAGAATCCACGGCCGGCTACCGGCTCCTGATGGCGCGTCGCAACTGGCTGCTTGTTCACCCGTCGATGGAACCGTTCCACAGCCCTTGGCCTCTTCTGGAAGGTAGTAATCGTTCATCTTGCGTCATATCATAAATCCCTGTGACCGCCGACAGCGAGTGCCGAACAACCGCTTGGGAATACAGCCTGTCGCAAGCCAGAAGTCGCTTGTCACTGTGGACTGTTGATAGGGTTCGACATGGGAACGTCCTCGCAAATCAGGTACTGCTCATCACATCATGAGCGGTGGACTACTACTATGAGGTCGTACACGGGCCCACCGCCAAATGATGGATGAAGGCGACCCATTCAAAGCCGGAACTTTTGCATTCTCTGTTGGTCTGCCTCCTTCTCCTAGCGGCAAAGCGCCAACGGACAACAGAGTCGATGCTGTCATCCAGCAGGGTGCGAAGATGTTCCAAATACCGCTGTTGGGACGCCGTCGAGAAGGCCTCTCTCGTTGGGCTTGTGGCTTCCATCGAGTTCTCGTCGTCAGTATGAAGTTCCTCAACCTCCTCAGCGGCCTGCTCTGCGCTTCTTCCGCCTTGGCCTTCAAGAAGCCAAAAAAGCCTACACTCCCCAGGTCCATCATCGAGAAGCGTGCGCCCCATCAGTCGTTCTCGCATCCTGAAATCCGCAAACGAGCCTCTCGCTTCCTGACGGAGAAGACCGAGGGTAAGTCGGGCCTTGTGACCAGTCGCCGTTGATGAGCGTCAAGTTGACAATCTGAATCTCCTAGCCTTCGCTGTCAACGGCTCCGGCATCCCAGAAGTTCCTTTCGACATTGGCGAGTCCTACGCCGGGTTGCTGCCCATCTCCGACAGCCCTGACGAGACGCGCAAGCTCTTCTTCTGGTTCTTCCCCTCAACGGCCGCGAACACGCCCGAGGAGGTGACCATCTGGTAAGACGTTTCCCGAGAGGACATGCTACACGCATCACTTACAACCCAACAGGCTCAATGGCGGACCCGGCTGCTCTTCGCTCTCCGGCTTCTTGACGGAGAACGGACCCTTCACCTGGGAGGCCGGCACGCTGGCCCCCGTCCAGAACCCCTACTCGTGGACGAACCTCACCAACATGCTCTGGGTCGAACAGCCCGTCGGCGTGGGCTACTCCCAGGGCGTGCCCAACATCACCAACGAGGTCGAGCTCGCCGCCGAGTTCCGCGGTTTCTACAAGAGCTTCGTCGACGCCTTTGACACCAAGCAGTGGAAAACGTACGTCACCGGAGAGTCGTACGCCGGGTACTACGTCCCCTACATCGCCGACGGCTTCATCTCCGCCAACGACTCCGACTACTTCAACCTCGCCGGCATCTCCATCAACGACCCCATCATCGGCGACGAGACCATCCAGCAGCAGGTCGTCATCCAGCCCTACGCCGAGTTCTGGCAGAACCTCCTCTTCCTCAACCAGACGTTCCTCGACCAGACCCGCGAGCGCCAGGACGCGTGCAACTACTCGTCCTACCTCGACGCCTACTTCCAGTTCCCGCCGCCCCAGGAACCCTTCCCCGTCCTGCCGGACCCCTACAGCTCGGACACGTACGCCTGCGACATGTTCGACACCTTTTACGAGGCCATCCTCGAGGTGAACCCCTGCTTCAACATCTACCACATCACCGAGACCTGCCCGCACCCCTACTCGCAGCTCGGCATCGTCAACAGCGGCGACTACTCCCCGCCCGGCACCGCCATCTACTTCAACCGCACCGACGTCAAGCGCGCCCTCCACGCCCCCGTCAGCTCGGACTGGCAGCAGTGCACCGACACCAACGTCTTCGGCAACGGCAACGCCAGCAGCCGCGCCTCGGACACGTCCCCCGGCCCGGCCAACAGCGGCGCCCTGCAGCGCGTCATCGAGTTCACCAACAACACCATCATCGGCTCCGGCGACCTCGACATGCTCCTCAGCACCAACGGCACGCTGTTCGCCATCCAGAACATGACGTGGAACGGCGCCCGGGGCCTGTCGCGGTACCCCTCGGCCCCGCTGTACGCGCCGTACCACCCAGAGTACAACGGCGGCGCCCTCGCCGGCGCCGGCGTCCAGGGCGTCTGGACCGCCGAGCGCGGCTTGACCTTTTACACGGCCCGTCTCGCCGGCCACGAGCTGCCCGGCTACACGCCGGGTGTCGCGTACCGCATGCTGGAGATCCTGCTCGGCAGGGTCAAGGACTTTGGCAGCACCGAGTCGTTCACGACGCAGACTGGGAATTTCACCGGCACCGGGACGATTTACAAGAAGCATTAGTGTCTTGTCGAGGCGGATACCGACGACAGCTATTTCTCATGATTAGATGCCCATAGTATATAGCTCTGCACCGGGCAACAACAATGCTAGCACATTATTACGCTTCTAAGCCGCGCGCCGAGTCAAGCAAAGTAGAACCGCACGTTGTTCTCTTTCTTGCCGTACTCCCCGACGAGGTAATAGTAACCGAGAGAAATTCGAGATATTTCCTTGGATACGCCTTGGGCAACTCTCCCCGCGACCTTGCCAAACGGACTCTTCACCATCGCGTCCCATCCACCCCCGTCCTCCTTGGTGACATTGAGCGGTTCCTCGTCTTTTCCCTGCTCTTTACGCGCGACCTGGGCCGCCGCCACCGTGTCGATGTTGGTGACGTCGTCGACCTGGAGCTCCCTGAGGTCGGCGGCTTGGAACCCGCCCTCGAGCCAGGCCGCGAGAATGATCTCGTTGGTGTACAGCTTGGACGCGGTTCTGTCGTGGCCGGTCCACGCTTCGGCCACGCGGAGCATGCCGCTCTCTGGGTAGGCGACGGCGCGGAGAATGGGGATCTTGGCATTGTTGAACCCCGAAGCAAACACTTCCAGCTCGGTTCCCCCTTCAATGTCCGGTTCTACTTCGAGTCTGTACGATTCATGTCCCTGTGGAGGTACGTGTTATGTCAAAGTGAGGAAACGCTTGGTTGGGTGTGAGTGCCCTTACTGCAAGCTACGAGGGCAAAAGTCAGCATGATGAGTAGTACCGTGGGTGATCAAGGGAGCATTGCATACCAGACACGCTACGAGTTGAGTGAGTGTTGTAGTCCACAGCAGGGTGGGCAAGATGAGCCTCATGGTGCCTTGAGGGCTGTGGTGGGAAAGGCTTACACGCTGGGATTTGACGTCAGCCAAACTAGAACGTCTATTGTTCGTCTGGGAGAGTGCTGAAGAGTTTTTATATACGGTTTGTCAGGCCACTGTAGAGAAGGGGGGCACCAGGGGGCCACCGGGGTCCCTGCATGCCGGCCTCAGCCACCGGAACAATAGATATTCCAGTAACACAAGGCTTAAATACGAGTGTGGAGCTACAGTCAAAAGAGGAGAAGGCTAAGTTTGAATAGTTATAAAGTATAGTATATACCTATTAAGAGATCCTATTACTTAGTATAAACCTAGTTTAATATATTCAAACTTCTACTTACCCTTAGGTATGCTAACTAGTAGGACTATAATAATACTATAATAGAAACCTATCACCTAAACGACTTAGGGGTCTAAACCTAGCTTAATAGGAGAACTAATTCTTATAACTACTAGTAGTAGCATTAATAAACTAGGGGAGTAGCTACCCCCCTAGAATAATAGTGACCTTTCTAAAACTAACTTAAACTAATTAATTAAAAAAAAATAAAGAAGTTAAAGAAGAAGTAGAAGTTAGAGAGGTTAATAGTATTATATAGGGGAGATAATCTAAAAAAAAAGGAGTATTAGAAGGTCTTCTACTCCTATACCTAACCTTAAGAAATAAAAAAAAAACCTTTTAATTAAATAATTAACCCTTATTAAGTATTAGGGGGGTAACTAGTTAGACCTTAATAACTTCCTATTTAAGTTATAAAAATAGTTTAACTTAGCGGAAAATAACTTTACTATAGATAAAGATAAAATTTGGTATATAAGCTCGTACCTAGAAGGTATTATATCCTACCAATAGATTAAACAAATCACTATCACCTATAATAATAATATTAAATAAGTTACCTAGGTAGTAATAGAAGAGTGGCTAAAGTCTAGTATAGATAATAATAATACCCAAGCTATTATAATAATAGTTAAATTAGATATAATTTGCTAGAAGGTTAGGTAATCCTACTAATAGTTTATTAATATATATAAATCCCTTAAAATAAAATACCCTAATACCTAACTAAAGAAGCTCTAAATTATTAATATTATTAACTACTTACTACTTAAGTTAAAACACGCAATTATAAATAGGGGCCTACTAATTATATATTAAGAACTGAATTATATAGCTAAAAAAACTAAAATAGTTAAGTAATCCTTAGGTAGGTTTATCCTATTAGAAACTATATTTAGGATACTAGAGTAGAGGAACTACAGACTATTAGTTATATAGATAGTTATCCTAATTTAAGAGATAAATAGGGAGAACTAGTTAAGGGAACTATCCCTTATAGTTACTCCCTTACCTAAAATCAAACAAAAAAAACCTTATAACCCTAAGTAGCTACTCCCTAGGGGCTACTTAAGTATTATAATTATAAGAAGATAAGCTATATATTATATTAATATAGTAAAGATACTTACTATACCTATAAGGAACCTAGGTATACTAGATAACCCTATTATATTATAATAATAGGAGCTAATAGTATTTATATCTTATAAGATCTAAAGACCTACTAGTACTTCGAAGTTGAGGTATTAGTCTATATAGGGAAAAGTTAGAGGAAAGGAAAAATACTTATTAACCTAGGGGTTAATAAGAATATCTTAAATTAGAAGATACTATATAATACTAAACTTTTAGAGATTAGTTTAAAACTAAAGATATTAGGTTTCTAAGGAGGAGTAGCACCTAAGTATAAAATATAGACTATAATTATAAAAATTATAAATAACCTTAGTATAATATAGATAAAATCTTATATTTTCTAAATAAGTAATACTAGTAAATATAATATAATCCTAGGGATCCCTTAGGGGAAAAAAATATAACCTAATCTAAAATAGAAAACTCTAGGTTAGACTTATCTTTTAGCTATTACTAACTTTAAACTAATATATAAGGTTAAAATAATTAATAAGGCTAAGAAGTAATCTAAGTATATATTAGTAATCTTAGTTATATTAGTATTAATAGAGGGGGAGTAGTAGGCCACCTAGTAATAACCTGTAGGGGATCTAGGTGAGAAGAAGGTTAATCTCAGCTAATTACCACTAGAATACTATAAATAGGCCTATATTTTTAATATGAAGAAGGTTAGTATCCTTATGGAAGATAGTACTTATATATATATGATAGAATTAGAAGAAGGTAAGGAGCTATTATAAGGCCCTATCTACCTCTTTATAGAGAAAGAGTTAGAAGAATTATAATAATACCTTATATTAGCTTTTAAAAAAGGATAGATCAGGGTATTAAGGAGCCCTATAGGGGTATTAATCTTATTTATCTTAAAAAAAGGAGGTAAGTTAAGGCTATATATAGATTATAAAGGGCTAAATAATATTACTATTAAGAACTATATACTACTACTACTTATTAATAAGATTTTAGATTATCTAGGAGGAGCTTTATAATTTACTAAACTAGATCTAAAAGATATATACTACTAGGTCTATATATAGCTAGGAAATAAATAGAAAATAGTATTCTAAATATAGTATAAATATTTTAAGTATTATATAATACTATTCAGATTAGTAAATACCTTAGTAACCTTCTAAATATATATTAATAATACCTTAGTAGGCTTTATAGACATTACTTATATTATTTATTTAGATAATATCCTAATATTCACTAAGATTAAAGAGGATTATATAGAAGTAGTGAAGGAGGTACTAAGCTAGTTATTAACTATAGGGCTTTATACTAACCCTAAAAAATATAAGTTTTATATATAAATAATTAAGTTTTTAGGCTTTATTATCTCTCTTAAGGATATTACTATAGAGGAGGAGAGAATATTAGTAATTAAGGAGTAGCTACTACTTACTAGTATTAGAGAGATTTAGATCTTTTTAAGGTTTATAAGATTCTATAGGAGATTTATTTAGAATTACTCTAAAGTATATATTAGACTTACTAATTAGCTAACTAAGTAGGTAAAAAGGGAGGATATAATAACCCCTAGGGTAATTAAAGCTTTTAAAGATCTATAGGATAAATTTATTTAAATACCTATTTTATAATATTTTAACCTAGTTCTTCTAATTAGAATAGAAATAGATACTTCTAATTTTACTATAAAGGTAATAATTACCTAACTAGAAGAAGGATAGTAGTATCTATTAGCTTATTTTTTATAAAAGCTAAGGGGAGTAGAGTTAAGATATAGTATACTAGAAGCTAAATTACTAGCTATTCATAAAGTAGCATTTATATAGAAGTACTACCTCCTATACTTATAGCATAAGATCACCTTTATTACTAATTACTTAAGTTATTAGTACTTAATAGTAAAGCCTTAGCTTAATAGCTAATAGGTAAGACTCCTTTAAGATATATTATTATTTAATTATATTATTAATTACTAACTAGGCAAGTAAAACCTAGTAGATAGTTTATTAAGATAATTAGATTATTAATTTATAAAAGGGGAAACTTAAAAAACTAGAAATACTTTTCTAGAAAACTTCTTAAGCTAGTTTTTAAATAGGGTAATAGTAGTATTTTTCTAGGGTTAAAAACCACTAAAAAACCTAGAAAATATTATTTTAGAAAGACTAAAAAGGATATTAGAAGAAGAGATCTAATAAATATAAAAAAAAACTATTACTAAGGGAAAAAAAAGGTTATATTAAAAGGGTAATAGTTAGTCTATTAATAGAAAAAAAGGAGTAAAATTCTAAAATAAACTAATTATCCCAAATAGATATTAACTATAGGTCGACCTACTAATAGCATTCTATAATAAACCTTTAGGGGGCTATTTAGGTATTATTAAGATACTTAAAAGGCTAGGTTGGACATACTAATAGAAGTCTATAAGGAAGGATATTATAGAATATATATTATAATATGTAATATACTAGTAGTTAAAACCTTAATACTACCTCCTATATAATAAGTTAGTACTTCTACTGGTACCCACTAGCCTATAATAATATATTAGTATAGACTTTATTACTAAATTACCTAAGTTAACTAGATTTTCAGGGAAAAGCTATAATAGTATACTAATGGTAGTTAATTAATTTATGAAGTACGCGCTCTATTTACTAATAAGGGAGTCCCTAATAGTAGATAAGCTGGTGGCCCTCCTAGTAAATAGTGTCCTCCTTAAGTATAAAGTTCCTTAAACTATTACATCTAATAAAGGTTTATTGTTTATAAGTAGGTTTTAGGCCTTTATTACCTACCTACTAGCTATTAAGAGGAAATTAAGTACGGCATACTATCTATAAACCGATAGGTAAATAAAACGGCAAAATTAGAATATAGAATACTTCCTAAAGGTAGTAGTTAACTTTAATTAAGATAACTAGGTAAAATAGTTACCTATAGCTAAATTTATTTATAATACCTTAATCTATAGTACTACTAGGGTCATACTAGTAGACACCTTAATAGGTTACTTACCTAAGGGACTTTATAATAGCTCTCTAGAAAGTATCAAACCTAAAGTAGTCCCTATAACAGAAGAAAGGGTGAGACACCTCTAGTCCTATTAATAATAGCTAAAGGCCTTACTAGAAAAAGTAAATAAAGGATATACTAAGTAGTATAATAAAAAAAGAGGTAGTTAAACTTTAAAATTAGTAATTACGTATTACTATCTATAAAGAATATCTAATAAAAATAACTAACTAAAAAACTATCTAATAAATATTTAGGACTATTTAGAATAATATAGGTAGTTAATAGGGGTTAAGTATTTAAACTCGACTTAGATAAGAAGTATAGGATTTATAATATTTTCTTACTATTATAATTAGAGAAGTATAGAAGTAATCTACTAGCACCCTAGGTAGTCCCTATTAAAGACCTAAGAGACAACTTATATAAGGTTAATTATATTATAAATTATAAAAAACTATAAAGAAACTATTAGTATTTAATTAAGTAGAAAAAGTATGAGGTAGAGGAAAATTTATAGGAACCTTAGTAGAATATATTATTAGAACTAAGGTTAGAATATAAGGAAGGTCTCCTAGGAATCACTAGTAAGTCATAAAAAGAGTAGTATATTTAGGTTATTAGTAAAATAAGGCTAGGAAGCTTATATTAGCCCAAAGGCTAAAAAAAAAACATAGTAAAACCCAAAAATAATAACTAATCCCTAAAAAGAGGAAATATATAGGATATTAAGGGGGGGAATAAGGGGGTACTAGATTACTTATTATTATTATTATTATCTCTATTATTACTACTTTCCTTATTATTATCCTTATTACTATCCTATTTAGGGGCCTTAGGGGTTAGGGAACATAAATTAAAAACATTAGTATACTAAAAAATTAATATTAGTAAACAGGGATTACCAGGGAGGTACTAGAGGGGTAGTAAGGTATTTATAATATAGGAATAAGTTGAAAACTACTCTAAAAAGTAGTCTAGAGGCCTATGAGGGCAGTAGTCTACACTTTAATAACACAAGTTTATACTTCTTAAGCCTATTAAAAAACAGTAGTAACCCTTATACCTCTCTTTAAGAGATAGTTATAGTATAAGGTAGTAGTAGCTATAGCTTTAGTAGCCACAAGCTAGTGTTTACAAGCTAGCTACTCTACCTCTTTATCCTCAGCTTTATACTTAGTATTAGACTTATTAATATAAGAAGCCTTAGCCTAGAGGGCCTTATAAGTAGTAACCTAAGCCTTCTTAAGATCTTCTTATACTAGTAATTAATAAGGGAGTATTAAGAGATAATAATATAAGAATCCTATCTTAATATTATAAATAGTAGCAACAAGGTTAACCTCAGATAAAAAATCATTAAAAAGATAGCATAAAGTAAGAGCTATAGGAGTAGTAGTATAAATAGCCTAAAGAAATATTAAAATATATTTTATAGTTATAAGAATAGTTTATAAGAGGAAGGATAGGGGTATACTAGAATATACTCCTTACTACATATAGTAGCATAATAAGAATACTTATTATTAATATCTAAAATAATTAGTAAAAATAGGAAAAGAGAAATATTAGAAATATATTAGTAGTCTTATAATAGAAGGGGGGTAGTAAGGTATAGCTAGATAGCTTCTAAACCGCCATAAGGTAGAGGTAGCAGTAGCAGGAGATAGGGCGTATAAGGTCATTATTATTATTATTATTATTATTAGTTATTAGTATATAGGGGGCATATAAAGATTTAGCGGCATTTTTCTTTAAGGTAGTAGCTCCCTTTCAAGTAGGAATAGGAGTAGGGGGAGGGGGCAGCAGAGGAGCAAGGGTAAGAGCAGGAGCAGGGGCAGCAGGGGCAGCAAGGGCAGATATTATAGTTATTATTATTATTATTTTTAACAACCTAGAAATAAAATTATTAATAAAAGAGAAAATGAGGTTAACCTATATATATAATTAAAAATTTAAATAACAAAAAAAGCTTTCCCTTAGTTAAAGGTAGTCAAGAGCTTCTTTAGGGTAGAAGATAGTAAAATTAAGAATAAAAAGGGCACCTATAGGTCACCAAAGGGGAATAATAAGAATAATAATAAGAATAATATTAGTCTCTAAAGCTAGAAGAATCACAAAACATATACTACCTAAGCCTAACTAATAAAAATAGTATTCTATAGAATAAGTAAGAATAAGAGACCTATAGGTTACTACTAGGGGAGGCCTAATATAACTTCTATAAGTATTAAGAGATTATAATTATAATAGATATAAAATCCTTATAACTAGGAATAAAGAAGAAACCTTTCTAATATCTCTATAGTTGAGGAAGACTAATTACCTTATATAGGGGCCTTAAGTTAACTAGAGTATAGCTATAGTTAGAATATATCTTAGGAGGCTAATGTTAACTAGGACCTAATATTAGGAGGCTAAGATATAAAACCTAGAATAAACACCTAGGTCCTACTTAAAGAGGGGTACTAGAAGAAGAGCAAAATACTACTAACCTATACTAATATCTTAGTAGTTAGGTCCTAAAAATAGGACCTCCAAGAGGGGGGATTATATCAAGCCACTATAGAGAAAAAGGGTACCAGGGGGCTACTAAGGTCCCTACATACCAGCCTCAGCTACTAGAACAATAGATATTCTGGTGACACAAGGCTTAAATATAAGTATAGAGCTATAGTCAAAAGAGGAGAAGGCTAAGTTCGAATAGTCACAGAGTGTAGCATACGCCTATTGAGAGATCCCATCACTTGGTATGAACCCAGCCTGACATGGTTCAAGATGAGTGTACTTCATGGGAAAGTTTCTAAGCATAATTATGCGGTGTTGCCGTACCTGCTGCATAAGCTTCGGTGATGATGGATGTCGAATCGGGTGAAAACGGCTGCAGGCACTTTTATACTGACTGTTATGCATCACTGCAGTTCATGGGTGATAGATCGAATAAAGCATTTGTGGGCAGTAATTTAGTGCTGTGGTGGATAGGTTGATGCTGGCTGTGGACAGCCATCGGCATAATCATCACCCAACATTTAGCCGCCGCAGTGTATCCTATACCATCACTCCTACCTTGTTCCCTATGTTTCGTCATCTGGATTAGTCCTATTCAGTGGAGCACCAAGCTTCTCATGTATCTGGTCGTTGCTGTTGAGCCTGGAGTTTGGGTGGGATTTGGTACTATACTGTTGGTTTCGTACGCGCTCGATCACGTAGTGTCGTGATAGTGATTCTCCCTAGACAGAAATCTCATAAATCATCCACAGTAGGATTGGCAATAGAATATAGCTCTAATGTCATTAGTTTACAGAGCCCGTGTTAAAGGAAAGGAGAGTCGATTTGCAAAGCTGGAAAGAAATACAGTACGTAACCGAGATAATGTTGTTTAGGCTCGCTCCTTCAACTCGTTCCTGAGATGGAACTTCCCCCTCCCTAAGAAGTTTTCAGAAGGCAGCTCTACAGTCATCAACCAATATAATGACACATCTTTCCATAACATACTCATGACTAGATATATTGAACCTCCTCAAATCTGTTTACCACATAAATACCTCTGACACAAGCAGCATATCCTTCTAAGTTTATATTCACCTTCAGGACATGATTGGCTTCAGTTAACCAACAACTTCACATCAAGTCTTTGAAGAGGACAACACAATCAACAATCCTGCGGTAATTATATTCTTATGTAGCTTCATGTCACATATGCCCTTTTCATGGTCATGGAAGCAGCCTAAGTCAAGACAGTCAGCTATTGCTGTCTCCCCTATCTCTCAGCTCTATCATATCATCCCTTATTCATCTAGCAATACACTGATGAAGCACCTTGCTCTGAGCCATTACTGTCCTTGTTAGAGCTGTTGTCTTCTTCATCCCTCACCGCCATCACACTACCGTTGAGTATTCACCATTGAATACACCCATCAATCCCCAAGTCTAGTTACTATACCAATTAGCTAGTAATCTTTCCTTCCTTTAACACACTACCCTTGGGCATTCACCAATAAAGTATACATGAAATCCTCAGGCCTAGCTCTTATATCAATCAATACTATCCCAGTCTTCCTCGCTCCTCACCTCTGTCGCGCCAGCCTGTATTCACCTGCGCATACACCTGCGAAAGCATCCCAGCCTGCCAATCTTTGCAACTTGGGGCTGCTGCTTCTTGGGCCATCCGCATTGTATGACAATTGCAAGGCCCCTGCCAACTGCCAAATGTGGTACAAGCACTCAACAGGCTGGCTTGTAATTCCTTGACCTTCCTGGGGCGCGAAGTCTTTTATGGTGATGATTAACTTGCTGTTTCCAAATTAAAACAATGCTGCGTCGCTCTTGCCATTTTGCTCCTTTGGTTGAGATAGTGGCTGAGTGTGGAAAGTTCTGGAGACCAAGTCGCCCAGAACTTACACCAGCCTCACCAAATCAACCAGAAATCAACTTCCACATCTTCAGCTTGATCAAAACTTTTATTATTCTTCATCATATCCAGTCCTTGTCCTGGGCCTCTATTATTCAACCTCAGGCCCCCGTTTCCATCTCCAAGTCTGGATCAGCCTCGGTCCCCAAATCCCTATCCTCCAGGAATCGTCTGCCTACGAGCTCGTCGGGCAAGTAATCCTGCCTCACCCGTCCCTCGCGATAATTCGGCGGGTACTTGTACTCGGCGCCGTATCCCAGTTCCCTCATCAACCTCGTCGGCGCGTTTCTCAGATGCAGCGGTACCGGTAGCGCTGCAACCCCAGGTTCCTTTAGCGCCGCGTAGGCGTTGTTCAACCCACGATACGCCCTTACGCTCTTTGGCGCGAGACACAATGCAACCGCGGCGTGAGCCAAGGGGATTCGCGCCTCGGGCATGCCAATCTGCTGCGCGGCGGTATACGCAGCCGTGGCCAGCGGCAGCAATGTGTTGTCCGCAAGTCCAACATCCTCGGAGGCGATGACAACCATCCGCCGCGCGATAAACAGCGGATCTTCGCCGGATTGCAGCATACGCGCGAGGTAATACAGCGCAGCATCCGCATCGCCACCCCTCACCGCCTTGTGAAACGCCGATATCGTGTCGTAATGCTGGTCGCCCGCGCGGTCGTACACCAGCGTCTTGGTCAACGAAGCTTTGATGTCGTCCTTTGTAATTCCGACCCGCGTCGACAACGAGAGCGCCAGCTCCAGCAGGTTCAGCGCCGTACGGGCATCTCCGTCTGAGAAGGTCGCCAGGTACCTCACCAGCTCGCTGTCCACGAGCGCGCTCGGCGGCATTCCCGCCTTGTCCTCCTCCTCCAACGCCCGGAGCAGAATCCTCGCCACGTCCTCGGTTTCCAACTTTTTGAGCACAAATGTCCTGCACCGCGAGAGCAGCGCGCCCTGAACCTTGAAGCTTGGATTCTCCGTCGTAGCGCCAATGAGCGTGATGGTGCCCGCTTCGACGGGTTTGAGGAAAACGTCCTGCTGGCTTTTGCTGAAGCGGTGGATCTCGTCGCAAAAGATGATGGTCTTGCGTCCCGTCAGTGCGAGCTCGCCGGCTGCCTCGGCAAAGAACTTCTTGCACTCGCCCACGCCCGACGACGTGGCGTTGAGCTCGATGAAGCGCGATCCCACGCTGCGTGCAATGCACCGTGCAATGGTGGTTTTCCCGGTCCCTGAGCCGCCCCAGAGAATCATGCTCGGCACGCGGTCCGACTCGATCAGAGACCGCAATACACCGGCGCGGCCGACGAGGTCCTGGCCGCAGACGTCGTCGAGGGATTGCGGTCGCATACGTTCCGCGAGGGGCGCGGCGCGGGCCGTTTTCGTGCGCTTAGCAACTGGGGCGACCTCCGGCGGCGTGTCGTCAGCGGTGGTGACGAAGGGAGAGCCAGGGCCATCGTCGAAGCTGCGTTTGACGCCTGCGGACGGTTTCGGGGTGTTGGCAGTGCCGTTCGGGACTGTCTGTGTTGGTGGTGGCGGCGGGGGTTTGGAGGGCAGCGGCGCATGGCGCTTGGGGTTCGGTGTCGAGAAGAAGGCCGACGCTGGACGTTTCGCTTGCGTAGAGGAGAGTATTGTCTGTGTACCATTGGGAACTTGGGTTTGGGATTGCGTGGCGGTCGGAGGAGACGAGGTGCGTTCGGGTTTGGCGATGTGGGTTTGGCAGCCAGAGTCGATGTGGGAGTTGATGAGGATCTCCTTGACGGGCTTGCTGCAGATGGGGCAGTCGACCGCCATGTTTGCGGCTAGCGAGGACGTGGCATGCAGCCGATGGGTTCTTAACTACTACAGATACGGATGCGAGACAGGATTTGTAGGAGAAGTCGCAGGCCGTCGAGGTTGAAGTGGTGGAGGAGACGAGAAGTGAAGCTCGTGACAATGTGCCTTCCAGAAGCAAAGGTAGAGAGAGGTCGAGACGCGCCTAGTAAATTTCCAGCAGTGACGCGCTTCAATTGACTTCCATTCACCGGGCAAGGAAGGGACAATCCGTCAGGGGACAATGGGTAGCTGGCAGGGAGCTTCAGTGTACCTATTCCCCTGAAGGGCGCTATGAAGAGCTTGAGTCAAGTGCCTAAATCCAATCGCTTCCCTGGGTCGAATTCCAGCGCGGAGATTCTAGTGGGGTCGGGACGCCTCGCTCCGTAGGTACCCAGGTCTCAGCCGATAACTGCCGGGCCGACGGTATTGGACCCCCCCGGGCCACTTCGTATCGTCTGCTGCCCACAATAACTGTTCATTGTCCACTGGCCATCGCTCATTGAAACAATGGCGGCGCCAACAGCTGTCGAGCGATCGGCAGACAGTGGCAGTTGCAACAGCGGATTCCGGTTCGGAAATACACTGTGTCGTCGCCACGGTATGGGACGAACGATGAGGTCACGATGCGCACTGCTCACCGCTGCTGGATGAGATAACGTCTTAATGAGCAGTCGATTGACGCCCAGGCTACAGCTGGGTCTTCTCGTAGGTATCATTACAACCTCAACGCCTCCCAATGCCCAACCCAAAATGTCCCAATTTACTGCTCGCAAGAGAGCATGATGTGATGATGTACACGACCCCCAGCATGCCAATGCCGTTCTTTCTATGCAGCGGTGATAAACATCTGCTATGTGCCCTTCTCTTTATACGTCGTAGTTTAATCTTCTCTCGTCGACAATGATTGATCCCATGACGACGTTTGCTCCAATTACGCGAGCGTCTCATACCATGAACGACTCTCCGCAACCGCATTCCTCCTCTGCCATTCGTTAGCACCGCCGGCAAAAGCAAACCCCAATCACCGGGGTAACTCACTGATGTTCGGATTCTTGAACACGAACCGCTGGCTCAGCTTGTCCTCGACCCAGTCCATCTCGCTGCCGATGATGCTGAACAGCGCCTTGCTGTCAATGAGCACCTTGACGCCGTCCTGCACCACCTCCTCGTCGAAGCTGCCCGGCTTCTCCACGAACTCGAGGTGGTACGCCAGCCCGGAGCACCCGCGGTTGCGCACGCCGACCTTGATGAGCTTCGGTTCCGGCTGGTCCAGCAGCGCGCGGAGCTGCTCGACCGCCGCCGGCGTGAGTTTCATCGCCGCCTTGCGCGCGCGGAGCCGGGACCGCGGACGTGTCGGTTTCGCCGCCGCCGCCGCCGGCTGCGCTTCCTTGGCAGGTGCTACTGCGGCTGGGGTCTCTTGGGCGACGTGTCGTGTTTGCGTTGACGCGGAGGTGGGCTTGGTGGCAGGTGAAGAGGAGGGGGCGGATGTAGATGTGGGAGTAGAGTTGGCCAGCTGCGACGGCATTCTCGGCGGTCTCGTCTCGTTGACTTTGGGGAGCGACTCGGGCTGCGCGATGGAGCTTTCGCTGACGTCGGTCCTCGGCGGCGGCGGGGCGTTATTCGGGTAGAGCGGGTAGGACTGGAACGAAGGAGTTCCATAGGTTCGGCGTGCTACCGGTGCGAAAGCGCATTGCATGGCGGCGCAGGAGCGGCGCGAAGCCAGCCTGCTGAGTATCCTCGGTGCGTTCATTTTGACGTCTGGTGTTTCTATGTGCGGAGGAGGGAGTGATGACAAGGAGCGTAGGTCAGATTCAAGACACGGTGAGGAGAGAGGGAGTAGAGAAAAGAGCAATCAGTCTAGGCGGAGGGTGGTTCGACGGCGACGGAAAGACGATTACCGAGTGAGACGATATGAGGTGAGGCTCGGGTGTTTTTGCAGCATCGATGGCAATCCTCGGAGCAAACCAGGCCAGACCAGACCAGTGGTGGGCTGGAGCTGGGGCCGCCCGGTCGAGGGTCATCTGACGGGATTGGGTGCGCCCTGTGGCGCGGCTATGACATGGCCACACTTGGAGTTTTGTCCAATCAGAAAGCCGTCATTTGTCAAGAGATAATCGGGATGACAAAGCAACCAGCTTCGCTTCTTCCCAAGTACCCTGCCTGGCTGGGTCGACCGACACGTTGAGGGCTTCGCGACAGGCTTCATCAACCATTATTCATTGCTATGCTTGGCATCAGATTCTTGACAGAAAATAATCTTTGCCAATCACACTCTCAGACCAAATGACCAGTTGCCGAGCAAACACATCAGTATACACAACGCATGGCCGGCACCCACAAACAGCTTTCATTAACCAAGGTGCCCCAAACCACCGTATCCAAAGTCTTCTCTATGCCATACCAAACACCGCAACGCCTCATAACTCGTGCATTATCATACTACCTCCCCACCAACCCCCTCACGTCCGCGACCGCCGCCCTGGCCATCTTCTTCAGCAGCGTCCTCTCTTCCGCCTCCCGGTACCTCTCCCACGTGTCCAGCCCCTCCTTGGCCTGGATGCTCAGCGTCTCGTAGCCCTGCTTGATGACCTCCGTCACCTCCACGCTCGTGAGGTTGCCCTTGCGCCGCCCGCTGTCCAGCAGCTCCTTGTAGTGCGTGCTGACGCTGATGAGCGTGTCGATCGAGTTGCTCTGCCTCTTGCCCAGCTGGTAGCTCTCCTTGAACTTGACCAGCGTGTCGCCCGTCTCCACCACCTTGTAAAAGAGGTCGTCGTACGCCGCCGCCCCGGGGAGGAAGGCCTCGCCCGCCGACAGCGACAGCGCGAGCAGGTTCACCACGTTGTCCACGAGCAGGTCAATCTGCGAGAGGTCCTTGAGGTCCGCCACGTACGTCGTCAGGAACTTGATGAGGCTCAGCAGCGCCCGGAACGCGTCTGCCCAGTGATAGGATAGTCGCGTGCGCGACCGCGAGAGGAAGGAGATGATGCGCAGCATGATGCCGACGCAGAGCGTGTACAGCCCGACGTCCAATCGCCGCCGGAGGTTGTGCGTGATGCCGTCCACCATGACGTCGAGCACCGCCGTTGCGAGGACCCTGTCGCCCCTGACCAGCGGGAGGTACGGTTGACGCTGTCGGCACAGCCGCACGCTCGTCTTGGACTCGTCGCTGCATATCCGCTTGCACAGCAGGGGGTCCTCGATCAGCAGCCGAAACACCATGAGGTTGAGGTGAGAGTAGTGTGTCGTCCGCTGCGACAGATGCGCGTGCTGCACGAGATACGACGTGAGCGACGTGAACGCGGCCAATGGCTGCTCCTCCCCCTTTTCCGCCGGCAGAGTCGCGAGGTGGTGGCAAAAAACCTTGTTCGCGTGCGTAAAGTCGTATGTCGCGAGCAGCACTGCGGCCTCCTCACCGGGCCTATCTCGTCAGTCCGGCCCCTGGAGCACCTTTCGTGACACTCACAAGTTTGTAAACATTGTCTTCATGGTCTCGGCGTCGTAGACGGGCCTTTTCTCTGGCTTCGGTCCCCTCGCCACGACTCCGAGTCCCATCATCCTCAACGTGCCGTTCAAACTCCACCCCTCGGGCAGGTCCTCCTGCACGTCCACGTACCGCGTCCGCAACATCTGGCACGTCGCCCCCACGCAACGGATGATCTTCGTGATGGATGCCTCGTTGACGAAGTCGCTCAGGCGCATTTGATACGGGTTCTGGAACTCGAACTTGTTGTAGTTGGCCAGCAATCCGAGCAGGGTGAATGGGTACAGGATCCGCGTCGCCGAGTCTGCGTCCGATATAAACTACCTCCGTCAGTTAAACCCAGGCCAGACAGGCCTCAGCACCCTTACCTTCATAACGGCGGGGAACAGATCCCGCTGGATAAAGTATGTCAACAGACTCGTCTGATACGCGCCGGCCGTCACAGCCAAAACGACCTCGACGGCTTTCTGCCTCAGTTCCACTGCTCCCGTCAGCCAACCAGGTTCCCCCCTTTTTTCCCTCCCGTATCGTGCAGCGAACTCACAGCTCTTCCCACTACGTATGATCAAGTCCAAGGCGCCCACAAAGTCGGTGAAGATGGTGTCAACGTAGTCGATCCCCGCGAGCACCGTGATGATGTCCGAACTCGGATGCGCATACTTTTTCGAAAGCGCCGAGCACAGGAATATGCTGAGCGTCTGTCCTCGTCAGCTTCCCACCGCAACGCGCCACACCCGCTCATAGTCGTGGGGGCCTTACATCGAGCGCGTGCAGGTCCGCCACGCCCTGCCCGCTCTTCACGGCCGCGACCGCCCTCGCAAACAGTTCCCTGGTGTCCTCCTCGAGCGCAAGCATATCCGCGGGCCCGAGGCCGTCCAGGATCTTCCGCAGCGCCGCGCGGTCCGGTCGCAGGAGGAAGAACTCGCGCCAGAAGCCTTCCGACTTTTCCGCATCGTCTTCGTCCTGGAGTCGGGGATTATCAGCAAATCGTTTCGTCTGCGGAGGTCGTTCTTCGGGTGCGCCGGCGTCGTCAGGGGTTTTCGGGTGTGCAGAACAACCAGCGCAGGATGCGGTAGCCATCTCAACGTACCTGGAATACCGTCAGTCAGCTCGATCCGCTCAATTCGCCAGCATCGTGCGCTCAGACGCAGCGCGGGGTTGCAGCAAGATACTGACCTTGAAAAGCGACTCGTAAAGCTCCACGATCTTGGGCTTGAACACCTCGGGCTGAGGCTGGCGGGTGAGCGGCGACGCCTCCATTCCTCTTTGTTCCTGCTCTCTCCTTTTCGTTATCCGATCAAATCTGTCGCTCTTGTATGTACGACTGCTGGGAGTCGGAGGTCAAAGGTAGATCCAGCAAGTTGAACCAAAAGAGACTGCGACAACGTGTTCGTCGTTCGGTCTGGCGAGCTCAGGCAGGTGGACGCGCAGCAGTTCAGTCCAGATTGCGATACGCGGTCTGATAAGAAAAAAAGGTCTTGCTGGAGTTCGGCTCCCGAAGGTACCTTACCTTGCCTGTAAGCCGCTGATGCAAGGTATCGGCTACTTTACCCCAGCTGCTTGAGCCTGCTATGATGTCCTTACTTCAGGGAGCATCACTCAGATCAGTAGGTGCACAGTACTTGCTGTTTAGCGAGCACATGCGCATTGCCCCGAATTGGTTGCTTACCTTACCTGCGTTCCACACCGAGCCTCTTCTCTTACGACTAAAGACACCTCGCTGTGTTCATACCTAGATACCTTACTCTCAAGTCCACCAAACAGCACAGAATCATTGGGACACTTGTCCACGGGCCTGTTTCACTGACAGGCATCCAACCTCGAGAACCCAACTACGTGTCGATAGGGCTGAGACTGTGACTGTCGTTGTGCATCGCGAACTGAACCCCGGCCGGGAGTTGGACTTCACACGTGCGGCCTATGCGAGTACGGCCTCGATACCCAATCAATAAACATCTGCCGGTCCCCGTCCGACTGCCGAGCCAAACTTCGACAACCTCCACGTGACATGACATGATTGTATTCGCCGATGGCTGCAGCCGCAGCCGCAGTACGACGTCGTCCACCGCTAGCAAAGTGACGGAGAGGGATCGAAAGAATGATGATGTAAGGTAATTTGGATAGTAGTCTAGCAATTCCATGCGTGAGTCTCTCACACACATTCGAGTGAGAGGAGGGTCGTTGCATCAAATCCATCAAGCACAACATTGTCAGATCTACGGAGACCATTGCAATCGTTGGAGTTACACTTCTTGGAGAAGAGGCACAGAGAAAACGATGCTCGACAACGGGAAGAAGACATCTCTAAAGCATGTCGGGAACATCCATAGAATTACGTTTATACACCCAAAGTAACCGCTCGCTCGCAACCTTCAATGCTTCCTCTGCTGCGATGTGCTACAATGTATCCTCGCCAGAATGCTCGCATATCCCGCGAGCGTCAAGGTGTCATCATGAGCTGAACACTCAAAACCCCTCCCAGCAACCGCCTCCAGAAAAGACAACCGAACAAAAGAAAAATGGTAGTTTCCAACGCCTCGCAATGCCTGCCGCAGCTCCTTCCAGCTGTTATATACAACCTCGAGGAGACCGGGACTATTACATGTAATAAAGGTTCTGCTCCGACGCGACTTCGTCACTTAATACATGACGCTCTGCCTCCATCTCTCAATCGACTGCATCTGCCCATTGTGCCCCGGTTGCATCTGCATCTGCATCTGCATCCCCATCGGCTGCATTTGCATCTGCATCGGCGCCATGCCCTGCTGCATGCCCATGTTCATGTTCATATTCATCCCCATCGGTTGCATGGGCATCTGCATGCCCATGCCCATACCCCCATGTCCGTACGGGTTCGTGTTCATGGCCATGCCGTTGCTCATGGGCATCGCATTGAGGTTGTTCACGCTGCCCATACCCGCCCCGTAGCCGTAGGGGTTCGTCATGGTCGGCTTGTTGGCCATCTGGGTCACACCGGCTTGCCCAATGAGCCCGCCATACCCGACTTGTTGCTGCTGAGGCTGCTGTTGCAACGGAGCACCGTAACTGCTAAAGGCCGTGCTCGCGCGGCGGTTGAGGGTTGGCATGCTGACACCCAGCCCGGCGTTGGACGAGTTGACGTTCCCAATGAGACCGCCGGTGCCGTCGTTGAACTGGCCGTTCTTGTACCCGCCCGTCCGCTGCGCGTTCGGCCCGTCGAGGCTCGTCGGCATCTGCGCGCGGACGGCCGCCATCTTGGCCTCCTGCTCGCGGACCTTGCGCTCCTCCACCTGCCGCTTACGCTGCTCCTCCAGCGCCGGGTTCTGGTAGACGGGATGCGTCGCGAGCACGTCCGCGAGGCTGTGCTGCTTGCGGAGCGGTGGGATCTCGGCTGCCTCGGCCGCGAGCGCTCCTCCGCCGAGCATCATTTCTTGCTCGCGGGCTTCGCGTTCGGCTTGCAGTCGCTTCCTGCGCTGACCGAGCGTCTCCTCGGCTTCGGGCGTCTCCTCCTTGTCTTTGCCCTTGCCCTCGGCATCGTCCTTCTTGTCTTCCGTGTCGTTGAACTGCGTGAGTATCTCGGCAGAAAAGGCATGACTGACGGGTCGGGCTTTGGGCAGGTTGTTGTGTTCGGCCTCGTCCTTGGCCCTGAGGCGACGCATGCGCTCGGCGAGCGTCTCGCCCTCGACGGCATCCTCGTCGTCCGACTCCTCTTGGGGCATGACGCGCTCTCTCGAGGGCATGCGGTTGAGGGCCATCGCACTCAGTCCGGCGTTGAGTGTCATGGCGCTCCTCTGCTTGTTCAGCGTCTTGGGCACCTCTTGGCCCGTCAGCCGGGCACGACGAGCGCTCAGCGGTTCGTTCTCCTCCTGCTCGCGGAGTTCCATCAGGCCCTTGGGACGGTGGGGATCCGCGACGCCCTTTCGGTTGCCGTACAAAACACCCAGCGGCACCTCTTCGTCGTCGGAGCTCTCTTTTTCGTCGTTGGCGCCGTCTTCCCACGCCAGAGCAATCTTCTTGCGCTCGCGGGCTCTCTTTTGCGCCTCGGCAACGGCGTCCAGCTCCAGCAGTGTCGAGTGCATGCCTCCGTGGATGGCATTATTGGGCATCTGCGTGCGCATCTTGGCCTGGTACTTGCGGAGCTGAAGCTCGGCGAGCAGAGTCGTCGGAGGTCCGTCGAGAACGTGGGCGAACTCGTCTTCTTCCTCCTCTTCCTCTTCCTCATCCGAGCCTTCGCCCGACTTCCGAGACCCACCGTCCACGTTGTCAGACAGAGCACGGCTTTCCTCGTCTCCGCCAGCCATTGAGTTCTTCCTCGACGTGTCGTTGGACTTGTTGCCAAAGGGCAACAGTCCCTTCTTCTTCTTCTGCGAGGCAGCGCGGTGCTCCTCGGGCAGCAACGCGGCAGGGCCCATGGACTTGCGGTTCTTCTTCTTGCCGTCGGGACCGTACACTTCAGCGCCGAGCTTGCCGGCAAAGGCGTGGTCGGTAAAGGCGCTGACGGGAGCGTTGGCGGACGCGTCCAGGATACTGTCGAGCGTCGCCATGGCCGAGCCGTCCTTGACCTCAATCTGGAGCACCGGCGCGGGGGGCTGGTCAAAGAAGGCGCTCGCGCGCAGTTGCGGTGGCAGGTTCTTGGGCAGCTTGGATTTGCGACGCTGCTGGTCAACAGCAGGCGGTCGAGACACCTCCTCCGGCGGCGATGGACCAGACAGCAGACCATCTTTCTGGTCGGCGTGTACGTGGGAGTCAACTCCCGTCGAGGGCTCCTTGATGGAGGTGCCGCCAGACTTGTCGCCGTCTGCAACGTCTCCGAACGTCGTCATGCCGTGGCCTTCAAGCGGGTCGGGCAGCCACATCTTGGACTCGCGAACGGGCTGTGCCTCGGGATCTTGCGGCAGGTATTCGGCTTTGCCAAAACCAGGATGGCCCATTGCCTGCAGCACCTTGGAGTGTCGCGCGTTGCGGACGTCGGCCCTGGGCTTCTTGGACAGCTTCGGTGGCAGATTGAGCATCGCCGGCACGCGCGCCGGGTAGTACAGCATCTCCTGGCCGGTGAGCGCGTCGAAGTACGAGTGCGGCCTCACGTTGCTCCTCGTGGGTCGTGGCGCACGCGGCTGCACCGGGTCGTGCTGTGGTTCGGGAATGTCAGGCATCGGCATGCTCTTGGGTTGCGGCATCGGCTGCATCTCCTGGTCTTGGTAGTCGGCATCGCTCTGCTCGCGCGGGTCCCAGCCACGCTCGGAGAACTGATCAGGTTGGCAGTGCACGCCGTCGAAGTCATCGAAAGCAGTCTTGGGATCGAACGTCGCGGTGGACCGGGGCGTTGGCGGTCTGTCCTGGGATTGTCTCGTGCCGTCGTCCCCGCCAAAGTCGAGTCCCAGACCAGTCGTGCTCTCCTCGAGGTGGCCGCCAATCAGGCCGTCGTAGCCGCTGCCGCTGTTCTCTTCGTAGTGCGTGTTGGGTCTGCGGATGGTCGCGTCATCGTCGGCGAGAGGCGCGCGGTCGGCCTCGTCGAGAGCGCGCTGGGTCAACGCGACCGGTTCCGTCTCGGCAATCTCAGCCAGCGAAGGCTTCCCAGATCGTGCGCTCCTCGTCGATCCCTTGCCAGGACCGTGGCGTGACAGAATGGCGTCCACGTCGATTTCGGGACGTCCACTCGACGACGCACGCGAGCCAGATCGCAGGCGACCGGTCAAAGAGTGATTGGGCGACATGACGTATCCGCTAGGCGAGTAACCCCCGAGGCGAGCGGCGTTGTTCAGCTCGACGATGGAGGCGACGGGAGGGATGACTCGCAGCGGACCAGGTTGGGCGGAGGACGCTTCGTCCACGGGCGACTGCGACTGCGACTGCGAGGCGGCAACAGAAGCGGCGAGGATAGACGAGCGGCGGCTGTCGGATCGTTTCAGTTCCCCGTGCAAGTCGCGAATGGCGTCTTCGATGGAACTGGTCATGGACAGGCGCTCGGCCGTCTTCTCAAGAACAGCGACGTTGCCGACGTAGGCGCCGGAGCGACAGTTGAGATCGGGCACTGGGTGTTTGAGGGTGAATGCGTCCGAATCGGAAGTGGTCCGTACGATTGGTTTCGCCACAGGATGGTAGATGTGAGAGCCCGACGAGGACGAGTGGCGGTGGCGGTGGAGAGACTGGGATTGGTGATTATTTCGGGCAGATTGATTTTGCTGATGTTGCAAACTGTCCTGGATCTGCGAAATGAGGCTGCTGTTGGATCGCAGGGAGGAGGTAGAGATATGGCGGGTAAATGCTGCCGGGGCCGAGAGGACAGTAGAGGGAGAAGCGGCCGCGCAGTTCGGGTGGGATGTTGTCGGAGTCGTGGCCGAAGCGGGTGGTGAAGGGTTCGTGACGGAGGAGACGTTGCTCGTATTCACGATGTTGCTGGTGGTGTTGCTGTTACTATTAATATTCCTGCTGCTTCCGCTGGTGATATTTTCCGTCCGCAGGGCCAGGGGGCGGATAGGGGACACTGGCGTCGCGATAGTGGACTGATTGGCGGTGCTGGGGCTGCTTATCGCCGCAGGTACAGGTGCAGACGCTGCTGCTGGTGCCTCTGTAGCGCCTGTAGCGTCTGCCGTAGCGTCTGCAGTGCCGCCTGTAGCGTCTTCTCCAGCGGCACTGGTACCCCCGGCCACCTGTAGCGGGTCGAGCGATAGGGGCGTCGAACCAGCGTTGGCGCTGCGCTGGCGTGGATTCAGGTTGATACGCGAAATTACGTCGAGGTCATCGTCGTCTCCGTCTCTGTCTTCATTCTTCACCACCGTGCTGCCGTCGGGAGCTGCATCTCTTGCACGACATATCTCGTCATCGTCGTGACTCCAATGAGGTATCTCCGACCGCGGCACTCGTGGTTGTGAATGCGACTGCGACTGCGACTGCGAGTGCCACTGCGTCCTGTCGCGTGCACCCGAGACATTCTCCTCGTCGACCCTCGTCATCGTCGGTGATGCGTGCGTCTGTCGCATGGAAGCGGCGGCTGTGTCGATATTGCTGCCCTCCGATCCCGTATCCACGTTGCCCCTCGAATCTGACGTCGCGTCGGACGACATGGACACGTCTGCTGCTCGTCCTACCAGCGACAACGCACCGTACGCCCCCTTTCCGGAAGCCGGCCGCGGTGGAGATGTCGCCGACGTCGACGTGGATGGGCTCTCGGCCTTGGTGTCCCAATTCCTACTGCTGAAGCCGCCGTCGGTGAAGAGGTCGCTGGTCATGGACAAGGGCGTAAATGTCGGTTCGGCGAGCGATAAAAAGTTGAGCGGGCTGGGTGTCGCGGTGGCAGAGATGGACGGTTGCGACGACGACGAGCACGCCGCGTCTTTTGAGTCGTATGTTGATGCTCCTGCGCCTGTGCTTCTTGCGTGTGTGTAAACGTGGTCGTCGCAGTCTGACCCCGATCCCGACGAGGAGATCGAGGACCGCCGGACTGAAGTGTACCCCGTGGCCGCCATCTCCCAAGTCGAGTCGTGCGTTTGTCGCAGGCCGCGAGGGCAGCAAGGAGGCCCCGTTGTCGATTCAGCTGTGAGTTTGCTGCGGGTTTGCGGCTTTGGGCAAATCGGCCGAGTTTCGATCTCGTCAGGGCGCTGTGCTTCAATGGGCGATGATGGGACGGCGTTTCCGAGTTGCGGCCCCAGCGTGGGCGGTTCGTCGTGCGACTCGACTGTATGGTTCGAGACGTTGACGTTGGCGAAGAGGCCGGTTTGCTCTCTTCTGTTGACCGTGGTCTCGTCGTCTGGTTCGTCCTGTGCTGTGCTGTGCTGTGCTGTGCTGTGCTGGTCTCGTCTCGTCCCTCGTCTCTCGTATTCCGTTTGTCTCTATTTCCTTTTTTCGGCTATTTCTCCCGGCTGGGTCTGATTCACATTCGCTATTCACCTTTGCTCGTGTTTTCAACTCGGCAGTTTCTCTCTGTGTCTTGGCCTCTTTTTTTCTTTCAATTGCCCTCTTCAGTCGCAGAGTCTCATCAACGTGGAGTGACGTAGGGCGCAGCACATTGACGATGAGGGCGTCGTGGTTGCATCCGGGCCCCGGTCTGATGTCTGAGGTACCTCGAACGAGGCGATGCTGTTTGGTTTGGGTTGGTTTCGTTTCGACGACGAAGTTGAGTGCCGAACAAGAGACGACCACAAGTCTGCAGTAACTGCGCCTCCTTCTGCAGAATCTAGAGAGCAACAGAAACTAAAAAAAAAAATGAGTGTAAGTCTTGATGTCTGATGACCTCGACACCAAAAAAAGTCGGGGGTGGTGGGCGTGTAGATAGATATTAAGTAAAGTAAATGAGATGAGTTGGCAGCGGGAGGACAAGGTTCATTCATTACACGACCAAATCGGCGACAGACGACACACCCACAACACAATTCAGAGATACAATACAGAGTGTGGGTGTGTGTCGCGAAGCCCAGGCCTGTACGGATTAAAAAAAAAGAGAGAGAGGTATCAGATCCGGCGCAGATCGTCAACCAGACCGAACCACCACCAACACCCCGGGAAGAGATAAGGTGTGTGTAATTACTACCTCGTTCGGTCTTGGTACACTGCCATGAGGTCTTGGTGCCCCCCATCAGGTGTGGCAGACGACGACGAGCTGTGCCCTTTTGGGAGTGTCAAGCTGGGGGTTTGCGGACTTGGGATGACGGACCGAGACAAACCACACACGCCCTCATGTTCGTGGAAAACAATCAAAGAAAACAATGACTAGAAAGAGAAGGGATACGCACTGATCGAAGGGACCGACTGACGGTTGCACCCGAGCAACAAAGCAACAAGAAAAACTGCCCGAAGCTACCTGTACGATTATGCTGCGCTGCACTGCGCAGGTCCGGTCCAGGTCAGGGTCCAGGTCCAGGTCTGGTTGACCTGTGGGAAAAAAGTCAAGGTCCAGGTCTGGTCCAGCTCAGGAGCTAAACTCGATGGATGATGTGGGTTGACGGGGTCCGAAGCTGGCAAATACGAGGCTTTTACTCTCTTTTTCTTTTGGCCCTTTCTCGCTTTCCTCTGGTAATTCTGGTCTGCTCTGCTCTATCCGGCTCCGCGTGCCTTGTTCCTTGGTCCTTGTGATGGGTGAGCGAGTAGTGGCCGACGAGTTAGTAAGCGGAAGACCCTTGGAAGGGTTTTCGTTGGCATTTGGCAAATGGACCGGATGCGATGCCGTGTAGATAGATAGCTTGAGGAATCACAGATGGGTTTGTGACGGTATAATGAACCGAATCGACTCCAAGGGAAACTCCGAGGAAAAGGGAGAAAGAGGATAAGATGAGCGGGCGAAAAGTCAAACAGTCGAAGCCGAGAGAAACTTATTGACGACAGCGGTTACAAGCCTGGCCCCTGGAAGCAACGCAGACTCGTGGGCTGGATGGGATAGGGTGGGATGGGATGGGATATGATGGAAATGGAGATGGAGATGGGGATGGGGATAGGGATTCGATATGGGGCCCGTAGGAACGACGACGGGATGGATGGATGGCTCGGAGTCGTTTCCTGCTGCGACTCTCTGCTCCGATCGTGAACTGTCTCTTTGCGATGACTGTTGGATGCCGTCCGTCCGCCCACTCTTTGGCTTACTGACATACGACGGTAAGCTTCCTATTCCCACCTCATCATCGTCACCGGCTGGTTTGGAATGACTCTCGGCACTCGCTCTCTGCGGGCGAAGAAACTCTGCAGGAGTCCACAATGGACTCTTCCCAGACCTCCGTAGCGCGAACCGGGATCACGACACACAACAAACCGCTGCGTCACGGAAGAAGACGAAAGAACAAGACGAGAAGAAAAGAGACTCTTGTTCCTGGCTGACCCTGACCTGACCGGGGTCTCGTGCTGCTGCGTCCTGCGTCCTGCGTCCTCCCTTTTCGCTCCCAGGAACACGGCAAGACTGGGTCCTCGTCGCCTTTGTTGTTGGGTCGAGCCCCATAAGGCACCGTAAGGATGATGTAGTTTGTCGTCCTACGATGGGTCCAGGGGTGATGGCGGCAAAGGCAAAGGTGTTCTGCGAACGCCGCCGGCCGAGAGAGTTGTATTTCCTCGTGGTATTCTTCCTTGGGCGGGCTGCCGTGGCCGTGGCCGTTGCCGATGCTGTTGCCGGGGCGGAGGTTGGCGGAGCTGGAAATGAGGTTGATTTCGATAGCGTCGTGGACGACGAGTGCGAGAGTCAGATGCAAACGCGATTGAAATGAGGCACACGTGTGCGATCGTGATGGTATCAGTCCCAAGACTGAACTGGACTGTATCGTGGGGTGCAAACGGAACAAGACGCAGCCAACTTAACTTGGCAAAGACGAACTGCCAGAGTCAGCAAAAAGAAGCCCATCCATCACATGGGCATCTATCTGTATACCTCCATCAGTCCCATCTCCATGGCCGTCCATCTCCCATCTATCATGTGCCTAACAGCAGCTGCAGACGAACTAGACTCATCTCACTCTTATCAGACCAATCTGCCACATCACGAGTCCAACCCCCCAACCATCATCGCCAATCCCACGCTTGTCTGCCACTCCATCTCTCCAGCAAGCGCCGTTTATCCGTCACAATGGCATTGGACAAGTCCGACACCATGGCCGTCGTCCCAAGCCTGTCCGCCTTCACCGACCACCCACCCACCACCTTGGAGCCAAAGACAACATCAATGTCCAAACAGACTTCAGACAGCGTGCCCCGCGAACCGGGAAGGCCAAGTCGGTTCGTCCGCCAGTCCATCCCATCTTGGCTTACTGCTTTCCGCCCATCCCAGCATGCCAATCTAAGAGACTTGCTCCATCCATATCCTTGGGTGTACGGATACACTGCTTTGTACACACTCAGTACAGAATGTGTACGTAGTCTTGCTGTTGACGAGATTGGAAAATCCCGACTCCAATGGATCCTCACGCGACACCAGACCGAGCCACTGTCGGACGGTAAGGATTTTACTCCCTTCGTTACCAGACTTTGTCATCTTCTGTCGTCGTAGCGTCCGTCTGCATGGCCAGCTGTTCGCTTCGAGCCGAACCACCGGGGTGGAAAACAGCAGCAAAAAGTGGGCGAGTGAATGGCTTCAATAGTGAGCTCCATCGTAAATTGTCCCCCCTCGTCATCTTGCAGCGCCGCGCCGCCCGACGTCTCCTCCATTTCCTGTTCCTGTCCATCGTCGGCGTCTATTGCCGGGCACTTTTTCGCTCTGCAGACGGCCGCTGCGACTCCATCAAGCTTGTGTGCTGGGCTGCGTGTGCGTGTGCGTGTACGCCCGCCTGCCGCGGTGCAGCTCTGCCGAGCGAATATCCTCCGTGCCGCATCACCGCTGGCTGCAGAAGCCCAACAAGGATAGTCATCTCGATGGCCGAACCGTCATCGTGGAGTACTGCAGCCCATCACCACTTGCCACAGACTGCCGCCGTGTCCATCGTGTGTCTGTCTACCTACATCTGAGCTTGCCATCAGCATGTTCAGCAGAAAACGAACGCAAAAAGACGCGATACCTAATTACTCGGTATCTGAACCCGTCCATCACGTAGTCAGCCGTCAGCCCCGACGAACTGCTGGCCAACAGTCGAAGCCGGCGCCGCGTGGCTTTACGCCTCTCCCCACAAAGAATTCCAAGACATTGTTGGCGCCCACGTCCGGCAACCCAGTTATCCTGCCATCCGTCAGAGCCACAAACAAACGCCCAGCTCATCCGGTGTACGTAGTACTGTAGCAAGATTCTCGAGAGCCACAAGTGGGTGTCCCTCGAGTGGGAGAGTTCCCATCTCCAAGTCGGCCCTCACGGCACTTGGGTCCCCAGGAATAACTACCCGCTTCCAAGTTTTTGTCCCCCTAAACGTCCACTTCCTTCATTCCAGACCGCCCAGGCCGTTCTCGTGCGTCGGACCCCTGGCAGCGGTCTTAAAACATCGCTTCCATCTCGACGTCGAGTCGGGCGACGGCACGCCCTCCAGCATTGGCACACGTCGAGCCATTCGCCAGTCGCCATCTGCCTTGCAAAGTCCGCGTTGGGAAAGCTTGTTGCGCATCACTCACCGAATACGGCTTGCGCGTCGTTCCCGACTCCAAAATTGACAACGCGACGAACTCTTTGATCCAACGTGCACCTCCACGGAAGCCACCGGGACGATGACCCAAATGCCGTACGTACACATACCGGATTGTCATGTGGCAGGCCAGCAGTATCGTCACCTTTTCGATAGGCCCAGTCTGTGCTCTCGGCGCCTCTTTGAACGGCGAGGCAAACGTTTCTCTTCCTCCTCCTACCCACGCTGCGCCTCGAGTCCGTGTGGCATCGTGGATCCTCCCGATCCCGACGTCGTATTTGTCTGAGCGATGACCCCAACCCCGCTGTGCGTAAGACACTTGGCGGACGTTGTGTTATTGACATGCGATCCTCAAGAGGGTTTGTGCCCGTGCAGTTTTTGATCGATTCGACTCGCGCCGTGGATCGTGACTCGCACCGTCCAACTGACGGCTTGTTTCCTGCTGCTGCTGCTGCTGCTGCTGCAAGCCCACCATGCGACGGCGTCTTACCACGTCAAGCAAGAACGCGCAAAACATCTCAAAGCCCCGGATAAGAGCAGCAAAAGCAATTTTATCTGGAGCCGACGCCCGCGCGAGAAGCCTGCTGTACAGAGAGGGGATAAGCGACAGTATTCCAGTCGTCACGAATCACTTGCCTGGTCGTCGTCGACGAGTACGTGCATCTCGAGCTCGAAGAGCTAAAGTGGATAATGAGCCCCAAAACCCTTGTCCTGTGATAGCGAACGGCATTGTCCAATATCACTGTCTGGTCGCACCGAAATGGGCGCTTCTTCAGACCTCATTTCCCGCTTGATAACGTGGGCGAAAGTCGCGCAATTCGATCCTCATTGTTCCATCATAGTGATGGGCGTCATCTCCTGCAGCCCCCATCTTGTCACAATTGACAATCTCACAGCGCCCACGCAGCTCCGGGCCGTGGTCTTCTAGGTAGCCGTCTTTGTGTCGACGCGTGAAAAAGAAACCTGTAGCTCTCGCCAGGGCTCTCGGGAGCTTATCTCATGCGCGCGTCGGTCGTCAACCGCCGAACACAGCAGACGTAATTTAAACGACTCTGCAGCCTTCCCACAACTGCATGTGTCTTAAATGACCATGTAGCATCCATCTGCGGCAAGGGGCGCACCAGAAATACCGGCCTTGGTACTTTTATCCATTGTAACGCGGACAGACGAGCACTTTGATATGTCACACGAGGTTGCCCTGCATACCTTACGAACTTGAGATGAGCAGACGTTGAACCCCGGCTCTGACGTGACTGTAATTGAAAAGGTCCCTGCATGGTATGCCGCAGCCTTTGTGCTTGTAAAGTGTCGCGTTGAGGCAGTCGCTGAACCCAACAAACAGACGGCGACTGATGGCTGGTTATCACGTATCGGGGCTGCCCCTACTACGTCCCTTTCACGCGATGCGCGTCGATGGTCATTTGCTCGTTTCCTTGCATACTGCGCGCACATGCCGCAGAGTCGAAATGTCGCTATCCGATTGCCCTCTTATATGGCATGTTGGTTGCTGCGGTAGGCTGCTCTTTGGGTTGCGTTCCCCTCCGTAACTTACTGGAAAGGTCTTCGTCATATAAGCTGCGTATTCCGTCCTTCGGTAACAAGGTGCGTTTTGGCAGGAGTAAAATTTGGCCATAGTGTCGTGTTCGCGCTTCGGAGAAGAACAAAAACGAGGTTGGAAGTGGTGCGACAAAGGTGATGTGGTGTTCGCTGCTATAGCTAACATTCATGAAGAGACGGATTCAGAAGACGTCAACCGTGTGGACTGCCACTGTAAGATGACCAACGTGACTTCCATAATTTCCCGTTCTTCTTGGACCAATGGCTGAAGGATGTATTTCTTGTGGCATTGCTGTGCCTGGCAAAGCTGGTCGTGGCATCCAAGAGCCACGTAAGATGCCCGTCGTTCGTGTTGAATGGAGTGTAGCAAAACAGTAATCACTCTGCTTCCGCGCGGCGTTCCGCCTGTGTAGGTGACTCCTAGTAACTGGGAACAATGATTGTGATGTAGGCCCGGCAATGAACGAATTAGAGGTTTCGAGGCCTGGATGGCAAGCCCATCATACTTGAGGGACTTTTATTCCCTTTCAGAAGCTGCACCAGACAGGCTTGTGGTCAGCCTACTTTTGACATGTCTGTCCAGCGCTATCACAAACCAAGGGAACTTTTTGGTAGTACAGGCGAGAGCCCTTGAGCAGACCCAACTGGTCTGCGTAGGATAACTGTTGAACACTATAGTCGTCAAATGTTAGCGGGCTGGAACACGCTGGCTAGTGACTGAACCGAGTTTGAAGGTCGAAGAAGTCATCGACGTTCGCATCTGCCATTCTCGCAACTGAAGGTCCCGTCGTCACAATTATTATTGACAATCCCCGAGCGGCGACCGTCGATCTCCAACAGGACATCACTGGCATGGCCAAGACGAGGCCAGCAAGTCGCAGAGGTCTCCCGGACGTAAAAAAGTAAGGACACGGCATGTGTCGACTCCCAAATGTGACCCATGAAGCGCCTGGCTGTCCGAGACGGTTGAGTCGAGCGAGGAACTTCAGCCGCCAAGGGAACGGCATGAAGCCGGCGAAGAGCGAGTGGGTGGGGCAGCAAACGCGGCGAAGAGGGGCCTGAACAGCCCCGCATCGGCCTCGGGCGTGTCCGGGCGGTAGATCTTCTCTTTGCCGCTGCGGGACGGCTCTGTTGCTCACCAGGCATAGCTAACAGTTCATTTTGACGGCGCAGCCAGTGAATCGGCCTGCTTACTCCGTACCGTCCGATAACGAAGGCAAACAGCTGCCGTGACGATTGGAGGACCTAGGTCGGGTGCCAGTTCTGACTGTCTCAACAAAAAGCCGATGAGCGGTGTGTGTCAGATGCATCCAGGGCTATGTAGCGGCCGCAGGTCAACGGCATGGCAGCCAATGACGGGAGGCTCACGTTGGTAGCCATCACGAGAATTGTTCAGTCTGCAGGTGGCTTGCAGTGAGGGGTAACATCGTTGCGAAAGCGCGTGGCAGAGGAAGCAGAAGCTAGGCACGTGTGCGAGTGCACCGTCGAATTTGCATGGACGTGATTAGTTTGAAATAGCGGACAATGGATTGGACAGGTGAAGCCCTCGTGAAGCCTCACCGACCACGCAATCATGGTCCAATGCTTGGCTCAAGCGAAGCTGAACTAGGCCGGAAGCTTGCGCGCTTCGGTCCATGGGTTTGCTGCAAACCGACGGGGTGACAACCATCGTGACAATCGTCGTGAATTGAGCTGGATCTGTGCTGGCCATGGCTGTCCTGTATTTGGGTACAAGGGCGACATTTAGATGCCGGTATCGGTGAGTTAACGACGCCACCAACGCAGGACAGTCTCACTTGTCTGGGGGTCATCAAGATGACAATGTAAGGGATGTTCTTGCTCCAGACAAAGGTATAGCATGCAGTCGCTGGCATTGGAGGCGGGGTGGGCGGCAGCGGGGTGGGGGTCCAACTGATGGCCGTGATCGTCGGTGAGCGTGCCGCGATCTCTGATTTGGGTACAACACTTTTTGGCATTGATCCAGATGAGGCGCGTTTGGAGGTGCGTCGGCCGAGAAAGGGAGGCAAGTACCGGTGACCGTCAAGCGCCGTGCGAGGGGTGCGACCATGGCACGCGACTTGACGACGGAGTAGGCTGCCGTTGCCGGGCTCCCTCTGTCGTCGGAACGCTCAAGTCTTGCCGGACCTTGAATCTGTGTGGAATGTGGCATGTGGAATGCTTTGAGTCTTGGGATGATGCGCTGGTGAACTTGCCGAGATGGTTTGTTCTTGAAAATTCGGACAATGGAAGTACTTGCGCAGCCCAGCTGGCTCGACTCGACTGACTGATCCACATGCGGCAGTCGTCCGATTTCCTCAGCATCCCAAGCACACAAGGCGTCAGTTGAGGTGTCAGGGAGCGTCAGATAGGGCGAGAACGAAGCATCGCTGGAACGCCTCCCGCGGGAGCCACTTCCAGAGGAGGCTCGGGGCCAGAATCGAATCTGGATGTTTTGTCGGGCTCAAAGTTATCCACTGCGGCAACTGAAGCCCCTGACGTCAGGTCTCGTAGAATAATTTCGGGGCTTGACTCGTAAATAGAAGCTCAGCCACGCCAGCGCCTCAGATGCTCATCTCAGCAACACGATCCCCTTGGGCTCGCAAATTAGTCACGATGCCCAACCGCTAATTCATTTCCTGGGGAAGAAGCATTCCGGCGAGGCCGCCATCGTAGACACTGTGTCATTTCGAGATCTGGAATCTGGGAGGCGACGGCTGACCGTCCGCGGAGGCTCACTCATACGGCGGGGCAGGGAGGGATGGTCGGTCGGTGACAAGAGGCAACGCCAGCTGAGGAGGCACCAAGGACCCAGGGACCGAGAACCAAAATGGCAGCTGGTCTGCAGATGGTGCTTGTGACAAGACGCTCGAGCCCAGTGTTTCCAGCGGATCCAATGGCTGGGAAGCAGAGTTCGGTTGGTGGAAATGCTAGCGGGACGCGATTTGCGACTTGCAGTACCTAATGTATAGGAGACGAATGCGGAGGTGAAAGTCCTGGTGAAGACCATTTCGTCAGGCTGGAGGCAGAACACGTTTAAAGAGTTTCCTCGCGGTCCAACACGTCCCAATCTTGTTACAGGTAGCGGTGGCCGTCAGACAAATGCAATTACTTGGGAGCGTCACCGGTAGAGCTGGCGTCCGCCGTCCGCCGTCCGCCGTCGTCAGCGGTGGCTTCTTGGATTCTTTCAACGCAGGCCAAGCCAAGCATTTCTTGCCCGTCCCGCGTCAGCATGGCGCCGGTCCCGTCTGCCTTCGGTGCCTCGCTGTCTGACTGATTAACAAGTCAACTGTCTCGCATAGTGTCCGTACTGTACGCGAATTTGGCTCACCCGGGTCAGGTACGGACGGCACCGCAACTGAGGACCAGAGTCCAGACCGGGGTGGGCATGCAAGACGGCTGTGCCCCGGGTCGGGCTCTGGCCCTGGTCACCTCACTGCGTGTGCGTAGTGCAAGGTACCCACTAGCGGGACCAGCAAAAAGTCGGTTGAGGCGATGATGTCGAAGGGCAGATTGTGGCATCGGTAACGAGACGAGATGGTGGGCGAAATGACTGGCATTTTGGGTAGAGTTGCTGTGATGGAAGTCAGTTGGCTTGGCTGAACGAGGCTGTCCCTTGCCATACCCGTTTCGCCGGCCGCACAGAGCACAAGACACTGTATTTTTGGCTTTTTCTCCCGGTAACGGCGGATGTGTCACCAGATCAAGATGGTACACTACACGAGGAAATGCGGGCTCGATCGAAACGAAGTCTGAATTTTGGGGCGAGAAAAAACGGGTGACTGGAGGGGTGAATGGGTTAGCTGGGTTGACTGGAGAGAATCGGAAGTGAGGAGGGGGACTAGCAGGAGCAGAAGACCCTTGAGAGCAGCAGCTGTCGAAGTACTGCAAGTACACAGTAGTGTGTACATGGACCACAGTGGAAAATCAGGAGGTTGAAATTGGTCAATGGCATGGGGAAACACGATGTACCTCCAAGGTGTGACCATCTGGATAGGCAACTGTGTTTCCCCTCTGTTGCTCCTACGCGATAGGTATTTCGCATGGCGGTCTGCTGGCCTGGGATGAGCTTTTTCTCCGGGTGATGCATTCCACAACGAGTCGCCACAAAGGGTGGAGGAGGAGGAGACGAGCGGAGATGGCGGAGGCGCGGGGTGAAGGGTAGGTTTCTTGTGCGACATCGGGGATGTATTGACGCCGCTATCGTGAGTTGACCGCGTCTTTGTGATGCCTTTACTTGAAGCACTCGGTGAAGTTGGCGATGAACCTTTCGGCATCTGGATGTCCATCACTCGTAAACCCTAGAGGAAGCTGAGCCTGGCCTAGTCGCTACCTGCCTGCCTCTTCTAAGCACATGAATGGAAAGTAGGAGAATTTACAGGAAGACCAAACTGGGCAGGAGGTAAGGTACACAGCCGAAGGCACTTGCGTCCAACACCGCTCCTTCAACTGGTTACTTCAAGTAGGTAGGTAGGTAACTATCCACTATCTAAGGTAAGGCAAGGTAGGTAGACATTGTTCAAAGTCGAGGTCAAGATTAAGACCGTCGTAAGAACGTTAGGCGGATAGCGACAGACGGGAAAGGGGAGTTGCAGATGGGAACCCCCTCAATGGCATCACTCATTCCACAGCAGAGGCGGGCGAAAAAAGAATCGCAACGTGGACAGCGATAGCAGAAGCCATGAGAGGAAATCGCCGGTGACAGCACCAGCAATCCTGCCCCGCGAGTGACTTTGGGTTGCACCGTACACTTTGTCGCCCAGAAACACGGTGCAGGTACCAGTCGAAGAAACCTGGTCATCATCCCACCCTGCATATGTACCTCAGCACGGTGAGTAGCAGACCAGGTACAGCACGCGTGAGTCCTCCTCCCAGCAGGGAACCCCACTACACCCTCGTCGCCTGCCCTGTTCCTCCTGCTGGCCAGCCAGGACTGAGGGTCATATGGCAGATCTGGGCCTGAGCCTGGTTCTTGTTCTGGCTCTGGCTCGGGTTCTGATAGTGGTCCTGGGACGCTTCGGAACGTATCCGTACCTGTCACCCTCTATTCCTGGCGCCAGTGGTGCCACATAAGGTAGGACCCTCGCAGGTAGAGGTACCTCTCTCTCCGCCATTCACCTACCCACCACGCCTGGATCGTGAGAGTACGTACCTTGGACTGTGCCAGGCGTCTAAGTATGGAGTGCTGTGCTATCATTTGGCCTTGTTCGCGCGCTGCTAAGTATCGCTACCGCCGCCGCCGCTTGTGCTCCTGTTCTCGCTGCTCTGCTCTGCTCTCTGCTTTGCAACAATTGATTCCGCCGTCATCTTGATTGACTTGGACTCGTTGGACTTGGACCTGAACATACCTACCTACCTTGAACTTGGAACAAGTCAACTGTGTCTGCTGTTGTTTCTGCTTCTGTTTCCAGCCCTTTGTTGGCGTGGCCGGTAACGCCCCAAGTATTTCCTCTCGCATACTCGACTCGACTCGACTCGATCTCCTTTGCTCTCTCTCTCCCTCCCTCTCTCTTTACGCCATAGTCCAAAGTCAGCTACCTCGCCTCGCTCGTCATCCTGCTCTCACTTTTCGACAAAAGTCACTATCTGCCGCCATTTTTTCTCTGCTCTGTTTCCCGCTGCAACTGCACGAGCGGTGACAGCACGTCCGACGGCTACATTACCACCAACCCAACCACAGGCCAACCTCTCCCACACGGCGATCCAACCCAAACCACCCGACTCGGGAAGCACGAGCGTCATCTTTCGTCCGATCAACTGCCCCTCCATTTACTGAAAAAGGGTCTTCCACCGCACTCCAACCTGCCAGCTGCCGTCTGGACTCATACTTTCTGCCTGTCCTCTCCGATCTGGTCAAGATCGCACTTATCGCTTTATCCCAATTGCCATTTCCCGCTTCCCACACCGTCCTCCGCCATGGCTCAATCCAAAGAGCCGCGGAGGCGGTTCGCCCCCGTTCCCATTGAGACCACCTTCGAATCCGTTCGCAAAGGTCCTCAACAGCAGCAGCAGCAGCAGGAACAGCAACCGACACCTGGGCAACAGCAACAAAACCAACACCAGCCGGGCCCCGCGCCTGAGCCAACCCCAGAACATACCCCGCGAACTCCCTCTCCCAATCCTTTCGAGCAGCAGCGCCAACAGCCTCTGCAGAATGTCCAGGACAAGCCGCGACACCGCTTCGCCCCCCAGCTGATCGAGACGTCGAGACGAGCACGAAGGGTGGGAGACTCTGGTCCCGCTACCCGACCGACCGACAAGACCGACATCACGCCCTACACGAACCACATCTACCTGCAGCGCACCAAGTCGCGAAAGAAGATGGCCGACGGCGCCTCCTCCCCAGCCTCGCAAACCGTCCAGCGACAACCCAAGGGCGCGAGGAGAGAATCCGAGGACGAGAACGCCGGGGCCTACATGCTGGAATGGGCCGCCATGGAGGCCGAGAGACAGATGCAGGAGGCGGCTCTGGCTGCTTTTCCCAACAGTCGCCCGCGTGAGGGTGGCGCCGCCCACTTCTACTTCAGAGAGAGCTCTGGGGACGACAGTACTCCCGAGCCCGTGTCTCCCGAGGCTGCAGGCGCCCCATCCAAGACTCGTGCTCGCCACGGTCATGGCCCCCGTCGCAAGTCATCAGAGGTTGGCTACTGGCAGAAGCACATGCAGCAGCACGCAGAGCACTTGGCTGTTGCGCGAGGCGAGCACGCGCCTGTCTTTGACGACGAGGACGAGGACGCAGAACTCGACAAGATGGAGCTCGACACGCCTCCAGATCCTCTGTGGTTGACCACCAAGAGAAACCACACCGAGGATGCCAGCCCCAAGGGCCCGATCGGCGAGAGTTTCATGCCGCTGATTGCTCCCGACCCTGCCGTCACTAACGACGCCCGTCGTCCCGATTTGCCTCCGCCCGAGCCTGTAAGCAAGCCATTCGCCGAAGGCGCGACATCTCTTGCTCAGGCTGGGAAGCCCGCCGAGGCGTCCATCGCCAAACCGGCCCAGGTGATTCCCGAGACGGGCTTTCGTAAGCCTGTCGGAGGGTTCGGTAGACCATTCGGGGGCTTCGGGCTGCCTGCCGAGACTAGCGAGTTCCGGAGAATGCGCAAGGCTGCATCGCCGCCGATGCTGGGCAAGGACATCGTGTTCCGAAAGTGCCCTTCGCCGAAACAGACCAAGCTGGAGCCGGATCACCCTTTCTCGGAGGCTCCCACCCTCGAGGAGAGGAACAGGGACACCACGGGCGAAGCCGGCCTGTGGAGGGGTTATTGCTTCCGAAAGAGCGAGAGCGACCAGGCAATTGTGCCATCGTCTCTGCAGGGACCCAAGATGCTGCACACCCCATTGCCGCCCTCCACCCCGGGAGATCCCTTCGCCGCAGCCTTCGGCAAGAGCTCGCTGACGGACGAACCCGGTTCTCACTACGCGTCGGCAACCCTCACGCCAAGCACTGCCGAACACCGCGTGCGCTCGGGTGAGTTCAAGGGCCTTCACATGCTTCACGGTCTCGAGGATCGTCTGAAGCGCGAAAAGGCGCTGGAGGAGAAGATTGCTTCCGAATTCGACGATGTCTTCATCACGCAGGTTTACAATTATCTATCATTGGGATACCCCGCCATGGCGCGAGCCTTTGACGAAGAGCTTTCCAAGATTTCTCACATGAGCGTTGAGGATTTGGAGATGGACGACGCCAAGCAGATGGCGTCTGGTCATCTGATGGCGCCGGCAGAGGCTGAGCTGGAGGAAGAGAAGAGATGCCCAAGGTGGAAGGCCTTGAAGGCCTACATATTCGAGTGGGCGAGACAGCATCCCGACTTGGACAGCCTCGATTCGATGGCGTGGGGAGTGCGCGAAAGGAGGGGAAGCTGGGCCATCTGATTGTCTGGCAGAGTTCTGGTCACAACCATGACATGGACCAGAGATTGGCAGAAAGGATGACCTGCTCAGACGGGAAGAGAAGCGCAACGGTGCTTTCGGAATACATTATCATGTACAGGGCATTTCCACATGGCGTAACAGCACAGTGCTCCGCTTGGAGACGAGAGCCTCGGCAGCATGGTAGGGATTTGATTTCAGGGTGTTTCGATACGGACCGATAAAGTACGCCTTGTTGAGGGGTCTAGAGCAGCATGGAGACTCCATGGGCCGGACATTGCGACAGTCCAGATGGTGCCTGTGGAGCAGACCAGGTGGGGGAACGGGAATGCATTGAAGACCGACGGAGCGGGATAGAAGATCCGTATCAGTCTCAGACCACGGTCGGGCGGCGCCGTGATGGAGCCTGCGGAGTTCTGCTTGGCTACTGCATAGCCGCGGGTGAAGGTATCTGGATGCACAGATGAGGGTCTCGGAGGATTTAGGTACAGACTGGAAGCGAGCCCTGCCCAAGAGTGGCGTCGAGTTGTTTTTCCCCAGCGAGCAATATTTCGGCATGGAGCAATGCATCAATGGCGATGACCATATTCTGGTAAACACGGGTTCTGCATGATACTATACGACGTCTCCCATGTGAATGAAGCTGTAAAAAGATGACCATCTCGTGGTTCGGACTCTCGGTTATGCTCGGGCGACGTTTTCCACTGACAAGCAACAGTCCCTGTCACGCGATCACAGGCCAACGCCAACCCATTGAGTTTGAATGACCGCTCAAAGTCGAGATGAACATGACAAGACATTCCGAAATGTTCCCGTTTCCCTCGGCAGCGCATACTGCGTAGGGGTTTGGTGTGACGTGGGCGACCAATCGAAGAATACGGAGTTTTTCGTCTCATGTATCTGGCCTTGTGGCGGAAAGGCTGACGTGGTTGGCATGTGGGATTGGTGGGGTGGCATTCGGAGATCAGAGAAGGGGGGGTGTGAGATTGTGGAGGGTGGGAGGCTTTTTCGGTGTTCGGTGTTCAGTTTTGGGGAGTGAGGGTGTGAAGTGAGTGATGGAAGTTGGAATTGGAGTTGTAGTTGGGTGTTGCACGTGTGTGTGAGGATGATGCCTATGCTGTGTAACATCGACACAGGTGGGTGTGATGCTTCAGAGTCGGAACCGCAGGGGGGGAGGCTAAGAATATTGGGGGAGATTGTGAGTAAAATCGACCACCTTCTTATTGGGCGGCATATCTTGGTTCTGCTCCAATGATGGTTGTTAGACCATCCACAAGGAGGTCAGTTCGAAGCAGGCCTAGGTGACTGACATCAAGCTTCAGCCAGCCCAGGGATAGGTCCGTCCATGAAAGCTCGAACATCGTGAAGCCACCTAGTTCGAGGGACAGAAGAAGAAAGTCTAGATCTCTAGACCAGGCGCAAGCCTAGACTTCTCTCCTGATGCTGCTGCACCGAATACCTTACCATGAGATAGGTGTGTTATTATGTACAGAGGCCCACTGGCGGCTCCAACAGTCGATTGTTTAAAGCCAATGTCTGAGAGAGTGTGAGGGAGAGTGAGGGAGGGAGAAGGAGAAAGACACACGGGAATAGAGTACTCAGCTACACACCGCCCATCCCATGTATCCTCTTTTGAGCACTCAATGCACGTTTACCCTGGGGCCCATCCTTGACCATTGACCAGCACGGGGTAAATACGTCACGGGCGACGGCAAGAGACGATGAGGGCGGACAGAATGAGCTCGATGCCTATGGCAAAGGGGCGAGAAGGCAAAGGAGAAGCCGTAGCGGGTCCCCGTGGGGCAGATACCGAGATATTAGAGATTCGGGATGTAGTAATGGTTCTATTTGGTTGCAAGAGCACTTTCGGGGTTTAGGAGCAGTCACTGACGTTTTTGCCAATTTGGTTAAGACGTCTCCAGTATATGTGTTTGCAAGTTCCAGCTCATTCTTAGTTGGGGTCTTCAAGTAATTTTGGTCTTCCAACTATTTTGGCATCATGGTCATCGATCTTGGGCATGATCGTGGTGACCGTCGGGGCGAAGCTGGTCAACTCCAACGACTTGACCCTACGAATCGTCCCGGTCTGTGTGTTTACAGCTCGAATAATAGGATGATAATGAAGTATATATCACCCTACTTGGCGGGAGGCACTCCAGCTGTTGATGTTATCCACGGGCAACTTGCGAAACGGCAAAACGATCAGCTTTTCCAAGTTCATGAAACGCAGAAAACTGATCCGTTCATCACTGTGAGCCAGTGACTAGTTATATCGACCTTCATACGGAATACGCCTGAGATCACGACCTATCACGCGGCATTCTCAATCATAGAAGGCCATCTAAGCTTCGCAGCTGGGTTGCGGTGGCTCCTGTGGTAACTTGCACAAGGCAACCTCAGCCACTGTGTCATGGCTGGCTTGGACTTGGCCTTGCGCATCCCGAGTGCCCGAAATCAAGGCTAATGCTGTTTATCCGAAGCACCAGACGTGTTGATGTGTTGTAAACCAGGAGGCTGGCGACTGGCCGCTCTCCAATGTCTAGCTCTAGCTGTCCAAGACTCCGGGATAGACTCTCATCTTTGGCGACTAATCATAGAACATGATCATGATGCTTCACTGTCATTTTGTCGAGTCACGCGGTGCCGGTGTGTAGACGAGAAAAGCACTCACAACCTCTCAACCGTTCTTCATACTGTCAAAGTTCTGCTCGCATGGTTTCGACGAGATGATTGTTGCCATGTCAGACTACCTGCTTGGCACCAAATTAGGCTTTCCGAAACTTCTGGTTCATCATATCGTACCGTGTACGTGGAGCAACGCACTCGGGAACAACAGTGGCCTAAGAAATGTCCAAGTAACCATCGCACCGACGACATTGTGGTTGTATCAGCGGAGGCCTTTTAAAAGAAGCTAACCTACCAGTTCCCTAACGTGAATCTGCATACACCTTTTACTCCTGCGAACCGGCCGTTCATCTCTAGATGTGCGTCAATAACTTCTCCTGCACTATGTTCCCGAGATCCGTCGACCCGTCCGACTGGATCGTGCGAGGGTGCAACATGGCATTTCGGGCCAGCTCGTGCTCAATGGCGGCGCCGATATTGCTGTAGAGCAGGATGCACGCAATCCGGTAGTGAATCTCCAAAAACTCGCGGCTCGGGTTCGGCAGGTTCGTGGCGTGGAACTTCAACCGCATAAAGGTGTGGCGCTCGTTTCTCGCCCTCGAGATGTCTTGGTCCTTTGGCGGATCCGACAGCCAGCAAATGTCAAACTCGGCGTACTAAAACGGCGGACTTGTCAGCAGGACGAACCCTTTCCCACGAGCAAAAGACGAAAGGCACTCACAGACGACCGTGGGAGAAACGCCAGGCGGAACCCTTCAAACTTGTTGCGCAGGTTGCAGTCGAGCGTCAGCGCGTTCGCCACGGTGTATATGCTCTCCATGGCCTTTGTCGGGTTCTTCACCAGCGACGGGAAGTAGCGCTGCAGCGCGGTCCAGATGGCCATCTTGTTGTGCTTGGTGACCTCGGACTCCATGTAGCCCACGTTGTTGCCGAGGGCGAAGGGGAGGATGAGGGCGCACATTGTGTGGCTCAGCTTCACGCCCGGCGCGCAGCCGAGTTTGCACTCGGCCGTGTGCTTGTCCAAGAGGTTGCGGTACGCGCACTGGAACCCGTCGCGCCGGAGGCACAGGTCGCGGAGGAGGGGTCCGGGGTCCCGGAGGAGGTGGTGTTTGGCATCGAGCGCGTAGGTTGGCAGCATGTCGGGCTGGGTGCCGCTGGCTATCTTGACTGCCCCGAGCGGTTCGCATTAGCTGGAGTCTCTCGATGGCATGGTTATCGGGATGTGATGCGATATACACGGCGGGGATGGAATATTGGCGTCATACCTGGCTTCAGAATGGCATCCCGCAGATACTGCGCGAGGCATCTTAGTGCAACATCATCACCATCAGTGCCGATGATGTCGGTGGATAGGACACGACGACCATCGTCGGGTAGGTAATCCAAGAAAATCCTCAAAAAGGTTGTGGTTCTAAGTTCATCGGCTTTGGAGGGTGCGTGGTAGGCTCTGAGACTTTTTCTGCATATCTTTTCAAGTTTACGATTGCTTATGTTGAGCAGCTCGACGGCGGGCTCCTTGAAAGGGAAAGGCAATATGGGAGCGAAGTTACGGAGGGGGTTCGGCCACCCCATATTGGTCCATGTACGATGCAAATGCAGATCTGAGAGGTCTATATGCTGCTATCTTCATGCCGAGCTCAAATATTCGTACCTGCAGGAGATCTGAATAGGTATAAGCCTACCTGACCAGCAAGACTGGTCAGCGTAATTATGTGGCTTACACCATCTTGAAGTCTCGCCCAAGCCAACAGGCACCGTGATGGCCCCACGGTGAGGAGCAATACGAGTGTACACTTGGAATCAGATGAGGCTGGCGAGAATGTGGTCTCTTAGTTGCAGCCCGACTTCGTATTCGAACATGTGGTTCAGTAGAGACTCTGTTCCGGCCGGTTCTAAAGAGCGTGGCAGCGAAAGCAAGATACTCAATGCACCGGAGCTGCTTTGACACGGCCGAATGACGCTTACAGCCACACCAGCTTGTCGAACGATTCAGTGTACGAGTGGATGAGTATGTGGAATCTTTTTCGGCGGGGTCTTTTGATGCGCTCAAGTTCGTACTCCTGGAGTTGGCGATGGCAACGGAGTTGCAGCATTCTCACATTGTCTTGGGGTCAGGTCTTGTGCCTGAAGAGAGTTAGATCTTGTTACTGCCCAACAGTGTGATCTTCCATAGAGCCCATTGTCACATACATCCAAACAGCAATGCTTCACCGACGCATGAGCTCTGATTTTGTACTCGGCCGTGTAAGCTTGTAGGTGCTCAGTTGCATACTGCGCAAAGCTACCATGAGACATGACCCTCAACGACGCCCGATTCTGGCTGCCTTTAGTCTTCATTCCATAGCATCCCCGTCATCTTCGCCGCAAATACCGCAGTCAATGAACTGGCCTGGCGATGCTCGACATCAAAAAGCCTATCGGAATAGACTGCCATTTCGTGGAGTGGCTTCGGGTCAGCAATGTCCAGCTCGAGGTCCCAGCAGCACCGGCGGGCTGGGTGGCTGAGCCAGTCTGGTCGAGTCCAGAATACTCACAGTCACCACGGTCCTTCGAACGAACCTGACGATCGACTCAACTTTCCTCAAAGAGCGAAAGCGAGAGATATCGCCTGCAAGTCGAGACGAGGAATTCCTCCGCCGCGACCCGAACCCCCAAACCAGGTCCCTGTTCACGCGTGACCCTCTCTCCCTCTCCCAAGGTCTTCGGATCGCTGGAACGAAGCGCGTGCGTCTGGCCCATCTCCCGCGCCTGCCAACCAATCTTTTTTTCGGCCATCGCATCCGAAAATCGACACCGAGGGGAAGTTCTCTTTTCCCCCTTCTGCTTGTCAAGATGGCAGCCCTCAATGCGTGCGGGCTCTCTGACGCCGTCGATGAAACCGCCTTCTGGCGAGGGTGGTGTTCCCCAGATTCGGAGGCGCAACCCTGCAACCGACCGACCTTTGAGACGTTTCAGCGAATCGTCGTGGGTGTTGGGGGTGAAGAAGAGCGCGCCCAAGGAATGACGAGCCAACAAGAAGAGGCTCAAGACACCCCTGTCGCTCGTCGACCTGTTTTGGCCTTGTGGTTGCGTGCTCGTCCGTCCCCCCCCCC